>CM044103.1:4961145-5284429 GCA_024174645.1 Lemna minuta | reverse complement strand
AATTTGAGTTTTTATTAGGTTTAGATATTTAATTTTACAAATTAGTTCTTAGTCTTCTTCATTTTCCCCAAATTTTAGTCCAAAAATTTTTGGATTTTGGAAATAGGATAACTCTCTTATTATCATTACAAATCACTTGATTTTTTTTTCATTAAATTCCTCTTTTCATCAGATTTCCATGGATAGCAAATTCATCGAATTCTGAGTTCATTTGACCCTTCAATTTAATGTTTGACCGAGCATTGTTCATTCTTCATTAGAATTCAAATGTTGACTTTCGGGGTCAATTACTTTTAATATACAAATTGGAATTCGATTATTTTGGTCTCTTTACATTTCTCTGATTCTTAGCTTTCCATTGATATATAAATGGCAAGATATGGATTTCTTTTGGCCTGTCAATTTGAAGATTTCCTCTAAGGTGTTTATTTCGGGAATTTTCTGATATTTGACCTTCAATAATTCATAGTAAATCCATTTCTTATCCAAAAAGCATGAATTCTATATCAATAAATTCCATTTTCTTTCTAGTTTCTAAATATTTAATTTTCGTAATCATCTGACACTTTTTGATTCTCTGATTTATAGAACACCTACTGTTGGTGAAAGTCAATGCTTTGACTTTGACTTTGACTTTTCTTTGTCAAATTCAAGATTTCAATTCTTAAAAATTCTTATTAGGTCTATTTATATCATTTCTATTCATCAAATCTTATTTTTACTTCTTTAAACCTCTTTTAAACCTAAGTTTGACCAAGTCAACTCTACAATTAAAGTCAGCCATGCTCTATGTGGATTGACCCGATACTTACACATTACTTGATTTTCTATCTGTATCTTTGAGAGTTCGGTTTTATAAATTTTATTTGGCTTACGTTTGTGTGTTTAACGACCGCACAAAATGCCTCGTCACATACCTTCGGGTTGAGTCGTGTATGGGCCTCCCTGACGGGTCTTGACTCATCCTCTAAGAAGATGCGATGAGTGCATAGTGAAGGGTCCAACCCTTTAGGTCCATCAGGGGTCCAAACGATTGCGTCGTCATTCCACGTAATTACTTCTAGTAATTGTTCCTCCTGCTTTATATCTAGCTTGGATGAAATAATTACCGGTTTTGCTTTCTCTTCATCAAGGAAGGTGTATTTGAGTGTTGATGGGAGAGTCCTGAGCTCCATGGTAGGCTTGTCCATTGGTAGCTCTTCAAATCTTGCTTCCTCATTGATCATCATCACTTCTTCTATTCAGGCATCAATATCGTGGTCGTCAGAGAAGTCGATGACGCCGAAGTCCTCGGAAGCTCGTGAAGGTTATTTCATAAGCTTGTTGATGTTGACCTTCACGGTGTGCTCTCCCACCTTGAGAATTACTTCTCCTTTCCCCCAGTCTGTGATGGCTTTTGCAGTAGTTAGGAAGGGTCGTCCTAAGATGATCGAGGCTTGACTAAGCTCCTTAGTAGTTTTCATATCAACGACTAGGAAGTCTACCGGGAAATAACAATCTTCTATTTTGATGATGACATCTTCTACTATACTATGTGGTTTCCTTACTGACCCATCTGCTAAGCATAGTTCTATAAGGAAAGGCTGCAATTCCCCTACATGAAGACGGTCGAATACAGATTTAGGGAGGATGTTAATACTAGCTTTGGTATCTAGCAATGATCTAGTAAAGGACATTCCTTCTATTTTACTCATTATCATGGGTGCTCCCGGATCTCTCTTTTTAATAGGAAGGGATTCATCATGATTGAACTTACCGTTTCACCAGGTTGGATCTTTCTAGGTTTTTTATGGGGAGTGCATATAGCATTGAGAAATTTGGCATAGGATGGGATATGCTTGATGGTATCTATTAATGGAATGGTGATGGTTACCTTCTTAAAGGCTTCTAGTAGATGATCATTGGATTATTAATCTTGGCTTTAGGGCGATTAAGTGCTTGAGGATAAGGCACAAGGGGCTCGTATGTATCAAGGTTAGGTTCAACCTTGGCTTTCTCTTCCTCGTCCTCCGAATCTCTATCGTGCTCTACGATAATTTGTGTTTCTTCATCAATCTGGCCTTGGTGGATTGGATGATCCTTGTATGGATCTGGTAAGTCTTTTCCACTTCAAAGCTCAATATTGCTAGTGCCATTTCCACAACCTCCTCATCGATGTGTATATGGTTGGTCAGTAAATGTTACTTGCTTGCCCTTCTTATCGGTCGTCGATTGGACGTTCATCTTGACGAAGTCCTATATTACATCCATGTGTGAGTTCATCCACTTCATTTGCTCCATCAATTGCGAGATAACTCCTTGGATCGGTTCTGATGCCAGTGCGGTCTAGCGTGGGCCTTGCGTGTAAGCTTGCGGTTGCGTTTGCGGGACGAACGACGAATGTCTTTGATTCATGTAGGGTTTTTGATGTTGTTGCTGACCATTGTATGAGGGAGGGTAGGGTTGATCATTGTTATTCCTAAAGTCTGCATGCTACAAAGGATTATTTAAAACAAGGATATTATAATAATTTCGGTATGCACTCAAAAAATTCGGTCATCCCTGTTGAGTCGGTCCTCTTGATGGACCTTGTCTGAACATGCCTTGCCCTTGGATCGCCATTACGAGGCATTCTAATTCGACATGGTCGAATCTAGAGCAATTGGCACACGACAAGGCTTCTTAGAGTGAGACAGGGGCGAGTCCTTTGGAACTGTTGTGCATGTTCAGTCGGTCTAGTAGTAGATTTTGGACTTCCGCCATTTTGTCGATTCTTTATAGGAGCATCCTTGTTTCCACTAATTTTGCGTCGATCATCTATCCTTTCAGCATCGCACCTCTTTCGAATGGTTTAGCTGCATTGTGGTGGCTATTCTCCGCCACCGTCTCGATGAGATCTATAGCTTTGTCTTCATATTTTCTCATGAAGGTACCACCATTTTCTGCATCTAAAAGATATCTATCTTGCGGGCCTAACCCATCATAAAATATTTGCGCTAATTCATGGTTAGACACTCCATGGTGTGGACAGTCCCTAGTGAGGTCTCTAAGTCTCTCCCAGGCCTCGTGGAAAGTTACACTTGTACCTTGGGTAAGCTCGCGGATAACTTTCTGAACGAAGGTAGTTTTCCCTATAGAATAGTATTTTCTAAGAAATTCTTCCTCCATCTCGGTCCAGCTAGTGAATTCTTTCCCTAATTTTAAAAACCAATCCTTGGATCAGTCTCTAAGGGTAGCGGGAAAGAGTTTCATCTTGATTGTGTCGGCGGGGATATTCTAAAGATGATTAATTTCACATACTTGGGATACTTCATCTTCATGTCTATATGGGTCCTCGGAGGGTTTACCATGGAAGATAGGGAGCATACTCATAACATGGGAATCAATTCTAAAATTTTCCACTCTATTTAGGGTGCATGAATTCTCGTGACAGTCTTTGGAGGACCGGGCTTGGCGTAGTCACTAAGGCGTTTCCTTGCATTTCCCTCGTCGTTTCGGGCCATTTCTAGTAGTTCTATTGGTTCTACGGTGGAAGAGGTCTTGGTAGTGTCAGGGGATTGCAAGGATCATTCAAAAAGATCTACGTTTAAAGGATTATTTTGTAATCTTCAGGTGGTCTGTCGTCTCATGGAAGGGTGGATCGAATACTTAGATGAATATAACTTATAAATACTTATAAAATTATCAAAAATTGACATCGATCATACCCGAGTGTCGATATCGGTTAGGGGGAAGTGATCTTAACGCATCATTTGAAGAAATGATCACCCGTACTCCTTAGAAAAGGGGCAAAAATCACTTAATCACATCGAATCAAGGATGTCGAACATGAATTTCTACTTTGGATCACTCGATGTATGATCGATTTAAGTAAATTTCAATAAATAATGAGAAAAATCTGAGTTGACCGAGTCAAAATTGACTAAATTGATCAAAATTACACCTTAATTCCCTGGCAGCGGCGCCATTTGATGAATCTAGACCACAAGGTTGTTGAAAACACACGGTCAAAAGTCAAAATAATATCCAAATTCACCAATTTTAAGATTAAATCACAAATCAAGGGATATATTGGTAAATAAGGGTCGAATCCACATGGAATTAAGGTAACTTCTGAAGATCTCTTCAAATTTGATCAAATCGGACGATAAAATGGTAATATCAATTAGGAAATTTGATATTTTTAGAAAGAGGACTCGAAGATGAATCCACGGAATCAAAAATCACTGAATTTCGATTTGATTTTGCGGAGAAATCATCGAATGAACATGAGAGAAATATCTTAAAATGAAAATCATGAAAAACCAAAATAAAAAATGAAATTGACTCTAATTATGATTGGAAAATGAAATATAAAGCTATAAGAGGATAGATTAGGATAAAATACGATGCCTAACCGAAGATTTCTGTCGAATTGATCCAATTACTCACTGGAATCAAGGCTATTCATGAAAATTCGAAAAGCGCGATCGACGGAGTTCAATCGTCGATTTCTTCCTTGTCAATCATCAAAATCTCATTGTGAAGCACTTCGTGGACACGGAAATGAGTCTAGAAGCGATTGGGAGCAGTAACTTTCAAGGGATTTGCCGTCTACACAGTTCGATTAAGTCGAATTGCCCTAGAATGCTTTACATCGTCGAAGAACATCTCAATGTATAGGGCGATTTTGGCGTAACTGTCCGATCTTCAATTAATCCTCGATCAACGACTCTAATGAAATGCATCAGATGCGAATCATTAAAATTAAGTCATGGCCGTTGGATCTTTGATCGGCGGCCGAGATGATGCCACACCGCGTGCATTATAAATAACGCATCAAACGCTTACCGTTAGATCTCGATCGTACGTTTCAGATGTGTTTCCGTCGGTTTTAATCGTAGCAGTTATAACTCCTTTGATCAACGACTAAGATTACATTGATTTGCCGACGAATCAGATCACACCACGTACCCCACGCCTCAAGTGAAGATCGACGATCGCGATTTAATCGCCTGATCGAACGTCCCGCGTTGTGCCACGTCACATCCTGCCTTTGATCATTGATCACGATTGATCCGATGCTCCAGATTGTGGCACGTCACCTCCGTGCTAATAATAATCCAAAAAATTGATTTTTAATTAGAAAAATTGATTTTTAATTCTGAAATATCCTGAAAATTTCATTAAAAATTTAAAAAAAATCAGAAAAAATCGAGACAAATCCCTAGAAAAATAGAAAATTCATAACTTTCAAAATATAACTCCAAATTAATTCAAATTTATTTCATTTGATCAGAAATTAAATTATCTATCATTGTAAAAAATCAAATTGAATAAATAACAAGAGATTTAATTTCTATTTCAAAAATACATTCATTTCTTTAAGATTTTAAAACTTTGAAAATTAGATTAATGTATATAAAATGATTTCTCTCATTATTTAACTTTAAAAGCTAGTTATTATCTCAAGCAAAGATGCCTTATAAAATTATTTATCTTAGATGCAGCATAATTAATCGTAAATTGATGTATTTTGAGATTATAATGATTTTTTCATAGAATGATAGATAAACATTCATCAATATGATACCATCCATAGGATTGGAATCTTTGATGCATTAATATGCATAAATAATCATGTATTATCATGTCTAATTAGCATGTTATCATTTGTATGAATCAAGGTTAGGTTGGGCCTTGGCCTGTTCTTCTTCATCTTTCGAATAATTGTCATGCTCCAGGTTAATTGGTGTTTCTTCATCAATCGGGCCTTGGTAGATTGGATGATCCTAGTATGGATTTGGTAGGTCTTTACCACTCCAAAGGCTCAATATTGCTAATGTCATTTCCACAGCCTCCTCGTCAACGTGTACATGGTTGATGTTATGTGTCTCGCTCGACGAGGCCCCTTGATTCCTCGGGTTGGCTGTCGCCTGTGAGGGTAGTTGGTCAGAAAAAGATAACTGCTTACCGTTCTTATTAGTCATCTAATAACATGCTAAATAGACATGATAATACATGATTATTAATGCATAAAAGATTTCATTCCTATGCATGTTATCATATTTATGAGTATTTATCTATCATTCTATAAAAAATGATTATAATCTCAAAATACTTTAAATTAGGGTTAATTATGATGAATTAAAGATAAATAAATTTACAACCCATCTTTACTTGAGATTATAAGTTGTTTCTAAAGAAATAATGAGAGAAATCATTTTTATAAACATTCATTTAAAATTTCTAAGTTAAAATCTAAAAAGAAATGAATGTATTTTTGAAATAGAAATTAATTCTCTCATTATTTATTAAATTTAACTTTTTATAATAATATATAATTAAATTTCGGATCAAATGAAAGAAATTTGGATTAATTTGTAGTTATATTTTGAAAGTTATGAAATTTCTATTTTTTAGGGATTTTTTAAAAATTTTCTGAATTTTTCTGAATTTTTAATGAATTTCTAAGGATTTTTCGGAATTAAAAATCAATTTTTCTAATTGAAAATCAATTTTTTAGATAACATTAAAAGCGCGCAGGTGACGTGGCGCGATCAGAGCCGTCCAATCAGATCGCGATCAACAATCGCGATGAGGAGGCGACGTGGCAGCGTGTGGGACGTCCGATCGTGCGTGCAACCTCAGCCGTCGATCTTCACTCAAATAGATGGGCACACGTGGCTAAATCGAGTACATGGGATGCGTCTAATCTCCACTGTTGATCGCGAGAGTTATAACGGTCAAGATTAAATCATGGAGAAACACATCTGATGCGTCCGATCGTGATCCAACGGTAGGCGTTTCAAGGCGTTTTATAATGCGCGGCGGCGTGGCTTCGTCTCGAGTGTTTGATCGCGATCCAACAGCCACGACTTAATAGTAACAATTCACGATCAAGCATTTCATCAGAGCCGTTGATTAGTTTAATCGGACAATTACGCCCAAATGTCCTACAAATTGAGGTGTTTTTCGCATTTGTAAAGCATTCGAGAGCAATTGAATCAAATTAAACTATTTTGACATGAATTCTCTTGAACCTCTTGATCCCAATCGCTTCTAGACTCATTTCCGCATCCACGGAGTGCTTAAGATCAAGATTTGGTTGATCGACGAGGAAGAAATCGATGATTAAACTCCACGATCGTGATTTTTGAATTTTTGATGAAAAGCCTTGATTACGGGGAATAATTGGACTAATCCGATCGCAGTCAAGGGTTAGGGATCATGTTTTATCCTAATCTATTGTTTCTTACCGTTTAATTTTAGAATCGTTAGTTTGAGTTTATTTCATTTTATTTTCGTTAATTTCGTTCTTCCGATTTCCGAAAATTACCCCTCACTTCAATCTTCAATTTCTCCGCAAAATCAAAGTCAAATTGGATGATTTTTGATTTCGTGGAATCGTCTTGAAGTTCTCTTTCATATAATACCCCAATTTCTGTCATCGATTCATTGTTCGATTTGATCAAATATCGAAGAGATCATAAAAAATTTCCCTAATTCCTTGTGGATTCGACCCATATTTACCATTATACCCCTCTATTCGAGATATTTTCACTAAATTGGAAAGTTTGGACTTAATTTTGACTCTTGACTGTGGGTTTTTAATGACCACTCGGTGTTTATTCGTCAAATGGCACCGCTGCCGAGGAATGAATGCAATTTTTTTATCAATTTAGTCAATTTTGACTTTGTCAACGCAGATTTTTCTTTTAATTTCTTGAAATTCAAGCAAATCAATCGTATACTGAGTGACCGGAAGCAGAAATTCATCTTTGAGATCCTTAATTCAGTAAGATTAAGTGATTTCACTCCTTTTCTAAGGATTATGGGTGATCATTTCTTCAAATTCGCGTTAAGAGCGCTTCACTCTCACGGATACCGACATTCATGTACGATCGATGCCAAGTTTTAATATTTTATAAGTATTTATAAGTTATTATCTATCTAAATATCTGATCCATCTGTCCATGAGACAACAGACGACCTAGAGATTACGGAATAGTCCTTTAAACATAGATCTTTTTGAGCGATCCTCACGATCCCCTGACACTACCGAGACTGACACCACCGTATAACCAATAGAACCAGTATAAATGGCCCGGAATGACGAGTGAAATGTAAGGAAACACCTTAGTGACTACGCTAGGCCCGTTCTCCAAGGATCTGTCCACACAATTCACGCACCCCTAAATAGCGGGGTGAATTTTAGAATCGATTCTCATGTTATGAGTATGCTTCCTATCTTCCATGGTAAACCTTTCGAGGATCCATATAGACACTTGGACAAGCTTTCCAAAGTTTGTGAGATTAGTCATCTTTAGAATATCCCCGCCGATACGATGAAGATGAAACTCTTTCCCGCTACCCTTAAAGATCGAGCCAAAGATTGGTTTTTAAAATTAGGGAAAGAATTCACTAGTTGGATCGAGGTGGAGGAGAAATTTTTAAGAAAATACTATTCCGTAGGGAAAACCACCTCTGTCCGGAAAGCTATTCGCGAGTTTACCTAAGGCACGAGTGAAACCTTCCACGAAGCCTAGGAGTGACTTAGAGACCTCAATAGGGAGTGCCCACACAATGGAGTGTCTAACCACGAATTAACTCAAATATTTTATGACGGGTTAGGCCCACAAGATAGATATCTTTTAGATGCGGCAAGTGACGGCACGTTCATGAGAAAATATGAAGATGACGCGATGGAACTCATCGAGATGGTGGCAGAAAATAGCCACCATAATGCAAGGAAACCATTTGGAAGAGGTGCGATGGCAAAAATGATCGACGCCAAATTAGCAAAGATGGGGATGCTCCTAGAAAGAATTGATAAAATGGCAAAAGTCTAGAATTTGCTATTGGACCGACTAAATATCCGCAACGGTTCTGAAGGACTTGCCCCCGTCTCACTTCAAGAAGCGTCACCGTGGGCCAACTGCTGAAGATTCAATCACATCGAATTAGATTGCCCTGTAATGGCGATCGAAAGGCAAGGCATGTATAGACAAGGTCCATCGGGAGGACCGACTCAGTAGGGATGACCTAATTATCCGAGTACATACCCTAACTATTATAATACCCTTGTTTTCAATAATCCTACGCAGAATGTAGGATTTTGGAGGAACAACGATCAACCATATCCTCCATCATACAATGGTCAGCAACAACAACATCAACCCTACGCCAGATCGCGCTAGCATCTGACCCGATCCTCGACGCAATCTCGCAATTAATGGAGCAAATGACGCAGATGAACTCACGCATGGATGAAATTCAGGACTTCATTAAGACAAACGTCCAATCGACGATTGACAAAAATGGTAAACATGTAACTTTTATTGACCAATTACCCTCGCAGGCCACATCTAACCCGAGGAATCAAGGGGCCTCGTCGAGTCAGACGTATAATATCAACCACGTACATGTCAACAAGGAGGCTGTGGAAATGACACAAACAATATCGAGCCTTCGGAGTGGAAAAGACTTACCAGATCCATACAAGGATCATCCTATCCACCAAGGCCCGATTGAAGAAGAAGAAAAGCCAATTATCATCGAGCACGACAGTGATTTAGAGGATGAGGAAGAACAGCCAAAGGCCAAACCTAATCTCGACACATACAAGCCCCCTGTGTCTTATCCTCAAGCACTTAATCGTCCTAAAGCCAAGAATAATGAAACCGATGATCATCTACTAGACGCCTTTAATAAGGTAACCATCACCATTCCCTTGATATATGCCATCAAAGATATCCCATCCTATGCCAAATTTCTCAAAGGTATATGCACTCCCCATAGAAACCCTGAAGGATCCAACATGAGTTCCATCATGATGAATGCCTTACTAATTAAAAAGAGAGATCCAGGAGCACTAATGGAGCGAATCGATGCGGTCGTTGATTGCACACCAATTCATGTCAACAATAAAGCCAAACTTACCAATTTCATGAGAATATCTCGAATTGAGGGGTATAATGGTAAATAAGGGTCAAATCCATAGGGAAATAAGGTATTTTCGAGAGATCTTCTGGGATTTGATCAAATCAGACGATGAATTGGTGATAGAAATTAGGGAAAATGATGGATTTAGAAAGATAACTCCATTTGGTTTAGTATTCGCGGAGAAATCAAAGAGCGAAGTGGAGAGAAATTTTCAAAAATCGGATCACGAGATTACCAAAATTAACGATAAAATTAAACGAAATTACTATCCTAAATTACAAATTGGTGATACATGACAAAATATTAGAGGGAAAACACGTATTCTAACCCGATATAGCGATCGAAATGATCCAATTAATTGCTGGATTGAAACTTTTCATTTCGCGATTTCGAAAACGAGCATCAGTGTTCAAGAGAGGAATTCTCCGTGGACGCGGAAACGAGCCTAGAAGAGATTAGAAGCGAGAGATTCAATGATGGAACGGTGTAGATAGATCAATTTGATGAAATAATCCAAGAATACATTACAAATTCGAAGAACACCATAATTTATAGGCGATTTGGGCGTAACCGTCGGATGGAGGAGTTTAATCTTCATCAACGGTCCAGATTAAACGCGTGAAGGCGAACAGTTATGGTTAAATCTTGGCCTTTGGATCACGAATGGATGCTCCCGATGAAGCCTCATGTGTATGCGTTATAAAACGTGCGAAACCGCCTTCGTTGGATCTTCATCGGATGGTCTTGATGATCTGATGAGTCCACTGATCTCGATTAATCTCGGCTGTTATAACTCGGTTGATGGATGGTCGAGATTAATCGTAAGAACTCCACTTAAGTTGATATTAAAGCACGTGCTTTGATCTGTGATCCGGTGGACCTCGCGTCCACTATATCAACGCATGATATTCTTTGCGCTTTCGATCCAACGCCTCAAGTTAATCCAAGTCGCTTGAAATTAAAAAGAAAAGTGGAACATAGTCCCACACGGTAAAAATAAAAGAGAGATGTCAGATTTAAAAGGTGCGATGGACTTAAGCATTAGCTTAAACCCGAATGACGGATGCTTATATGTACTATAACCCTATATTACGAGTAAATATAAATATGCACACACGTGTCACCTCAACGCCACGCAGGCGCTCGCGTGGGTCCGCGTGTCTTTGCCATGTGGCCTTGTGTGCCACGTCGCATCCACGTGGTTCCCGCGCAACAAATAAACCCCTTTTTGTTAATTTTTTTTATTGTTTTAATCGATTTAAAATCTAAAATAAATTCAGAGTAATCCAGAAAAATCCCTAAAAATTAGAAAATTCATAACTTTCAAAATATAACTCCAAATTAATCCAGATTTTTTTCATTGGATCTGAAATTCAATTATCTATCATTATAAAAAGTCAAAATATTTAAATAACAAGATATTTAATTTTTATTTCAAAAATACATTCATTTCTTTAAGATTTTAACTTTAGAAAATTAAATGAATGTTTATAAAAAAGATTTCTCTCATTATTTGACTTTAGAAACCACTTAATCTCAAGTAAAGATAGGTTATAAAATCATTTATCTTTAATTTCTCATAATTAACCCTAAATTAAAGCATTTTGAGATTATAACTTAAAATTGCATGAAAGGATAGAAATGCACTCAAAGTATGACAACATGCATACAAATGGAGTGTTTTATGACTTATTTTGCATCAAGAATCATGTATTATCATGTTAAGATTACATGTTATCAAGTACCCATGATCACGAGTGAAATAGGAGGAATTTCCTTTACTAGATCCCTACTAGATACCGGAGCCAGTATTAACATCCTCTCTAAAACTGTATTCGACCGTCATCATGTAGGGGAGTTGCAACCTTTTCTAGTAGAGTTATTGATGTAGGATACTTTTAAAATGATATGCTATGTATGAAGGTGCAGATGTGATGATGAAGATGTGAAGAGATAGGTATGAATAATGAGAAAACCTACTGATGTAATGATATAGTAATCCTACAATCTTAGGAGGACCTATGTAATGATATCACAGGAAGAAATATATAATTAAGATGATAATGTAGGGATAATTAGAGTGTTATGATGGTAGGTGATTATGACATATTATAATATAGAGATAAGGTAGATAATGGAGGATTAAGGGTAGAGGATATAAGATAGAGAATTAATGAGATATATTCGTGACTATAATTAATAGGAGGAGTGAATAAGTAATATCCGAAGACTGTGGATTAAGGATAGCGGCATATATAGGAAATAGAATAATAGGTAGAAATGAGGGGAGGGCGTGGTGAATATAGTTATAATAAGGAAGAATAGTAAGCGGGGAAGAAGTAGAGAGTGTCGAAAAATGAAGAGGGGTGAAAATGAGAGGAGAAACGGAGTGATGAATGTGGACTTAAACTTCTGAAATGAACCAAATCACTGTTTAGAAACTGAGGTCGATTACCTGAGTTGGCGAGGAAGCGATGCTCTCAAATTTGTTAAATGGTACGGATTTCCTCAATAAGCCTCGGACGACAGTGACTGAAAGCGACAGAGCGGGTGGGAGAAAAGCGGGGGAAGATAGAACTCGGTGATGAAGATGATGCGGGATGGAATTGATGGAGATGCGGGAGGAGCGTGAACACACGGGTAGCCAAAGGTAACCAAGAACATTTTTCATTCAATAAAACTGTGTTTTACTTTGTTCGTTTTCTCTTTTATAGAATAGGGGAAGAGAAAATAAAATGAAAGGACGCGTCGCGTATGGAAGAGGTAGTTACGGTAGCTTGACCCGTCGTCGAGAGTAATTGCAGGCTTCGGCATGACGACGTCATCTCGTGTATGAAGGCACGTGTAGTCATTGACGGAGAGGTGGCGTCTTCAATAGAACTGAAGCTTCAGCTTGAAAGTTTTGGTGATTTTGACTCGAGACGATGAGAATCGAGGTGGCGTTGGAGATGGTGCTCGAGATGGCGCTGGAGATGGCGCTGATGATCCTTCAACAGGTATCTTTCAAATGAAGGTGGCGACGTGGAGAGATTCCGCATGCGAATATGATTTCTCTTCGTGAATTAACTTCTTGTCTCTTCATTGGTGGTGTCATCACGGACGTGGTAAGATGTGGAATAGTTCGTGGCGATATTTCCGTGGCCTATCAATGGTTTTAATCTCATCAGTGATCACCAGTATGTTTCTTGTGTTGGGGTGACGAAAACGTCGAGGCGTGAGTGAAACGCGTCTAACCCCTTCGAGCGCTGACTGTAAATCCTGTAGGTGAGTTGGCGGTGTATAAGTCCGAGAGATTACTTACAGAACCCGTTGTGTTGTTAGGTCCTGAAGTTGTCTCGTTAGGAGCATTAGCTCCTTAATTCTGTCATTATCGGATGTTCTCGTCTTGCGGACTATCGCTGAAGATGACTAGGAATAACTCGGTTGACGCGCGTCTTGCCTTTGAAGTTCTCAATTTTAGTCAGCAGTTGACGATAACGCCGATAGCACGCGGAAGTAGAGCTGAGTCTTGGTAGCTATGATATTCGGGAGAGAACCGAGATAGGTAGAGGAACTAAACTGAAGAACACGTTGCTTCCTTCCTTTGATTGCTTTAGGGGGTCTCCTTCGACTCTTCTTTGTCTATGACAGCAGGAGGTGAGAGTGGAAATGATATAAGTGTGCTGTACCAAAACCTTGCAGTCGTGAAGATAGCTCTGGATACTCATGATGATCGGTCAGCCAATGAGTTTAAGAATAGCTCTTCTAATAAGTCAATAGCAGCAGAGGACTTGTACTCCTTGAGGATTAGTTGGGATGTTCTTTGGTTGATTTCATACTGAATTTTCTTTCTTCATCAATCGTGATGGTTTTACTCCATTGAGAGACAATCTTCTTGGTTGGAGGCTCCTTGGATGTTGATTTTCTTCATAATATTGTCTTCCTTTTGGGATGATCTTCATTATTTCTTTGACAGCCTTGACTTTGGGTGTGATCATGCATGATTTTAGCTTGAAGTAGAATCCCGGATAAGAGTAGCATTTAGATCTCTCCTAACATTCTAACTAGAGGTGGTATTCAAGGAGGAAGGAATTGGAATAACAAAGATGTTCCTATTTTCTTTTCTTTTGAGATCATTTATTTACACAAGGTACCTATGATATGGTGGATGTGGTTTTGGGAAATTAGGAACCTATATCAAAGGTAAAAGGGTGGTTGACTTGGTCCATTCAAGGGATTCTAATTATCTAAGGATAAGGATTAAATGCTTTGACCAAGTCAATCTTTAGATCAGTATAAAATAGGAGAAGGAGGGAAGGTAATTCCCTTAAGATCTACACTCTCTTTCAGTTATTTAGAGAGGTCTTCTTCATCCATTTAATAAATGGATAATTTCTCAAGTTGGTGGATAAGGAAGAGGAGGAGGAGGAGGAGGAGGAGGAGGAGGATAGGTTCACTTAGAACCCTTGTGTTCATGTTTCTAAAATAATTCTCCATCGGTTATGCTTAGAAGATGGATCGGTGAGGAAACCCCATGGACTAGTAGAAGATGTCATCGTAAGAATAGAAGATTGTTATTTCCTGGTAGACTTCCTAGTCGTCGATATGAAAATGACCAAGGAGCTTAGCCAAGCCCCGATCATCTTAGGACGACCCTTCCTAGCTACCGCGAAAGCCGTCACAGACTTGGGAAAAGGAGAAGTAATTCTCAAAGTGGGAGAGCACACCGTGAAGGTCGACATCAACAAGCTTATGAAATACCCTTCACAAGCTTCCGTGGACTAGGGCGCCATCAACTTCGCCGACGACCAGGATATAGACGCCTAAGTAGAAGAAGTATTGATGATCGATGAGGAAGCAAGATATGACAAGCTACTAATGGATGAGCCTACCTTGGAGCTCAAGACTCTCCCATCTACAGTGAAATATGCCTTCCTTCATGAAGAGAAAGCAAAGCCAATAATTATTTTGTCTAAGCTGGATACAAAGTAGGAGGAAAAATTACTAGAAGTATTAAGGAGGAATGAAGACGCAATCAGATGGACCCTAACGGTCCTAAAGGGGTTGGACACCTCACTATGCACTCATCGCATCTTCCTAGAGGATGAGTCAAGACCCGTCAGGGAGGCCGAGAGACGACTCAACCCGAATGTATGGGAGGCCGTAAAACAAGAAATTCTTAAATAGCTAAATGCACAAATTATCTACCTCATATCCAATAGCCAATGGGTGAGTCTGGTACACATTGTTCCAAAGAAAGCTGGAGTAACGGTCACAATGAACGAGAAAGGCGAGGAGATCTAGACATGCCTTCCGACGAAGTGGAGAGTCTGCGTCGACTATCATAGGCTGAAATCCGTGACCAAGAAGGACCACTTCCCTCTCCCTTTAATCGACCAAATCCTGGACTGACTGGCAGGATCGAGTTACTTCTGCTTCCTTGATGGATATTCGGGCTACAATCAGATTGCTATTCATCCTAACGATTAAGTGAAGACGACGTTCACATGTCCTTTTGGCACATTCACCTTGAGACGCATGCCATTTGGACTGCGCAATGCCCCAGTGAATTTTCAACGATGTATGATGGAGATCTTCTCCGACTTTCTTGGCGATAGCTTAGAAGTTTTGATGGACGATTTCTCCATCTTTGGAAATGACTTCGAAAGTTGTTTGGCTCAGCTAACCAAGATCCTGGAGGTCTGCGGACTGGTGGTGAGTTGGGAAAAATCTCACTTTATGGTACGAGAGGGAGTAGTGCTCGAGCATATCATCTTGGGAAAAGTACTAGAGGTGGACAAGGCCAAGATAGAGGTCATCAGAAACCTCCCTCTACTAGGTACCGTTAGAGATCTGAGGAGCTTTCTCGGGCATGTCGGCTTCTATTGAAGATTTATACAAGACTTTGAAAAAGTCTCCAAGCCACTCATCACCCTTCTTTATAAAGACAAAGACTTCATCATAGACAAAAAAGGGAAGCGCGCATTCACAATGTTGAAGCAAACACTGATCGAGGCACCAATTCTTCAAAGTCTTAATGGGGACTTACCATTCGAGATCATGTGCGACGCTTCAGACTACGTGGTGGGAGCAGTCTTTGGGCAACGACTCGACAAGAAGTCGACGACCATCTGCTATGCAAGTAAGACCCTTGTCGAAGCTCAGATTAATTACACGACTACTGAGAAAGAGCTTCTGGCGGTGGTCTACGCACTCGAGAAGTTCTGGCCTTACATCTTGGGGAGCAAGATCATCATCTACACTGATCATGCAGCCTTAAAATACTTGCTCTCCAAGAAAGAGGCCAAACCATGACTGATACGATCGGTGTTGCTCCTTCAAGAATTTCATTTGGAGATAAAAGACAAGAAGGGCAGCAACAACTCGATGGTAGACAATCTATCGCGTCTCCACATCTTGGGAGGAGGAGAAATTAATGACACATTTCCTGACAAGCATCTCCTTGCCATCTCGAGCCACGCTCCCTAGTATGCACACATCGTGAAATTCATCATGACTGGATCGATCCCGGAGCATTGGAATCGTCATGAGCTCAAATACTATTTTTCGGAAGAATCACTCCTATTCCACCTAGGATACAACCATATCATCCAACGATGCATATTAGAAGAGGAGCAAGGAGATATCCTAGCAATGTGTTAGTCATCCACGTGCAGAGGACATTTCGCGGCACGCAAGACCGTGGACAAGATCCTGCAGAGCGGCTTCTACTGGCCCACCGTCTTTGATGACGCCCACAGTTTATACACAGAGTGCCTACAATGTCTAGCAACATTGAACATCTCCAAGAGAGATGAAATGCCGATCCAGCCGATCCTTGAAGTGGAAATGTTCGATCTTTGGGGGGTAAACTTCATGGGACCTTTCCCACCTTCCGAAGGGAAAGAGTACATATTGGTAGCGGTGGATTATGTGTCCAAGTGGGTTGAGGCAATCCCCACTAGGACAAACGATCATTAGGAGGTGCTGAGATTTTTAACGCGATACATCTTTGGCTGGTACGGTTTTTTGAGGGCCATCATCAGCGATGGCGGCTCACACTTCAATAATGCTCACTTCCGGGCATTGTTGAAGAAGTATGGAGTACATCACCGCGTCACCACACCATACCAGCCCCAGGCGAATGGGCAAGTAGAGGTAAGTAATAGAGAAGTCAAGACCATTCTTAAGAAGATAATTCATCTAGATGGAAAAGATTGGGCACATAAGCTTCCCGACGCACTATGGGCATACTAGACAGCATATAAGACACCCATCAGGATGTCTCCCTTCCGGCTAATCTTCAGGAAAGCCTGCCATCTTCCGGTTAAGCTAGAACATAGAGCCTATTGGGCCATCAAAAAGCTCAACCTATCACTGGACCAAGCAGCGAAAGAACGACTTCTCCAGCTTCAAGAGTTACAGGTGTTGAGGCACGATGCATACAAGAATGCGACGATCTACAAGGAGAAGACCAAGGCCTTCCATGACCGACACATCCGGCGATGATCATTCCAGGTCAACAACAAGCTCTACAATTCTCGCCTCAAGCTCTTTCCTAGGAAGCTACGCTCTAGATGGGATGGTCCATACGTGGTTCTGGAGTTATTCGATGGTGGATCGGTACTCATCTCCGATATCAAATCCGATCGACAATTCAAGGTAAACGGCCATTGTCTCAAGCCGTACCTGACATCAGAGCGACCCTCACGGCAGATAAGGTAAAGCTGCATCTTCCCGAGCACTTGAGGACGTGACGGTATCACCCTCAACCCATTGATAACATGCTATTTATGCATGAAATTACATGATTAGTAATGCAATTAAAGGCATTAATTATTCCAAATATATGCATGTTATCATATTTTTAGTAGATTTCTATCATTTTGTATTATTTCATGTTATGATCTTAAAAATACACCAATTATGGATTAATATACATAATTAAACATTATAATCTTCAATCCTAATTAGAATTGAGATCATAATCATGTTTTGAGAATAAAAATATAAGAGAAAAGATCTTTATTAACATTTATGTATTTTTATAAAGTTATTTTATAAGATACATAAATGTATTAAATTAATTAAAATTAATTCTCTTATAATTTTAATAATTTGACTTTTTATAATGATAGATTATTCAATTTGTGATCCAACAAAACAAATTTGACTTAATTTGGAGTTATATTTTGAAAGTTATGATTTTTCCAATTTTCTAGAATTTTCTATAATTTTTATGATTTTAATTAAGTTTATTTTCGATTTTTAAACATTTAAATTAATTAAAAATAATGCAAAAAGGGTGCATTTATCCCGCGAGCCGACGTGGATGCGACGTGGCACGCAAGGCCACGTGGCAGTGCCACGCGGACCCTCACGAGTGCCTGCATGGTACTGTGGTGACATATATATTATATATTTATTACATAGGTTATCGTAAATATAAGCCGTCCATAGAGGACATTGCTAACCTCTTATTTTCACCTCACATTATATACCTGTGCATTATTCATCTTTTTCTCCATGTGGGACTATGTCCCCCTATTTTATTTGATCGCAGGCCACGCGGCGTAACGTGGATCGTCGGATGGAGATCAAGATGAATAGCGCACGTCGATGCGGTGGATGCGAGGTCCACCCGATCTTCAAATCAAGCATGTGCATCAATTAAAACATAAGTGAATCATCGCGATCGTTGATCTCACCAGTTATATTGGCCAAGATTGATCGAGGCCGATGGACTCCGCGATACATCGTGACCTCCCGATGAAAATCCAACGGGCGATCGAAACAGTGCATTTGTTCCTTTACGCGATGTGGACAAATCCTGAATCTTCATCATCGATCGTACACCCAGGACTTGATCGCGACGATTCGGCCGATGGACGTCTCATCACGACTGTCGATCGTGATGCACCCCTTCATCGGACGGCTGCGCCTAAATCTGTTTCTATAAATACAGTTCTTCGCGACGGAATAACTCGTCCTTGAATTTTGGAGAAATTAGAACTGTCCAGACACCATTCAAGTGCCAATCCGATTTCATTGTGTTCTTGATGCATTTCCGCATCCAATGAGTGCTTGAGATTGGAATTTGATCGAAAGAGAGAGGAAAAACATAGCTTGAACTTCAATTTCGTCTTCGAAACTCGGAATGAAAAGCCATGCATCCGGTGATTAATTGGATCATTTCAAAGGCTAATTTGGCTTAGATTGCGTGTTTTCATCTTAATCTTACATCATTTAGTGTTAATTTTACATTTTGAATAGTAGATTAAGTTTAATTTCGTTTTAATTTTTGTTTTTAATCAAATTCGCGATACGAATTTTCTCCTAACTTCAAACTTCGATTACTCTGCGAATTCTAATCCCAATCACCTGATTTTTGATTCTGTGGATTCGCAATTGAGTTATATTTCTTAATATCATAAATTGCCTAATTTCTAACCTCAACTTTCTTGTTCGATTTGACCGAATTTCAAAGATATATCTCAAATTTCCCTAATTCTCTGTAGATTCGACTCTTAATTAACATTATACTATTTAATTAAATTGATTAATCATAAATTGGTAAGTTTAGGACTTTGTTTTGACACTAAATCGTGTGTATTCAACGACCATACGAATTAGTCCCGTCACCCATCAATAGTCATAGGATTTATTATAGTTTCGTCTGGCTGAAGACGTTAAACTTAGCGCTCTTGGGAGGCACCTCAAGATTATCTTACCTTTTAGTTTTCTTTGTTTTTTAGTTTTTATAAATATCGAAGAACTACACTAGGAAAGGACGCACCTACATGAAATCCCCCGAACAAGCATCACGGATTAATGAGTTTTTCTAACCTTTTATCCTCTCACCACATTTTCGTCTCTTTTTCAGGCCATGATTTGATATTTTTGCTATCTTTTGTATAAGCATGTAGTTTTCATTGAGGGCGATGAAAGATTCTAGTTGGGGGTGAGGACTTAGAAAAATCTCTACTATTTTCAAAAATTTTAAAATTCTAAATTCTAAAAACTCCTATTTTTCAAAAATTTGATCTACTCTACCTCACCTTAGAAGTCTTGACATTTAGAGATCTGACCTACTAGAGATGTAGAAGTGAGGGCCTTATAGCCCATATGATTACATTTTTGAGTAATAAACCTAAATGATCTAAAGAAACTATGGATAATAGTTAGTGGTTGACTTCTTTGGGGTTGGGTACCTATCAAGCACCAAGGAAAAAGAGTAATCATAGGTTGAAATGCTATGGATTGAAAAGGAGAGTTTTTGAGAGAAGATAAAATTTCATCCCATATCTAACATCAGCCAAAACTAATTAGTGTGGGGATTCCTCGATTCCAGACTTTCCCTTTTAAAGAGTGCAATGATCTATAATTTTTTGAAAGCACCTATCTTTCCTTGTTAGGCATGTAGTTCTATCTTTTCCAAAGCAGTCAAGTAGTTGCACCACTTTGCTTTAAACTTCACTAATGATAATAACACTCCCAAATGATTCACACATCCACCACTTTTTTTTCAGATTTCCCTCACATGTACATATCCCTTCACACTATACTTCACATCTGTTACATACTCTCTTCATAAATCCTAAAAACTCCTCCATATCTTTATGCCATTCTTATGAAATGTTAAAAAAAAAAAAGAAGAAAAGAAAGAGAAGAAAAGTCAAAAGAAAGAGTGAAATAAGAAGTTACAAGAAGGAAAATAAGTGGGGAAATCTTCTACCATCATCTCTACCTCCACCATCATCTCCACCATCTACCCTATCCATCCACCTCATTTGGGAGTATAATTATCATAAGTGGTACCTTCTTTGTTTTAAATCCACTTTGTTTATCTGCATATTTGCTTTTAACCATGACATTCCTTTAGAAATAGTATCTTTTTTTCCTTCAGCCACCTCACACGATGCATCCCAAAGATAGGAATCCTTTTGAATGTCACTCTTTATAGAAGGAAAGCGAGTTGAGGGGAATTCTAAAACATTAAGTAGCCTCCATTTTGAGGGAACGAGTGATGTAAATATGGAGAGGGTAAGGAATTATATCAGCTCATGAGAGAGTGAGTATCTTTTCATCACCATAGCATCATATCTCAGATATGCTCACATTGATTACAATTGAGAATTAGACTCGAGCATTAGCCGATGAGCATTACCCTAATATGCACTAAAGAAGTCAACCTAGAGATGGAATCTAGATCATTATGGCCTACACTATGAGGAAAACATAATCATACATTCATACACTTCACCTTTTTAGTAGAAGGATCAAAGGCTGAAAAGAGCTTCTAGGGAGATTATATAGTAAATTTCTAAGAGACTAGCAATCATTTAAGTTGGGGGGTGTGATAACATGCTAATTAGATATGATAATACATGATTATTAATGCATATTAAGGCATAAAAGATTTAATTCCTATGCATGTTATCATATTTATGAGTATTTATCTATCATTCTATGAAAAAATCATTATAATCTCAAAATACTTTAAATTAGGGTTAATTATGATGAATTAAAGATAAGTAATTTTATAACCCATCTTTACTTGAGATTATAAGTTGTTTCTAAAGAAATGAAATCTCAAGTTAAAATATAAGTTAAAATCTTAAAAGAAATGAATGTACTTTTGAAATAGAAATTAAATATCTCATTATTTATTAATTTTAACTTTTTAGAATGATAGATAATTAAATTTTGGACCAAATGAAAGAAATTTGGATAAATTTGGAGTTATATTTTGAAAGTTATGAATTTTCTATTTTTTAGGGATTTTTCCAGAATTTTTCTGAATTTTTAATGAATTTCTAAGGATTTTTTGGAATTAAAAATCAATTTTTCTAATTGAAAATTGATTTTTCAGAATATTTAAAGCGCACATGTGACGTGGCGCGATCAGAGCCGTTCGATCAGATCACGATCAACAATCGCGATGAGGAGGCAACGTGGCAGCGTGTGGGACGTCCGATTGCGTGTGCAATCTCAGCCGTCGATCTTCACTTAAATTGATGGGCACACGTGGCTAAATCGGGTACACCGGATGCGTATAATCTCCACCGTTGATTGCGAGAGTTATAACGGTCGAGATTAAATCGCGGAGAAACGCATCTGATGTGCCCGATCGCAATCCAATGACAGGAGTTTCAAGGCATTTTATAATGCGCAACGACGTGGCTTCATCTCGAGCGTCTGATCACGATCCAACGGCCACAACTTAATGGTAACGATTCGCAATCAAGCGTTTCATCGGAGCTGTTGGTCAGTTTAATCGGACGGTTATGCCCAAATATCCTATAAATTGAGGTGTTCTTTGCATTTGTAAAGCATTCGAGAGCAATTCAATCAAATTGAACTGTTTAGATACAAAATCTCTTGAATCTCTTGATCTCAATTGCTTCTATACTCATTTCCGTGTCCACGGAGTGCTTAAGATCAAGATTTGGATGATCGATGAGGAAGAAATCGATGATTGAACTCCACGATCGCGATTTTTAGATTTTGAATGAAAAGCCTTGATTCTGGTGATTAATTGGACTAATCCGATTGCAATCGAGGGTTATGGATCATGTTTTATCCTAATCTATTGTCTCTTACCATTTAATTTCATTTTAGAATCGTTAATTTGAGTTTATTTCATTTTATTTTCGTTAATTTCGTTGTTCCGATTTCCGAAAATTACCCCTCACTTCGATCTTCAATTTCTCCACGAAATCAAAATCAAATTCGATCATTTTTTATTTCGTGGAATTGTCTTGAATTTCTTATTTCATAGAATATTATTTTCCCCAATTTCTATCATCGATTCATCGTTTGATTTGATCAAATTCGAAGCGATCATCAGAAATTTCCCTAATTTCTTGTGGATTCGACCAATATTTTCCATTATACCCCTCAATTCGAGATATTTTCACTAAATTGGTAAGTTTGGATTTAATTTTGACTCTTAACCGTGTGTTTTTAATGACCTCTCGGTCTTGATTTGTCATCATCCGTTGGAATTTCATCTTGACAAAATCCTCTATTTCATCTACACGTGAATTCATCTGCGTCATTTCCTCCATTAGTTGCGAGATCGCTCTGAGGATCAGATCTGATGCCAGTACTGTCTGGCGTGTAGCTTGCGTGTAAGCTTGTGGTTGCGTCTGTGGGACGAACAATGACTGTCGTTGATTTGCATAGGGTTGTTGGTGTTGTTGTTGACTGTTGTATGATGGAGGATATGGTTGATCATTGTTCCTCCTAAAGCCTGCATGCTACAAAGGATTGTTATTAAAAACAGGGGGTATTATAATAATTTGAGTATGGACCCCGAAAATTCGATCGTCCCTGTTGAGTTGGTCCTCTTGATAGACCTTGTCTAAACATGCCTTGCCCTTGGATTGCCATTACGGGGCAATCTTATTCAAAGTGGTTGAATCTTGAGCAATTGGCACATGGCGATGCTTCTTGGAATGAGAGGGGGGCAAGTCCTTTGGAACCATTGCGGATGTTCAGTTGGTCCAATAGTAGATTCTGGACTTCCACCATTTTGTTGATTCTTTCAAGGATCATTCCCATCTCTGCTAATTTTGCGTCAATCATCTGTTGTTTTGGCATTGCACCTCTTTCGAATGGTTTAGCCGCATTGTGGTGGCTATTCTCTGCCACCGTCTCGATGAGTTCCATAGCTTCGTCTTCATATTTGCTCATGAAGGTGCCACCACTTGTTGCACCTAAAAGATATCTATCTTGCGGGTCTAACCCGTTACAAAATATTTGCGTTAATTCATGGTTAGACACTCCATGGTATGGACATTCCCTAGTGAGGTCTCTAAGTCGCTCTTAGGCCTCGTGGAAAGTTTGAGTCGTGCCTTGGGTGAACTCATAGATGGTTTTCCAGACGGATGTAGTTTTCCCTACGGAATAATATTTTCTAAAAAATTCCTCCTCCATCTAGGCCCAACTAGTGAATTCTTTTCCTAATTTTAAAAACAAATCCTTGGCTTGATCTCTAAGAGTACCGGGAAAGAGTTTCATCTTAATTGTGTCGGCGGGGACATTCTGAAGGTGATTGATTTTACACACTTGGAATAGCTCATCTACGTCTCTATATGGATCCTCAGAGGGTTTACCATGGAAGATAGGAAGCATACTCATAACGTGGGAATCTATTATAAAATTTTCCCCTCTATTTAGGGGTGCGTGAATTCGGGTGACAGGTCTTTGGAGGACGGGCTTCGCGTAGTCACTAGGGCATTTCCTTACATTTCTCTCGTGGTTCTATTGGTTCTATAGTGGAAGATGTCTCGATAGTGTCGGGGATTGCAAGGATCGTTCAAAAAGATCTACATTTAAAGGATTATTCTGTAATCTCAAAGTGGTCTGTCATCTCATGGAAGGGTGGAGCGGATATTTAGATGAATATAAATTATAAATACTTATAAATAATAAAAATTGACGTCGATCATACCTGAGTGTCGATATCCATGAGAGTGAAGCCTTCTTAACGTGAATTTTAAGCAATGATCGGCCGTAATCTTTAGAAAAGGGGTGAAAATCACTTGATCTTATGAAATTAAGGATCTCGAAGATAAATTTCTACTTTGGATCACTCAGTATATGATCGATGTAAGTGAATATTAAGAAATAAAGAGAAAACTCCAAGTTGAGCAAGTCAAAATTGACTAAATTAATCAAAATTACACCCTAATTCCCCGGCAACGGCGCCATTTGATGAATTGAGACTACGAGGTCATTGAAAACACACGGTCAAGAGTCAAAATAAATACCAAACTCACCAATTTTAGGAAATAAACACGAATTGAAGGGTATAGTGATGATTAAGGGTCGAATCCACAGGGAATTAGGGTAATTTATGATGATCTTTTCAAATTTGATCAAATCGGAAAAATGAAATGTGGATAGAAATTAGGGTTTGATATTGGAAAGAAGACTCAAAGACGAATCCACGAAATCAAATATCACTGAATTTGGATCATGATTCGAGGAGAAATCATCAAATGAAGAGGAGAGAAATTTATGAAAAATAAAATCGTGAAAAACCAAAATTGAAATTGAAATTGACTCAAATTACAATTCAAAAATGAAATCTAAAGTTATAAAAAGATAGATTAGGATGAAACATGATCCCTGACCCAAGATTGTGCTCGAATTGATCTAATTACTCGTCGGATTTAAGACTCTTTATCAAAATTCAGAAAACGCAATCGTTGATGTTCGAGCGTCAATTTCTTCCTCATCTCTCAACAAAGTCTTGCTCGCAAGCACTCCATGGATGCGGAAATGAGCTAGAAGTGATTGGAAGGCAAGAGATTCAAGGGATTTGGTGTCTAGACAATTCGATTTACTCAAATTGCCCTGGAATGCTTTACATTGTCGAAGAACATTTCAATTTGTAGGGCAAATTGGGTGTACCCGTCCGATCGGCATTTAATCTTTGATCAATGGCTCTAATGAAACGCATGGATGCGAATCGTTACGATTAAGTCGTGGCCATTGGATCGCAGGTGGACCATCGAGATGATGTCACGTCGCACACGTTATAAATAACACATCAAATGCTTGCTGTTGGATCTTGATCGGACGCTCATATATGCTCAGATATGCTTTGGATGTGTACAGCTGTCCACAGGAGTCCATCAGGTGCAAGAAATCTCAGCTGTCATAACTCCTTAAATGAATGGCTGAGATCTCACGCGTTAAATAAAATGATTCATTGATGAATCATTATGCTTCATGCACCTCTTAACTTGAGTGAAGATTAACGACATTGATTAAATCAAGAAATCAAATGCCTCATGTCACACCGCATCACTAGCAAGAAAATAGAAAAAAACAAGTCCCACATAACAAAAATGACTGTGCATATTACATATAAATATGGGAGCTAATTACCGGTTTAGCTTACATCCTTAAAAAGATGTTTAACCACTTATTCTACGCACACACATGTACACATGCGTGAGCCACGTGGCTCATGCATACGGTGCCACGCAAGCATGCAGCCACGTCATCTGACATGTTAGCAGGATAAATAATAAATAATTTTATTATTATTTTAACTATAAATAAATTCAAAATAAATCCATAAAAATTCAAACAAATTCACAAAAATTCCAAAAAAAATAGAAAATTCATAACTTTTAAAATAGAAATCCTTTTTGGCCTACACTATGAGGAAAACATAATCACACATTTATACACTTCACCTCTTTAGTCATAGGATCAAAAGATGAAAGGACCTTCTAGGAGATTACATAGTAAATTGTTAAGAGACTAGCAATCATTCAAGTTGAGCGGTGTGATGACCTGAAAATTATACATGCAAATATATGATTATTAGTGCAAATAAAGACATAAATTATTCTATTCTAATGTATGTAATCATATTTTTTAGTGTTTATCTATCATCCTATGAAAATGAAGTCATAATCTATGAATGTACTAATTTAGGGATAATTAAGATAAATTGAGAGAAATATTTTTAAGATTAGATTATCCTCATTTTTATTTGAGCTTATAATTAGGTTTTAATGTTAAATAATAAGAGAAAATACTTTTTATACACTCATTGATTTTTCAAAGTTTGAAATTCTAAAAGAAATGAGTATATTTCTGAAATAAAAATTTATTCTCTTATTATTTATTAAATTTGACTTTTTAGAATGATAGATAATTTAATTTTTGATCTAGTGAAATAAATTTGGATTAATTCGGTGTTGTATTTTACAACTTATGAATTTTCTAATTTTTAGGGATTTTTCTAGAATTTTTTAATTTGTAATAAATTTAATTCGATTTATTTTGAATTAAAATAAATTAAAAAATAATTTTTTTAATGGCGTGCTAATGTGGCAATTGACGTGGCGGAGGCAAAAATGGTGTTGCCGCATGGCGCGGCATATGTGTGTGTGCGCCTATGTGCAGGTATGTGTGTGTGCGTGTGCGCACATGTGCGCACGTGTGATTAGAGAGATTAAGCATCCTTTTCAAGATACCACTAACTCTCTAAACGCATGTATCGTATATACGCGTATATTCTTCTGATTTTTCATCAAGTGGGACTATTTTTCTGTTTTTATGTGCGTAGGTGACTTGGCATCATGTGGAGCATCTGATCACGCAATTAAATCGTGATAGTCGATTGTCACTTAAGTGAAGGGGTACGTGGCACACTTTGGTTCATGGGCAAATCATTTGAAAATGATTTAATCTTATCCGTTCACCTAACGAGTTATAACGGTTGCGATTAAAACCGACGAAACGCATCTAGAGCATTAGACCAAAGATCAAACGGCAAACATTTCATGCGTTTCTTCTTCACGCGCGACGTGATAAAATCTCGGCAGTTCATCTTTGATCCAACTAATGCGATTTAAGCGTAATGATTCGCATATATGTGTTTCATCAGAGCCGTTGATCGAAGATGAAATACTGAATCTAACGGTTACACCCACTTCTCCCTACAATTTGAGATGTTCTTCGATGATGTAAATCATTCTTGGGTTTGTCACGTAATCGAACTGTCTATACACCACAATTCTTGAATCTCTTGCTTCCCTTCGCTTCTAGATCAATTTCCGCGTCCAAGGAGTGCTTGAAAGTGAGATTTTGTTGAGAAAATAGGGAGAAATCAATTCTTGACTGCAAACAATCGTCTTTGAATTTGCAATGGGGTTTATGTAACGATCCGGATTGAGTTCTTGCTTGTTTTCATCTCTATAAATAGTAAAGTTTTGTTTTCCATTTATTTTTATTTTCTTTTAATGTAGTGTCTTTGACATCATCCATGCTCCAACTCTCTGTCCCTATCGCTGCATGTTGATTCGTCGATCTGTCGCTACCACCGGCCACTCGTCTCACCTTACCATCATCTCATCCCTATTACATTTCTTTTTACATTACTTTTCTATTTTAATTCTGATTTCTTTCTTAATTAAAAATGAAACCTAAAAATTAGCGCTTATATTCATCTCTACATGTCCCATTTACGCTCGCACTTCTTTCATGCTCTCTCACCTTTCATTTGAACGTCTAATCCCGTTACCTCAGCTCCCTTTGGATTCGACCCTTGCTTACACTATACTATACTAAGGAAATATCAATTTTATTGCATGAAATCGACACACAACAACAACAGAAAACAAGCGTAATCGAGTTCATCATTGATGAAATCCACATGTATTGTTGTATTAATTGGAAAGTTGATCCATCTCATAATTTCTCACCATAATATTGATTACATTGCAATTATTCTTAAAAAATTCAAGCATGAGCCACTACTAATCTACTAGCTAGGAACATCACACATTTTGGCGTATCTCAAGTAGGCGCTATGACGAGAACTGTCGAATGAGTGGCATGCACATCTTTGAGCTAAGGTGTAATTAAAATCAGTTTATATACAAGGGTGATGGGAGTCGTCGTCTAACTATTACACATATCTTGGGGAAAACCTTCTCATCCACCATAGTAAGAAAAAATGGCAAGCCTTGTTCGAGCTCTTAAGTGCCATACTAGCAATGGCAACTATTAGTAACAATATGATGTCGACTCAATCTCTAAATACTTATAATTTTCTTTTTCTACTCGTATGAAAATATATTATGAAAATAAAGTGGTATTCTTTGTCATGGAAATGCAAGATTCTACAAACACCATGTGTATTGAGGTGAAATGCCATTATGTAACGACAGGATAGTCAAAGACCTCACCACAGCTCTGTGTGTCATATCGTCGTTGCTGCTTTGGCATGTTTAAAAGTGTTTGAGAAAATCTTTATATGATACTCTCTATAAAAAGCTCGATACACCAGACACCTACCCTCTAGCTTGACGTGTGTGATTGGGCCTCTACTAGCCTTTCGGGTCCACATGGGTCCATTGGTATTTCTTTCCAAATCATGGGGATAACGGAAATCAGACTAAGTCATGGGAACTCGTACTCATCCTTCGTGTAGTTCTGTGAACTTATTTACCATTAATTTTCTACTTTGAAGCCCATAGATTCCCTGCTTTTGTTCTTGCAGTTATTTCTCATAGAACTATTTGACGGATCATTTTTCCAACTATCATTTATTGAACATAACCTATCATAACCATCAACTTTCTCATTCATTTCTGTTCTCTGTGAGGAGTACGTCTTCGATCTTCCTCCACTTCTTGCAACTTTGATCAAGTGTTTCTCTTTGTCTGGATTCTGACTCTTCTTGGCGGAATATCAAGTAGAAGAGAAGATGATGCTGATGATGGTGAAGATGATGATAATGATGATGATAGTGGTGATGATAGTGATGGTGACGATGATTGTGGCGGTTCAGGAAGAGAGAGAGAGAGAGAGAGAGAGAGAGAGAGAGTAGAGAGGGTGTTTAAATCCGCAAGGAGCATCTTCTCCAACCTCCGCGCCCCTCTAGGAGTGGAGGAGCAAATAGACTTCTACAGATGATCCACGGGCTCAAGGCTGCCCGTTGCTCGCAGGAGAGCAGAAGACGAACCCGAGGGCGTGATAATTGGCGTACCGACTGGGCGCCGACGGTGGCGGCAGGAGTTCCTTCGGCATGCAACCGTTCACCTCCTGCCGCCCAAAAGAACTTCCTTTCTTGCCTCCCGGGCGGATTCCTAATACCGCCGGCGGCGTTACCCTGCCGCTGGCGAGTTCCGGCGACGAGAGTAGTTGGAGGGAGAGCAATACTGCTATTGAAAGGAGAGGGGGCATCTCTGTTGTATTGGGTGAATAAGGATGGATAGATAGGGTATTAATAGAGGGGGAAGGATGAGAGGGAGATGCCCGTGAAGGGAACAGCTCATTGTTACCGAGGAGAGGTCAGAGGAGGGAAGCAGACTTGATTTGGGCATGCAGAGTGGAAAGGGGGGGATGCTCGTGCTTTGCATTAACTTTCCCTTGCCAGTGTCTCTGCTGTCAGAGTCCCAACGTCTGGTCTCCCCTTGATTGATTAGATGCCAGAAGAGTCAACTCGCGAGCGTGGCAGTGAGGGTGACGGGTAAAGCTTGCCGCTCCTCAGAGTTGGAGGGTCGCTTACTTCCTCATGCAGATTATAAATATAATATTTACAACATGAAGATGACGACGTATAAGAGTAAAAAGTGTCTCCATGATGGTGATGGTGATGATAATGACATGATCACCCTGGTGGTTGTGATGCAGGAGAAGATTAAGTGTGATGATGATGATCGAGAAGTGCCCCTGTGAGGATGATGTAGAAGGAGATGAGTAAGTGCGTAGATGATGATGATGGAACAGAAAGGCCCCGGAGATGATGACGATGATGAGAATGAGCAGATGAAGAAGATGCTGATGATAAAGGAGTACACAGTAGATGAAGAAGGAGATGAAATGAGCAGATGATGACGATGTTGATGTCGACGATGAAGGAGAAGTATGCAGATGATGGAGAAGAAATAGAAGAGATACCCAGATGGCGATCACGAAGAAAAGGAGTGACAGACGATGGCGGTGAATCACTCTGATGAAATACCCATATGATAAAGACAACGAGGAAGCAACAGATGATTGTGACGACGATCATGATGATCAAGATGAAATACCTGATCACTGATGACTTCCACTTGGGAGGTCTGGAATGTAAGTTGTTCTCGCTGAACTGAAATCCGTTCAACAGAACCAAACCTTATTCATGATGACATAAATTTTTTTTCTCGTAAACTAATTAAATATCAATGTTTTGAATAGATTCAAAATATGAAGAGAAAGGTCAAAGTCAACACATTTAAGAAGGGTATATACAAAAAAAATCGCCAAAGTAAAGGGTAAGAGCGAGGCATGAATTATTTGCTAAAAAAAATATGGATCCATTAATCGCCTATGAGTGATCATCCTGGTGTCTGATTGTCCTACAAAGATAAGTAATTATGTGCCTCGAAAAGTTTGAAAATGGGTAAATTTCTATATAGTGTGTGATCTAAAGAGAATTTTCATCTGATATGCTTCATAATAAAGTGAAAATTGAATACATGATTACATGGTTCATGAAAATATGCTTGTATGAGGATTATTCTGAATGTGTCAAATAAATATCATTCTTATATATTTGTTTTAACTTAATATTGAATATGTCATTGTTCATCCATTATTTATATATGGTTTCCTGAAATAGCCAAGTTATATTTGAATTGATATGTGATATATTCAAATGACATAGACTTGATTCCAATATGCTTAGAACATATCATGCCTAATTTTATACAAATTATGTAGAATAAATTTTTTAAGTTGAACAAATTCCTTCTAGATTTTTTTTCAATATGGGTTAAGAATACATGAAATGATGACATCATAGTGTAGCTCGCTACAAGAGTGAAGGCATGCAGATTGAGCCACAAATGTGAATTGAAGAGGGATTCCCATAAATTTCAAGGATTGAAAATTCAAGCAAATTAAACTTTAAGAAAAATACATGTGTCTAAGTTGAGAAAATATCTATAGGAAGGTCAATGTTAAATGGTGAAGCTGGCAGATCAAATGTCATACGAGTAAAAGGTGAGAAAGGCCATCAAGAATAGGGTGTGTTTAATGAATAATATGGAATAGAGAAATTGAGGAGGCCTATTTTAGATCACTAGAGATATTTCATTGACAAATTGGATTTTTGGTGTTCTTAAAAAAAAGGGAGAAAAGAGAGAACCATTGATTTGAGGATTTGTGTGATTCTTGGGAGTCTTGTCTACATGATGTTCATGAGAAGCTGAAGTGAAGATGGACATCCTTTGAGAACTCTAGAGAAGTACTTCAACAATACAAGTCTACATGAGAAAAAAGGGGAGTTTTTTTTATCATATTGTTTTATCCTTCATGATTTTCTACAAAAAATTCATTATCAAGACTCGTGATCATTCTTCAATTTTCTTCTTTGGCTTCTTCTTCTTCATATGATACAGTTATTATAATAATTCACGATCTCCTTGAATTCTCATTTACCATTAATATTTTGGCTTGTTTTAAACCATTATTATTATCAAAGGTATATTCATTGGATATTATTGCATCCAAAATGGATATCGAATCAATCTTATTGACCAAAAAGATTTCTCATCTCTTATGACACCACATTAATACAAGACACAACAAAAGCAGGAGGTGAGCTCTAATTCAGTGGAGGTGACAGATCCAAAAAAGATGTCCAAACTCCATAGGCTAGTCCCATGAGGGGACAATCCTCCTAGAGTTGATCATCACCTTGTTACTCCTCATACAAAAACTACTAACTAGTTAGTAATATAGTCAAATAAAAGTCTAAAAACCTACAATCTGACCCACACAAATTCACATGGGTTAGTTGACTTCACTCATGTAGCATCCCTCCTTACAGTTGATAACATGCTATTTATGCATGTAATTACATAGTTATTAATGCAAATTAATGCATTAATCATTACAAATATATGCATGTTATCATCTTTTAAGCATATTTCTATCATTTTCTGTAAATTCATGTTATGATCTTAAAATACATCAATTTATGGGTTATTATGCATAATTAAACATTTCAATCCATAATCCTAATTATATTTATGATCATAATCATGTTTTAAGAGTGAAAATATAAGAGAAAAGACTTTTAATTACATTTATGGGTTTATATGAATTTATTTCATATAATACATAAATGTATAAAATTTGTGAGAAAAAGAGGCACACGAGAGAGAGAGAAGAAAACAATAGGGTTTGATTAGACGTCTACATGCACGAGAGAGAGGGATATATAGAGAGGAGAGAGAGAGAGAAGTAAGTGGGCTTCAGCCCAATAAGAGAGAGAGAAGTAGTGGGCTTTAACACTCCCCCTCAAGCTGGAGACTGGAGATCAAACATGCCCAGCTTGGATCCAATAGTCTCATATGCAGGGCCCGGTAGGGCCTTAGTAAAGATGTCTGCCAGCTGATGTGCGGAAGCGACGTGCGGGGTACAGATGGTACCATTATCGACATATTGTCGTATGAAGTGGCGAGTCGATCTCAATATGCCTCCGTCCTCATATGGAGCATTAGCATTGCGCGATAAAGGTAGCAGCCATGTTATCGCAGTACATCTGCATAGGCCCTTCTAGCGGGAAGCCAAGCTCTGTGAGAAGAGAGCGTAGCCACAGCATTTCTGTCGTGGTATCCGCCATGGCTCGATACTCAGCTTCAGCACTAGAGCGGGACACGATAGATTGCTTCTGAGAGCGCCATGCGACCAGGTTACCTCCAACATAGGTGGCATATCCACCATGAGACTTCCGATCCTCCTTGTCACCAGCGAACCCAGAGTCCGAGTAGGCCTCAATATGTAGATGACCCCGTCGCCGATACAAGAGGCCCTTCCCCGGAGCTCTCTTAAGGTACGCCAGAACCCGATAAACACCCTCCAAATGAATAGTGCGAGGAGCCTGCATAAACTGACTCAAGACACTAACCGCATAGGAGATGTACGGGAGAGTCACGGTGAGGAAGATCAATTTCCCCACAAGTCGGCGGTAGAGGCCTGCATCCTCAATAAGTGCAGTAGTATTGTCCCACCAGTCCACATTCTTCTCCATGGGTGAGGAGGCTGGCTTGCACCCCAGCGTCCCTGTCTCCTCCAGTAGATCAAGCGCGTACTTCCGCTGACACACGGACATCTGCCTGACGGTAAGCTATCTAAAGTCCAAGAAAGTACACGGGGGAGACAAATCTCGTGTCACGAAAGTCTTGAGCGAGATAAGCCTTGGTCGCAGTCACCTCGGCGGCGGCACTACCAGTGATGATGATGTCATCCACATACACAGTCAGGATAACACATCCATGCGGGGTGCGTTTCCGCATGATAGTCGGATCGGATACAGTAGAAACAAAGCCATACGAGAAGAGGAGCTGTGAGAACTTGTGGAACCATGCACGTGGGCTTTGCTTAAGCCCATAGATAGCCTTCTTGAGGAGACACACCTCAGAAGACTCCCCCTGAGCAACGTACCCAGGCAGTTGCTCCATGAACACCTGCTCATTGAGGTCGCCATAAAGGAAGGCGTTGGACACGTCCAGCTGATGAACCGGCCAGGACTGATCCAGAGCAATGGAGAAGATGACACGGATGGAGCTGAGGCGCGCCACAGGCGAGAATGTCTCATGATAGTCAAGACCATAGGCTTGAGAAAAGCCACGGGCCACGAGACGCATCTTGTAGCGAGTGATGGAGCCATCAGGATTGTACTTGAGGGAGTACACCCACTTGCAGGAGACAACATTTGCCTCAATAAGCCGGGGAACCAGCGTCCAGGTCTCTCGCTGAATGAAGGCCGCGTACTCCACATCCATCGCCGCTTTCCACGCCGGTACCTGCAACGCCTCAATATACGACTTGGGAATTGACTCGGTTAGAACGGCAAGGGCAAAGGACTGATAGGAAGGAGAAAGGCGGGCAGGAGAGACATGATGGGCGATAGGGTATTGCGTGCACTGGCGAGTGCCCTTGCGAAGGGCAATGAGAAGGTCAAGGTCAGATACGGGAGGCGGTAGGGGAGGTGGTGGTGACAATGTAGCCGGACCAGTGGATAGCGGCGAGGAGGGAGGTTCCGGCTCAGAAGATGGATCAGACGGGAGGGATGCCGAAGAGGGTGACGCCTCAGGCAAGGGAATCGGAACAGTTGGAGGGAGGTCGGTAACCAGGGTAGCAGATACCAAAGGAAGGAGGGATGGGGAGGAGAGATCCTCGCTAGACTGAGTAGAGGTAAAGTAGGGAACGTCCTCATGGAAGGTCACATCTGCCGAAGTAACGTACTGGCGCCGATCTGGGAAGTACACACGGTAGCCCTTCTCAGTCCGAGAGTAACCGACAAACACACCCTTTTGAGCACGGGGAGCCAGCTTGGATAGGCCAGGGGTGTGATCTTGGACAAAGCCAGTGCAGCCAAACACTCGAGGTGGTAGAGAGAAGAGATCAGCAGCCGGAGTCAATCGCTGAAGGGGAATAGCACCTCCAAGAGCGGCAGATGGAAGGCGGTTCACCGGGTATGTAGCGAGTCAGGGAACAGCTTCGCACTGCAGATACCGAGGTACCCTCATAGCAAGTAGCGAGTGTGCGTACCATGTCCAGGGAGGTGTCGATGTTTCCGCTCTCGCCACCCACGTTCGCTGCGAGGTGTATGGGGCAGGTAGTCCGATGAACTATGCCATGGGCCAAACAGAGTTCCTCAATCGCCTTCGAGTAAACTCAAGTGCATTGTCCGTGTGGAGGACTTTGACGATCGTCTCAGATCGCGCAATAATCTCACTAGAAAGTGCTGAACGCGAGAAAGTACCTCCTTTCGACTCTTCAGGATATATGTCCAAGTCGCCCGGGTGTAGTCATCAACGAACACCATGTAGTACTTTCCTCCTGTAGGCGATGGATGCGGGGCCGGACCCCAAACGTCACATTGGACCAAGTCAAACGGGCGATGGGTAGGTAGACCAGTGCGCGATGGATACGACGATCTATGGTGCTTCCCTAGTTCACAAGACTCACAATGAAACTCAGATAAGTGTAACCAAGGTAGAGTTTCTTAAAGTTTGACAAAACTAGGGTGCCCCAATCGATAGTGCCACAGAAAAGAGTCATGAAGGGAACTAGAGGAAGCAGAGAGTGCAAAAAGGGCTTGAAGTCCCGTAGATGGAGAGTCAGCCACTAGCTCGTAGATGCCTCGTCCGTTCTCATGGCCTAGTCCAATCCTCCGGCCCGTGTCGAGATCCTGGAAGACGCAGTGATGGGGAAAGAAAAACACACCACAGTGAAGGGCTTTAGTGATCGCACTGATGGACAGTAGATTCGCAGGGAATCCAGGAATGTACAGGACGTTCTGTAGAGGAAGGGAAGAGGTGGCACGAGACTGCCCAGACCCAAGGACAGGACAGGAACGCACCGTCAAAGCAATACTGACGTCGTGAATGGAGGTTTCGAGCCGATAAGCGAGTGAGGACGAGAGGGAAAGCCAGTCATATGAGAAGATGCCCCCGAGTCAATAACCCAAGAAGTAATATGAGGAGTTGAGATAGACGGCGTACACGAGAGAAGAGCCCCGTCCTCCCGCATATGACACCAAGCTGCTCGTCAGTGCCGCAAGACTGGCTGATGGTGCCGTGGTCGGACAAAGTGAGGAGGCCCGTGATGCCTGAATGTAGGCCAGCTCCGAGGGAGATAGGGCGAGGCTGACCGTTCCTGATGCCGAGGGAGTAGTCGATGATGACCCGTCCGCCGTGGACAGAGTCGAGGATGTCTTGCCTCCAGAGGCAGCCATAGCCCAAGCAGGCTTCAGAGGATGAGAAGGCTGAGTGATATCAGAGGATAACGACACGGTGGTTGGCTCGGCCATGAGGAGAGTAGCAGCCGGCGAGGCAGCGACGGCCGGCTAGACGGGAATGGCCAAACAAAGGCAGAGCAGTAGCGGCAGGGCGTTAGCGTCGGCTTCGGCAGCAGGGCGTTGGCGTCAGCGTCAGCGGCAGGGCGTCGACGTCCACGCTCACCGCACCAGGCAGGGCGGAGGTGGGTCGTCGGGGCAACAGGGCGTCGGCGGCTGCAGGGCGGAAGGCAGGGCGTCGGCGTCTGCAGGGCGGAAGGCAGAGCGTCGGCAGTCTGCAGGGCGGAAGGCAGGGCGGAAGGCAGAGTGTCGGCAGTTGGCTTCGTCGGCAGGGAAGATCAGCGGTGGCAGCAAGGCGATACGGCAGGGCGTCGGCTGGGCAGGGCGTGACGACTGGGCAGCAGGATGCTGGCAGCTCGATGGCACGGGCGATGACTGGCAGCAGGACGCACGACAATGGCAGGACGAGGCAGGGTGCGACGGCTAAGCGAGGCGCGACGATGGGAGGGGCGATGGCCGCTTAGGGATGCAGCAGCAGAGCGCAGCAGCAGAGCGACAGCAGGGCAGCGCGACGGGGCGCAGCAGCAGAGCGCGGGCAGGGCGCGGAGAAGCTGAAGCACGATGTCAAGGGCGAGATGATGTCGGGGCGCAGCAGCAGGGCGTGAGCAGGGCGTGAGCAGGCCGCTGGCAGGGCGCGGGCGGCGTTGACGGCGATACGCGATACACGATAGCAGGCTGGGACGCGGCGGCTGGACGCGGCAGCAGGGCGATACGCGGCAGCAAGGCGAGATGATGCCGGGGCGTCAGGGCGATACCAGCTGGCCAGGCAGGGAGGCAGCCAGGCAGAGCGACGGCAGGGCGAGGGCGGCGCAGCGTCAGGCGCGACGTTAGAACGACTGCCAGGTACGCAGGGCAGGATGACCGCCAGGTGGACGGCAGGGCAGGGCGACCGCCGGGCGACGATCTGATGGCAGCGGCGTCGCAAGACGAGGCCGCGGCGCTTGACGGCGGCAGCTTCGTAGAGCAAACCCTAGGATAATTTTCTTCCTAACGCTCTGATACCATGTGAGAAAAAGAGGCACACGAGAGAGAGATATATATAGAGAGGAGAGAGAGAGAAGTAAGTGGGCTTCAGCCCAATAAGAGAGAGAGAAGTAGTGGGCTTTAACAAAATTAAAATAAATTAATTCTCTTATTATTTTCATAAATTGACATTTTAAAATGATAGATTATTCAATTCTGAATCCAACAAAACAAATTTGAATTAATTTGGAGTTATATTTTGAAAGTTATGAATTTTACAATTTTTAGGAATTTTCTGAATTTATTTGATTTTTATTTCGATTTTTTTAAATATTTAATTTAATGAAAAATGCAAAAAAAAATTGGGGTTTAACCGCGCGTGTACACGTGGCATGGCCACTTGGACTGGCGCGGGCGCCTACGTGGTGCAAAGGGTGACGTGTGGCCCTGATGTGACACGTAGATGTCATTTATATTTATTTGATATATGCAGGTCTCCCGTGTGTAGAGAGACAAGTTATCAATTCCATCTTACCGTCGTATCTTATGTAGTGAGTATTTTCTTCTATTTCTTCGGTGTGGGACTAAAGTCCCATTGTTTTAAACGAATGCAGGACGTGTGGCGCATCGTGGAACGTTGGATGATGTTCGCGATGAATCACATGCGTAGATCGTGTATACCCGAGGTCCACCTGATCAGATAATCACACACGTGCTTAAAAGAGGCTTTAAGTGAAATCATCCTGGCCGTCAATCTTGATATTTATAACGGTCCAGATTATTCGCATCAGATGGATCTCCGATCAACTCAAAGCCATCCGATTTAAATCCGACGATCATAATTAGACGTCAATTCATCTTAAGTAAGGTGCGATCACGATCGTCCATCGCGATGATCGGCTTCATCGGACGGCTGAAATTAATTCCGGTTTTCTTTAAATGTGTTCTTCGCGACGGAAAGAGGCGTTCGCGATCTTTCGTCAAATTCTCCTTGTTTAGAGAATCATTTCGCGTGCCGTTTGTTCGAGAGTGTTCTTAACTCATTTCCAAATCCAATGAATTCTTGAAATCAAACTTTGATTGAAAGAGAAGGAAGAAATCACATCTTGAACTCCAATTTTCGTCTTCGTCAACTCGGAATGAAAAGCCTTGCATCCGCCGATTAATAGGATCATTTCAAAGGCTACTTTGGGTTAGGTTGCGTGATTTCATCTTAATCTTTCATCATTTAGTGTTAATTTTACTTTTAGCATCATAGATTAGTTTAATTTTAGATTAAATTTCGGTTTTTAATCATTTTTCGAAACAAAAATTTCATCTAAATTCAAAATTCGATTTCTCTTCGAATTCTTATCCAAATCACCTGATTTTTGATTCCGTGGATTCGATTTTGAGTTATCTTTCTTAATATTGTAAAATACCCAATTTCTAAACTCATTTCATCGTCCGATTTGACCGAATTTCAAAGATATCTCTCAAATTTCCCTAATTCTCCATGGATTCTACCCTTAATTACCATTATACTAATTATTTACTTTGATTAATCATAAATTTGTAAGATTAGGACTTTGTTTTGACACTAAGTCGTGTGCATTCAACGACCATACGATTTAGTCTCGTCAACAGTGTCACTCCTATCACTGATAGGCTGATTCCAAGAGCTCTGCTAGCCTCTCCCTACTCCCTTGAAGCTGACTTGACTCTTTGAAATATTCAACCCTCATCATCAGTCCATGACCACTTCAAGTAAGTCTATTAAACTTGGTGTTGTGAGATCCTTTAAGGTAGAGAACAAAAATTACCCAAGTTAACTCTAAAATCAACTCTTTAGGCATGAAAAAGGTCGCAAACTCTATGAGCTTGTGTCGGATACTCTCATATTTAGGGATTTTAGTAGTTCTACTTCTACTAATTTGTGGCATCATATATTTTGTCATCCTTATGTTTTTAAAACTCAGAATTATTTATCTTGGTTATCTCTTTCTATGTGAGACTTGTCAACTAGATAAATATCATTACTCCACTTACCAAACTTGAGACTCTTTTCCATCATCTTGTCCATTTGACCTTGTCCATTGTAATTTTTGGGGACCATATGAAATAAAATATTTATTTGTTTGTCTTTAAAATATTGTCTTTATTGATGATTGCACTAAGAGTTAATTGGGTGTATCTCCTCAAATACCACACCCAAGTTCTTGTCGTAGTTAGCCAATTTCTAGACAAAATTATCCAACATTCTCAAGCACAATACCCTTGAATTTTTCCAAGAGGCCCTACAAACATTTTTTGTTCATCGTGACATTATCCATCATACCACTTGTCCCTACACCTTCTACACAATTGAGTCCTAGGAAAAAAACACCCCTTATTTGAAATGACTCACACAGTTACTCATTACCTCTAGGCAGATGGTTTCTTAATCATCACTTACCTCACTAATAGCCTTCCATCTTCTCCAATGGGTGGCACAATTCCCCATAAGTGCCTTTACACTTTTACCATTCTTTTTCTAACTTACCTCTTGAGTTTTTTGTTGCAACATGTTTGTTCACAAACATAACCCCTCTCTTTACAGACTTGGGCCTCGAGCCCTCAAAGGTGTCTTTGTTGGCTATTTGCCTACATATAAAGGTTATGTTTTCTATTTCCTTGACATGCATCTCTATGTCACCTCAACTAATGTCGGCTTTCATAAGGACACTCCCTTGTTCTCATTTTCACTTTTTGTTAACATGAATGTCTATCTCTCCACCACGACATGCTCCATATCTTATTCACTCTTCACACACAAGTTTCCTTTATAAGGATTTCAATGCAATCTCTTCAACGATGTTTTCATTGCTAGAATCTCTCCCATGCATGCCCCTTCCTAAATCCTCTACTCCAATCAATGATCTACCTTTGCCTCCTAACATTCTTAATCCCTTTATTGTCTTAAATTAGGTTGTTCTCTAATTGGGTTTCCTTTTACCACCTTCATCACACTTGTCCTTTATTTTCCATTTATTTGTCCTCTGAGTCTCTACCCAAGACATATCTTGAAAAATTTCAAGTATCCAAGTGAAAGAAAACCATGGACCTCAAGTATTAGGCAGTTGTGAATTGTGAAATATGCGATCGAGTACTCCCTAACCAGGGTCAATACTATGACCTCCAAAGGTCATTTAACCTCAAGTATAATCCTAATGGTATAGTGTATCGTCAAATAGCTTGGTGGGCAACCAATATAATCACCCAAGCCTATGGCATCAATGACACACAAAACTTCCCTCAAGTGGTTCACCTCCACTCCATTTGCATTATTATGTGTGCCATGGTTAGTATGTTGTCTTTCCTTGCACCAGCTTTATCTATTTAATGCCTTTCTATATGGGGACTTAGGTGAACAAGTGTGTGTGAAGCAATTTTTAGAGTATCTTACTCAAGGGGAGCCTTTGAGGTGTTTAGATTTGAGGTTGATAAGCATTCCAAAATTTTGAATAAAATATCAAATGCAGCGGATATTCAAATCATTAAGGCACTAAGAACCAATGATCGTGTCATCTAGTATGTATGAGAAAACATATGTACACTGGAAGGAGTTCTTGAAGTTATTCAAGTGTCTAGCCTCTAGTAGTATCTACATGTGCATTGAAAGGTTGGGATCTCCTCTTCAAAGCTATTTACTAAGATGAAGAGAATAAAACAGATAATTTTCATGAGGCTTTCATGGGAACCTTGAGTTGTGCTCATTCTCGTTCCACTTATAGACATTTGGTATGTAAATTTTTTATAAAATAAACCCTCATAATTATGTTTATAGCCACCGACATCCATAGACCTCATGTATGTGACCCTCTAGGTCAATATATCTCAGTAGTTAATAACTCTATAGACCTAATAACATCTATTGGTCAACCTTTATCAATTATTGACATCAACATATGGTTTAATTTACCCAATTTTTTATTTAATCCAATCGATTGGTCAAATTTCTAACATGTTGGGTGCTAAGCTACCAGACGTACTTTAGGAGATATAGATTATATAAGAACTCTCATATGGAACTTTCATATGCATAATCCTTTGATTGTATAAAACTTCTGAATGACTTAGTTTATGGCTAACTATCAAACCCTAATCGATCATTCAAGTTAGTACTTATGCATGAAAGAAATCATTCGAAAATTCTCTAATATTTCCACTACTTTGGCCAAGGATTTCATTGCATATCATTCCTAGAGTCTATCTCCTCAAATACCAAGGGCCAAAAATCACATCTTAACCACACAATCATTTTTTAGCACTTTATGTCATGTCCAATATATGATATTTTAGAGATCTTGTGACTAGGGATTTGTAAATTATAATCAAAACTTGGTCATCTAATCATAAGATGTCTTTAGTATCTCAAGTTGAAGTACCACATACACCATTGTGATATTAATCAACCTGATTGACAATTAAGTATAATAGCATTCAAGGATTCATAAAAATTGATTCCATGAACTCTTTCTCAAAAGAGCACCCACTATCTATCATTGGTGTCTTCACATGGATGGCTATAAGATCAATCATACACATCATATGAATTAGATCAAATCGTGTCATTCTTAAATATTCTATGAATAGGAATGTTTAGAACATATGTTTAAGATTAGTGATCATTGTATTTTGATCTCATCATAATTCACTTAGTCATTGCATATGCTCAAGGACTTTATTATAATTATCACACAATAATGACAATAAATAAATTTTATTTTAATGAACATAAACGAGATACATGGAAGTGTGATTGGCTTATAGGCCACATAATATCCATCATGAGGAACTATCTACTTTATTAAGATATTTATATACTTACACAAACAACCCATGGTGTGTGAAGATGACATTTTGACTTCATACCATCCACTAGAGATGACATTTTGATGAAGAATGTTATCTATGGTCACAAATGAGGCAGACATCTATAGTAAGAAGTCTTATCTTCACTAGCACTTCTTGACATAGGACTGTTAAACATTGTGGTTCTTGCTTCGAATAAAGTTGCTTATCAACCAATTTTAAGTTTTTTTTGTTTCGAAAGAAATATGGTTTGGATCTTCTTGAAGAGACTTGGTTATGGTTTTGTAAACATGTATCACCACACATAGAGTTTTATAGAAAAATAACTCTCTTATTTTTAATCTATATAGATTATCTTTTCATTTTATATTATTATTTTCCACATTCTTCTCTTCTACTATAGTATCTTCAAAATAAATTCACTATCTCAAAACCCAAATTATTTGTGGATGCAACCATTACTTATCCATACTAAGATGAATTTGGAAAGTTAGAAATACTTTTTTGCATGAATTAGATGTCTTCAAATGGCATGAATTAGCTCATAGTCTAGTTTATCAATCACCACACCTTATGTTTCTTCATTGACCAACTTGGCCACGATCTTCACCTAGAGACTGAGTAGTATATATCATACGACTCCTTTTGGTACCAAGCTCAGTATGCTTAATTTATTTGCTCTAGGTTGAGAGAGTTTTAAAGTATGGCCCAATAGGGCCTTAACCCGATGTAGAACATATCTCTTCTCTTATTATCTTCTCCTTTGCAAATAGAGGCTTTCACTCTTTGAAATCATGTAGAGAAGTGAGATGAACAGAAGAGAAAAATTAGTAGAGATTATAAGAGATGCCTGAGGAGGCCCTCATATAGGGCTACATAAGAGATACAGGTTGGTGTTGGGCCCTAATGGGTTGTCATAAGGAGAAGTCTCCCAATCGCATAGAAAAATTTTGTCTTCACATCTGTTGATTCTATTGAGAAAGATTTATCACTTTCTCAATGACTTAACTTTGGTAGGCATTATGTCTCTATGAACATAAGACAACTATAAGCCTATAGAGAGTATCTTTTGAAGTCGCCTTGCCTTCACTCTTTTTTTGTACTCCCACCTCTTTCTTATTGGATAATTCAAATTACCATTATAATACATTATAATTTTTGTGTCAACAATTTCAATAAATTGTCTATTTTAGAGTATTCTGTGTCTCATGATTAATGGTTGTTTTGTTTATACAATAATGATTTGTGTAATTTTTTATCGACCTCAATTTCTAAAAGAACTGATTCAATTCACATGGATAATTTGGATCTTTTATGACCAGTCTGCTTTACAATAAATCTCTTTAAAAAATGATTTACTTTAAATATAGAATTTCATGCTTTGTATAAAAACTAAATGGATCACCATTGTGCATAAAAACTATATCGAACTTGATGAAAAGGTCTTGCATAACCCAATCATTAGAACATGGTGAAGCTTTCAACAAAACTTATAATGTCACTTTTTTCTTTAAAAATGTTTATTACGATAATACTATACATTTTCTCAAAAAATTGTTGAGCATTCTCTTGATTCATTGATCAATTGCATGTATCTTTTTCTAGAACTGCATCTATCAAATGATACAATGTCTTGGTGTGGCTCATCAATGATTTGGTGTTACGCATGTTATGTAATCAAAAGATGGTTCAATATCAAGAGGCCAAGAAGGCAAATAAAACATGAAATTACAAGTTCTACATGTTGGCTAGTGAAATAACCATGACAAGCATACAAGTTAAACAACAGCTAGTGACATGAATGGTCCAATCAACACAATAGGCATGCATGGCTCAATGGGTGGGGGCACAACATGCATACATGGTTGAATGAGAATCTGCATGCAACTAAAACATCATTCGCGCAGGACAGCAAGAGCAATGCTGGCCAAATATGAGCCCACTTTCTGAGGAGCATTAATGAGTATGTTGGCTATGATTCTCCTGTTAGTATCTTGCATCCAATTTTTAAGGCTATTGAAGAGTATGTTGGATATGATTCACATGTTGTTATCTCACATCCAATTTCCAATATTCAAATGCTTTTGAATGCCTTTTTGTAATATTATGTGACAGAATATTGAGATCAAAGGGCATTTTCAATCATCTGACGAACATCATTTACTACCTGCCATGCTTTGTGGCCTCCAATCACCTCAGTTTGCTTTGTAGAGTTCTTCCAAATCTGCACCAGTCATGATATGCTGATAAGATCACTAGGAAAGATAAAACTATTAAAGCGAAATTCACCATTTACCTGAATAGTTGGCATCCTCTGTTGATGTTTCCAATTTAACATGAAAAAAAGAGAAATAATCAATCAGATACTGGTCAACTCATTTGTTCAAAAAATATGCAAGCTCTTCAATAAACATCTACTACTAAGCTTTTACCAAACTGAGTTAGGCTAGAAATTGTGCATCCTGTTCAATTGAAAACAAAAACCACATGCTGATAAGTTCCAGGATAGGAACCCATATCAGACAACTGCATTTCCATCTGGTAAATCTATATTGTTTAAGAACTCCAAAGCGACAAGAAAATAGGAGTAAAGTAAAAAAGAAAGCGAGATGACCCTAAGAGACAAAGAGAGGAAGGACTAAACCTAAAACTATAAAACAAAATACTTCCATGCCAGATGGTGTTCGATCAATACTTCCCCCTTTGTGAAGCCACTGTCTCCTCAAGGTGGTATGCAGAGGTTGCTGCCTTAAAAGATCTTTCCTTGTCGATGGCAAGGCTGGTCAAGTGGTAAGCTGCAGAAGTTTTACAGCACTGCAACGTGGGAGGATATTCTTTTGTATGCTATTTTCTCTCTTTTGAGCACTTTTTCTCCTTTTCCTGCATGGTTGGTTTCCTTAATTGGGTGATGGCGGGCTGGGCCAAAAACTGGGCAAAGCTGCACGAGATACTCAGGTCACACAAGAGGACCAGGCATGACCTGCACCTAAAGATGCTCTATCTCGTATACCCATTGTTGCCCTCCTCATACCCTCCCATGTCACACAGAGGCACTCCCACCATTGCAGCCCTCCCAATGCCATTACCCTCCTGAGTCCCACCACCATTCTCCATATTTGTCCTCACCTGATTCCATGATATTAAGCCAGTAGCTTATCTATGCTTCAGTTAATATTCTTCAAATGGCTTTCTTAATGAGCCAATAATGCAATTTGGTGACTGCTCCTCACAATCAAAGCTCCATGATCATCGTTATGATCAGGGGTCTGACCTGGATCGCCATTCCCACTTCTTCATGCTTTTGCACAAATTGGGGGATTTGAATATTCTCCAATTTGATTATGAATCGTCATCCTTTTTCCCACACAGATAATCATGAATTTTAGCCATATTTTCAGTTATTAAATAGCTAATCAACCACCTGATATAGACAAAGATAACAGCTTTATGTCCTACTATTTACAAAATTGTAATAAAAATCCAATATGTATGAAAACGTCTTACAGTAACGCCAGCACGTTTCACAAACTTGTGAGGAACTGAGTTGACATCAACAGAATAGAACTGAACACTGCATTAAAGCAAAGCAGAAAACCCTCTGTGATGGCCAAAAAGTTCATAAACTCTAATTGCACAAATGAATGGGTCAAGTGTATTTTATCTACTAAATTAGTCACTAGTACATCAACCATTATTCCCTGAAAAAGTATAACAGCCAGACAAGGAGAGCAAACCAACTTTTATATCAAGTCCAATTCATTTAAACAATATGCCCAGTAAGTAATTCTATCTGTTAGCCTCTATTATTCAGCTACTTGAGGACTGTTCAGATAGCAGAAGCCACAAATTTCTTGAACAGAAAACCAGATGGAGAGGCCAAAAGAATTGAATGCCATAACATATAATTAAATCATCTAATGGCTTTAACACCATATAATGGAGAAAACATCCACGAATCAGCTAATAGATAATGCCCCATAGGTCACCCAAAGGTACTGCTTACATCTAACAAAGAGATAAGTTTAAATAGAAGATTTAATGGGCTAGCAAATATGCCATAACCTAATTCTAGAGTATTCTAGAGAGTTTAGAAATAATTAGTGGGCCAAGTGATAAGGCGCACTTCAACAAATACCAATAAAAAGATGCTGAAATTCTACAATTCAAGCAGTGAAAAACAGAAAGAATTTCTAATTTTAAGAACTGAAATAATAGTCAAAAGCTCTTTGACACAATTGCCATAGAAAATGCACATTTTCAAAAATTATAGTATTGTGATCCAAATAAAAGCAAACTGAAAAACAATTTGGACATGTTCTAACCTTGGATGGTAACTTGCCGCCAACCTTTCCAATTTGGGTTTCAGATATATGCATTTTCTGCACCAGTGCGCCATCCTAGACGTGTAAAACATCAGAATGCGAGAACAGTTAAAAATTTACATCATCAACACAATGCTTCCAGCATACAAAATATGATAAGATGAATTCATGTGTGTAGCTTTGGACCCTCTGTGATGAATCTTTACTGCTTAATAAGGATTCTTTAGAGTTCATACAAATAGCGATCAAGTTCAACAACAAGGATTCAAAAATAGATCAAGCTGAGAATGAGAACCTGGGACCCACCTTTTGTCATTATATGCATATTGGACTGACTTATTTTAGAAAAATGAATATGGTATGTTATCGCCCCTTTTTTAATATATTGAATAGGCAACAAGGGGGCAGAGGCACAACCCCAAACTCCATCAGTAACAGAAAAATATCCGAGGAAAGGAAGATTAGGACACCATTGTTGAGGTTCTGCATTTATTGAAGGGCAAAGTTCTTGATTTCACAAAGATGGAACCCTATAGATTCTGTAAGCATTTTTATGTTACCAAATGATATCCAATTGATACATCAAGAGATTCACTTTTCGACAGATGAGAAACGTATCACAAGCCTTTCCCATGAACAAAACAATCGTTTGAAGCAAAATGACAAAAAACTCTGCAAATTTATCGCGGGATAATCCAATTATGAGACAATTCATTGCGGTGTAAACTATATTTAATTGTATAAAAATGAAAACAGACCACACGCATTCGTGTTCATAGCGAAAAAAATAATGTTCAATATAACAAATAGACGAAGTATTTCATAATGGCACCCGTTAGAAGCTCTCTATCGGATAATAATGCGGCAGAAAAGACTCACCAGAGCACAACGAACGGCGCCCCGCGCGTCTCTGCCTCATTGTTGATCTGATCGAATCGCTCTTCATCGGAAATAGTCTCTAGCTCAACAGAGACGGGACCCACCATACCGCCGACGAATTGTTCCTCGATATTCTCCCCTTCGGTCTTTCCTTCCTCCTCAACATTCCAACTAGACGAAGTGGCGGCGGGAGCAGCGACGACCGAGTAAATCAAACTCGAACACGACGATGAAAAAGGAGCGGATGAAACGATGAAAGCTCTTCCCGTCGATCGCTGGCCGTTCCATCGCCGAATCGGGGACGACGGTGGAAGACGACTGGAAAGGCGGAGAACTTCCGGCATGGCGCGATCGATGGAGATCTCACTCGAACAGTTACCTCCATCCCATCCTGGTCGTTCAATTAAACGATAGACAGTTTGGGGTTATCCTTGAATCTTATTTTAATATTATAGATTTTAAAAAAGAGTTTATTGTTCACTGACGTCATTTTCGGCTCTATTTGACAGTTAGTCTGGCAGAGGAAGTAATTTCGGTAACGGATAATTGAATAATATGAAGAGATAGAGGGAAGGAGGGAGACGAGGAAAGAGGGAGGACTTGTCCCTGAACGGGGTTTGGCAGAATACGGTCCTGTGGACGCTGGACTGGACGGTCGGATGCTTCCTGGCCGGAACTGGGGAGATAGGTGGAAGCGGGAACGACGCTAAACGGGAAAGATGGGAGAGTGGAGGAGAGAGAGCGAGGGGAAAGAGAGGGGCAGAGAGAAGAGGAGATAGAGGGGAAGCAGGAACGCGAGGAGAGGAGAGAGGGGAAGTCCGGAAGTGGAAAGGAGGGAGAGTAAGCGGAGAAAGGGAGAAATCTTTGTTTATTGATTTTATTTATTATTTCATTAGGGTACGCGTTGAATGGGGGATGATGGACTAGGGTTTGGCACTCTAGACCGTGGCCCGATGAACCTTGAATAATCCTACGACTGGTGATCAATGAGCTAAATCCTAGTATTCCCTTTTCTTCCTCTCCCATACTCTATACGCTTCTTCAGCAATTCTCTAGGGTTGGGATGTTCTCCTTCAATGTGTTGGCCTAAATGGTTTATAGGTCGACCAAGTTGAGCTGAATCCTTCATCCATCTCATGCTAAACTCGATTATCGCAAAGAATGTGGCACCAAACCAAGCAAATTCGACTACAATTTTGCATTCAATTCATAGATAATTGTCCATTCCAAAAATCAAATTGTCTAAAGAAACAAGTCAATAAAATTGATTTTCGTGAATATTCAAGCATGGATCGTTTCAAAAAAGGTTCTCCTAGAGGTAAGAACAAACCATATCAGAACAGTTGATGTGATCTAGTGAAGATCAAAAGCCCACATTTAGCCGCACCATGAGCCCATTGAGGGCTATGTTTTTTGCAAATGTTAAAGACCCAGTGTCAATGGCTAAGATCAAACGTTGTCTTATTTTTTTTATCCAATGATGCAAGTGAACTCCTATGATCCTCCAAAGGACACTATGATGGAGGACTAGGATATGGCTGCCTCCAAAGGATGCTATGATGGCCCAAAGTGAGGGCTTATTTACCCCCTATGCTAACCTATAGTGAGAGCCCAATCACGAGAGATCCTTAATGGCTTAAATTTTCATTGCTCAGTCTAGTCACAGTTACAAAGCCCTAAATTCTAGAAAGTCCTAATGCCATAATTTGCTAAAACCTAAAGTGTCTATGGAGTACTCTATCTCAATCATGACTCAACATTCAATGCTCACAACCACCTCTCATAACCAACAGGTCAACCGATGCTCAGCCACCAACTCACCAACTGATGTTGGCTGCTGCTCAAGCTGACTGATCGACCTCTCTTAAAGCTCTTGCTAAACCACTCACTCTCATCTAGCATCACCAAAAATGAGCCTTCCACACCAATGTGACCTAAATCACTGAATCTTCAGGTTTGTACCAAATCTCCATGTTATCAGATTTTTACTTGTTTTAATTATAGTTATCGTCACAATACAAAGTTTTTTAATCTATAAGATCACTAACTTTGGATTTTATTGCACAACTCATAACATGCATTTCGTGCAAGAAATTTTATGATTATTAACTAGTATTAATGCATAATAAATATAAGTGTGATACCTGTTACCATGAATTTATGTATTTCGATAAAATCATGTTAGTTTATCTAAGTTGTCATTTTTGCATGATCTATAGTTAATTGTTAGATTATTTTTGTTGACCTTTCCTATGTTCAAACACCTTGAAATCTAATTATATTCTTCAATTTACAGGGCTGAGGGCTTTAGTGATTTAAAGAATAACAAATAGGAGAATAGACAAAAAAGAAGGAATGAAGTTGAATTTTATAATTATAATCATTTTTGAATCAAGTGAATTAAAATACACTAAATTCTCATTAGTTATATTTTCATTTTTAGAGTGATGATTCAGGAAATTAAAAGTTTGACCTAAGGCCTCAAATTTTATTGAATAAGGCCTCATTATTAAGTACTTGCCCCAACTAGAAAGTTGTATTGTCCTCAATAAAGTCATCATGCTTATGTGATCATGTAAACAATAGATAGGCTTGGCATGTAAAATGATAAAGATATTACGGAATAATGGATTTAGAAAAAGTTATTGAGATTTTGAGAACATGTTAAAAATGAATCCTCTTTTTTGCCTTTCTCTCATATAAAAATGAAGGATGCAGGCCACGACTCCCCTGCCTCGAAACATGGCAGCATGCAAACCAAATTTATCTACATCAAGAATGAGTCAACACACTTGATTTACTGAGTTTATCTCTACTAGTGATGTCTTCATGATCATCAGATCGCCACCCACTACACACAATAAGTTGATGGTTTCTTCTTTAAATTGGGTGATACTTGTGGCATAAGTTGGGTCATCAATCATCACTAAAGAAATTCAATGAGAACAACTTTTTTGGTCCATTTTCTTCTTTAACTAGGTCCTCTTTCCTTTAGAAGAAGAAACACTTGGAAAATCTCTTACACTAATTTCCTTGAAGCTCTTGATCTTCTTGTGTTCTAGATTCATTTTTGCTCATTTTGAGCCCAAGAATCAAGATTCATTGACAATGAGAGAGAATTAGTCACTTGAACTCCTGAACATGGTAAGAATATATCCATATGAAAAACCTTTGGTCCACATATTAATTGGATCTATTTACTAGTATTTTGGTTGGTTACGGCTGGTTTTCTCTAATTTGTGGTTGTATAGCTTTAGATATATTTTTAGAACGTTAGATTCTTTTCCTCCCTCCTCTTCCATGATTTTCTCTCATAAATTTCTCTATTAATTCAACTCTATCTAGTAGGGATTTGATTTTCTTGATAGGTATTTGAATTATCTTTATAAATGTATAATTTTCCATAAAAATTAGACAATTTTCATTGTCTAGTTTTATTGAATGGTTATGAGTGTCAAAAATTTTTGAGTTGAAAACCTAATCCTTTATTGATTTAAACCTTACTCATAATCCTATTTGATTAACCAGCATTTAAAGTTAGTGAGAATTATTAATTGACTCACAATGATGTCTATCGAACTATCACACAATCAAGGCTCATTAACATCCCCAAAAATTTATCATTTTTAAGATGATTGATCCCTCAATTAATATATAATTCTTATTTCACATTTATCTTGGAAATATTTTAATTAAAACTAAATTCTCAACATAACTCACTAACTTTCATGTTAGACATAATATTTCTTGGCTTTTATTTCTTACACTTTAGTATCTGTTAAAACCCCTTCTTCTTCTCTCTTTCCTATTGGGCTGAAGCCCACTTTCCTCTTCTTTCTCTCTCTCCTTTCTCTCTCTCTCCTCTCTATATATTTTCTCTATCGCGTGCATGTACGCGTCTAATCAAACTCTATTTCCTATTTTCTCTCTTCTATCGTGTTCTCTCCCTTCTAACATGGTATCAGAGCTTAGGAAGATTTAGGGTTTGTCCTAAGACGCCGCCGCCCTCCAGCGCCGGCCTGTCGACTTGCGACGCCGCCGCCATCAGCCGCTAGTGCCTTGCGGTCGCCCTGCGTCGCTCTTGAGACGCCGTCCTCCTCTTGCGTCGGGTTTTTTTTCTTCCATATCCTGCGACGCCGTCGCCCCGGGTGTGCCGTTGCCCGGCTGTGCCATCGCGCCGCCGATCTCCACAGCGTCGTCCTCGTTCTGCCCGGCTGCGACGTCGTCGACGTCGTTCTTCCGTATCCTGCGACGACGTCGCCCCTGTTGTGCCGCTACCCGGCTGTGCTGTCGGCCGGCCCATCCGCCGTCGCCCTGCTCAAGCTCGGCGTTGACTCCCTGTGTCGCCTTGCTCTCCGCCCGGCCCTGCTCCAGCCGGTCGCCCTGCTCAAGCCCAGCTGTTGACGCCCTGCGTCGTTCTGCTCAAGCCGTCGCCCTACTCAAGCTCGGCGTTGACTCCCCGTGTCGCCCTGCTCTCCGCCTGGCCCTGCTCCAGCCGGTCGCCCTGCTCAAGCCTCGGGCTCGTTGACGCCCGCGCTCGTTACGCTCTCCGCCCAGCCCTGCTCAAGCCGTCGCTCTGCTCAAGACCGACCGTTGACGTCCTACGTCATCCTGCTTTCCGCCGCCGCTCTCAAGCGTCGCCGTCGCCCTGCTCTCCGCTGCCTTGCCTATCAAGCTCTGCCGGTCGCTGCCTCTCCGTCGCGCCCTGCTGCTATCAAGTGCCGCACGTTGATCTCCACCTATTCCATTGCCACCAGATCATCTTCCCAGCGCCGATCTCCACATGGCCGAGCCTATCCCCGCGTCGTCATCCTCTGAGGTCACTCAGCCCTCTCAGTAGACGGGGTTGTCCCGGCAATGCGGAAAGCACTCTATCGTGAGTGCCCTGGCCAAGCCGGCATACGTGTTCGACGGGTCCAATTATGGGCCCTGGAGGGGTGCTTTCGTGGAGTTCCTTAACGCCCATGGCCTTCGGCATCATCTGACTGATCCATCGCCGAAGGAATCTGACCCGGATTATTTGGAGTGGAGCCGACTGGAGTCCACGGTATGTTCCTGGCTTATTTCCAGTGTAGCGACACAGATCATGGAGCCGCTCAGCATGACTCCGTCCCCTGCCTCGTGCCCCCGTGGCTCAAGTTGGAGACGATGTACGCCAACAAGAGCAACGTTAGCCGGACAGTTCGCCTTTGTGAGGAACTATTTGCATGTCGCCAGGGCACTAGGACTCTCCAGAGCTATTATGGATCGGTCGATGCTATCTTTACTAACCTCGAGATTTATCAGCCACTGGTCTTGGATCTTGATATACTTCGACGGTACCGTGATGAGCTCCGAGCAGGCGCGTTTCTTAGCGGGTTACGTCCTGAGTTGGCTGACATGATCAGAGGCCAGGTGCTTGGGGGATCCCGGGTATTACCCACTGAGGAGATCTTTGCAGCTGGGCTTCGAGTACAGGACAGTCTTCCCACCTCCCATTCCTCGCAGCCTGTAGAGACATCAGCACTTATTGCATCAGGTGGGGCTCCGAGGGCGTCTAGGAAGAGTACATCTTCCGGGAAGACCCGGAACTCCTATCCACCCTGCAAGTACTGTGGGAAGCCGACTCACCCGTCCGAGAAGTGCTGGAAGGAGTTCGGGAAGCCCGCTTGAGCCCTGGCTACCTCTGGAGGTAAGGCATCCTCGACTACGTCCCCGGCAGAGGGATCATCCTCGACCACTACTCCCCCTGCTGCGGGAGCGGTCAGCCTCACGCTATCTCCCTCGGAGCTGGCCTACATTCAGGCATCACGGGCCTCCTCCCTGTGTCCGCCTGCGGCACCATCAGCCAGTCTTGCAGCACTGACGAGCAGCTTGGTGTCATATGCGGGAGGACGGGGATCTTCTCCAGGTACGCCGTCTATCTCAACCCCTCATATGACTTCTTGGGTTATTGACTCGGGGGCATCCTCCCATATGACTGGTTTTCCTTCCGTCCTCACTTCTTATCGGCCTGAAACCTCCATTCCTGATGTCCGTATTGCTGACGGTCGCTCTTGTCCTGTCCTTGGCTCTGGCCAGTCTCGTGCCACCTCTTCCCTTCCTCTACAGCACGTCTTGTATATCCCTGGCTTCCCTGCCAATCTGCTATCCATCAGTGCGATCACCAAAGCCCTTCACTGTGGTGTGTTTTTCTTTCCTCATCACTGCGTCTTCCAGGATCTCGACACGGGCCGGAGGATTGGACTGGGCCGTGAGAACGGACGAGGCATCTACGAGCTAGTGGCTGACTCTCCATCTACGGGCATTCAAGCCCTTTTTGCACTATCTGCTTCTTCTAGTTCCCTTCATGACTCTCTTTTGTGGCACCGTCGCTTGGGGCACCCTAGTTTTGTCAAACTTAAAGAAACTCTTCCTTGGTTACACTTATCTGAGTTTCATTGTGAGTCCTGTGAACTAGGGAAACATCATAGATCGTCGTACCCATCACGCACTGGTCCGCCTACCCATCGCCCGTTTGACCTAGTTCACTGCGACGTATGGGGTCCAGCTCCTCATACCTCTCCTACAGGAGGCACGTACTACATGGTGTTCGTCGATGACTACACCCGGGCGAGTTGGACATATATCCTGAAGAGTCGAAAGGAGGTACTTTCTCGCGTTCAGCACTTCCTCCTTGAGATTATTACCCAGTACGAGACGATCGTCAAAGTCCTCCGCACGGACAATGCACTTGAGTTTACTCAGAAGGCGATTGAGGAACTCTGTTTGGCCCATGGCATAGTTCATCAGACTACTCGCCCATACACCTCGCAGCTGCAATGGGTGGCAGAGCGGAAACATCGACACCTCCTCGACATGGTACGCACACTGCTACTTGCTATGAGGGTACCTCGAAAGATCTCCGGTGCGAAAGCCGTTTTGACTCGCTACATACCCGGTGAACCGCCTTCCATCTGCCGCTCTTGGAGGTGCTATTCCCCTTCAGCGATTGACTCCGGCTGCTGATCTCTTCTCTCTACCACCTCGAGTGTTTGGCTGCACTGGCTTTGTCCAAGATCACACCCCTGGCCTCTCCAAGCTGGCTCCTCGTGCACAAAAAGGTGTGTTTGTCGGCTATTCTCGGACTCAGAAGGGCTACCGTGTGTACTTTCTAGATAGACGACAGTACGTTACTTCGGCAGATGTGACCTTCCATGAGGACATTCCCTACTTTACCTCTACTCCATCTGGTGATGACCTCTCCTCCCCATCCCTCCTTCCTTCGGTATCCGCTACCCCTGTCATTGACCTCCCTATGCCTGTTTCCATTCCCTTGCCTGAGGTGCTCCCCCCCTCGGCATATCTCCCGTCTGACCCGTCCTCTGAGCCGGAATCTTTCTCCTCGCCGATAGCTACTGTTCCGGCTCCCTTGTCACCCCCACCTTCCCCACCGCCTCCCGTATCTGATCTTGACCTTCCCATTGCCCTTCGCAAGGGCACTCGACAAAGGCACGCAATACCCTATTGCTCATCATGTCTCTCCCCGCCCAGCTTTCTCCTTCCTATCGAGTCCCTTGCTCTTGCCGTTCTAACCGAGTCAATTCCCAAGTCGTATATTGAGGCGTTGCAGTGTACCGGGCGTGGAAAGCGGCGATGGACATGGAGTATGCAGCCTTCATCCAGCGGGGAGACCCGGGACGCCGGGTTCCTCGGCCCCTCGATGCCAATGTTGTCTCCCGCAAGTGGGTGTACTCCCTCAAGTATAATCCCGATGGCTCCATCGCTCGCTACAAGGCGCGTCTCGTGGCTCGTGGCTTTTCTCAAGCCTATGGTCTTGACTATCATGAGACATTCTCGCCCGTGGCGCGCTCAGCTCCATCCGGGCTCTCTTCTCCATTTCCCTCGGATCAGTCCTGGCCACTTCATCAGCTGGACGTGTCCAATGCCTTCCTTTACGGCGACCTCGATGAGCAGGTATTCATGGAGCAACCACCTGGGTACGTTGCTCAGGGGGAGTCATCTGAGGTGTGTCTCCTTAAGAAGGCTATCTATGGGCTGAAGCAAAGCCCGCGTGCGTGGTTCCACAAGTTCTCGCAGCTGCTTTTTACGTATGGCTTTGTATCTACTGTATCTGATCCGACTGTCATGCGGAAACGCACCCCGCATGGATGTGTTATCTTGGCTGTGTATGTGGACGACATCATCATCACTGGTAGTGACGACGCCGAGGTGACTGCGACCAAGGCCTATCTGGCTCAGCATTTCGTCACACGCGATCTGTCTCTCCCCAGGTACTTTCTTGGACTTGAGATTGCTTACCGTCAGGGGAAGATGTCCATTTGTCAGCAGAAGTATGTGCTGGATCTACTGGAGGAGACAGGGATGCTGGGGTGCAAGCCGGCCTCCTCACCTATGGAGCAGAATGTGGACTGGTGGGACAATGCTACCGCACTTCTTGAGGATGCAGGCATCTACCGCCGACTTGTGGGGAAATTGATCTACCTCACTGTGACTCGCCCGGACATCTCCTATGCGGTTAGTATCTTGAGTCAGTTTATGCAGGCTCCTCGCACTATCCATTTGGAAGGTGTCTATCGGCTTCTGGCGTACCTTAAGAGAGCTCCGGGGAAGGGCCTCTTATATCGGCGACAGGGTCATCTACGTATTGAGGCCTACTCTGACTCTGGGTTCGCTGGTGACAAGGAGGATCGGAAGTCACATGGTGGCTATGCCACCTATGTTGGAGGTAACCTGGTCACATGGCGCTCTCAGAAATAGTCTATCGTGTCCCGCTCTAGTGCCGAAGCCGAGTATCGAGCCATGGCAGATACCACGGCAGAGATGCTGTGGCTACGCTCTCTTCTCACCGAGCTTGGCTTCCCGCCAGAAGGGCCTATGCAGATGTACTGCGATAACATGGCTGCTACCTTTATCGCCAGTAATGCGACGTTCCATATGAGGACGAAGCATATTGAGATTGACTGCCACTTCATACGACAGTATGTAGATAATGGTACCATCCGTACCCCACACGTCGCTTCCGCACATCAGCTGGCAGACATCTTCACTAAGGCCCTACCGGGCCCTGCATATGAGAACATTGGATCCAAGCTGGGCATGTTCGATCTCCACGCTCCAGCTTGAGGGGGAGTGTTAAAACCCCTTCTTCTTCTCTCTTTCCTATTGGGCTGAAGCCCACTTTCCTCTTCTTTCTCTCTCTCCTTCTCTCTCTCTCCTCTCTATATATTTTCTCTATCGCGTGCATGTACGCGTCTAATCAAACTCTATTTCCTATTTTCTCTCTTCTATCGTGTTCTCTCCCATCTAACAGTATCAAATGTGTATGATTAAATCATCGATAAACTCACTCCAGCTCTCTCTCTCTCTCTCTCTTTCACATTTTTTCTCTTAATATCTCTCATTTAGATATTCTCTCTATTTTCTCAATGTAACTTTTATTGCAACATAAACTTTAGGATAAACATTTCAAAAAAAAATTGAGCCACAAAAGAAAGCATTATGCAAGAAGCTAGAAGTAGTTAGCATCATGTCTTTTATTGTAGATGGTTGGAAATCTAAGAATTAAGTGACAATCTTGGGAATAGTTTTTAATCGGATAAGCACAAATTATATTCTTTGTGAATGGGTTTTGGCTACACAGTTGGATGGAGAACACTGGAGGGATAACATGGCAACCCTAGTGCATATTTTTCTGGAAGAACATAATTTGACTAAAAATGTAAAAGGAAAATTTTTAGCCCATGAATCTCATGTTCACAGTTTTTTTCGATAAGTTTACTACCCTATGCCATTCTGACCTTGTTTCAACATTGTGCTCTCCCAAAAAATTGAGCATCTAATAATAATGTGGAAGCTCCAAAGAGAAAAAAAGGAAAACATACTTCAAGGAAACAAGGGAGAGTCTTTATCTCTTACAGAGTGAGGAAGAAACCTTAAACAAGATAGAGTAGCCACAATAATGCCATTGGCCCAAATCGGCCCACCAACACTCCCCCTCAACAAGAAGTGTCAATGTTGAACATTGCCTAGATTCATCGAGATCTTTCTTGGTGTTCAGATCCTATCGAAAATAATGCATTGGATAGATGCTTGGGCATTGAGAAGGAAGGATGCTTTCAGAGGCGAAAAGCCATGGGGAGTAGATAGTGTCATAGAATGTACCTCTTGAGCCCTCGGTGAAGATGTCTAAAAGTTTTTTAATAAAATGAACTCAATTTATGGTTTTAATTTTTTATTTTGTGTATGGAATTCATGCAACACATTTATATATTGTTACTATGGTGGTTCAGTAGGGTTTGATCCTTAGGAAGCGTAGTAAATGAGATTATTGGACTAATGTAGGGAGAAGAACTACTTATAGGTGGGCAATAGTGGGAATTGAGAATTTTGCTTTATATATTTTGGTGTTCGTGATTGGTGATTTGGTAGGGTGACCATATGGTGTATTTATATATAAATATCAAAATTGAACATGGATATCATATTTAGGGTTTAGATATAGAAGAAGAAAGATTAGAAATAAAAATTGAGAGAAAGGAGAAGATTAGAGATATGACGGTGAGAGAGAGACTGAATAAATAAATAAATAACTTTATAATAACTAGAAATCTAAGTTTTACACTAAAAATGGAAGGGATTGCAAGTGAGTTTTTTTTAGGATATTACATAATTCTCATTTTGTATTAGTCCTAGACCGAGTGATCTTGAACTATCGCTTGATCTCCTCTCCATAAAAGTTGTGAAAACCAAGAAATGCACAAGATTGGGGCCTAAGTTTCTCTCATTTTTTGTTCTATTAATTTGCTGCTAAGAGAGCCAAAAAACAACCAAAAAGAAGGATGAAGAACCTTTTATATGGTAAGGCTTCGAGACACCCTTTCAATCCAGGGTGGGGATCTAATCTCCTTGGGAGCCACCTTGTGGATGGGGGATATCGATTCCCTTTGTGGCCCCCATATCCACCTCCTAAGGAAATAAGTGTAACCACACTCAAAGAGGTGGTACCTGATAACATGCAAAAGAGAGCAAGTAAAGATGCTCATCTTTATCATAATGTAGTTACAAGAGTCAAAATCAAATTATTTTTCCACATGTTATCTTATGATTATGCCGAGATGAAAAACTTCTAAATGAATGAGGTAAAAGTGTTTCAAAAGGTGGCTTACAGATATTCAAGTTAATTTTAGTCTCATTCAATTCTCTATTTTTCTTTGCAATGAATAAATAAGTAAGTGTTTTCTTTCAATAAATGAAATCTCCTTTAATTGCTGAAATTTCATTTTAGGGAAATATCAGATTTCATATTGATTTTAACTAAAGCCCTTAATGGGCTAGTCAGAATTAATGGGTTTTAGTAGCTTTTGGATAGGAGATGTAGGCAGACGACGACGACCAATACCAAGTGCAAATTAGATGTGGGGTGAAAAAAAAAACAAACAAAGACATCGGTGCATATGATGTATGCGTTGCGCTGATCACGGGAATGAGTTCCCACCAATCACTTGGAATTTAGGCTAACTGCCCACGGAAATGAAGAAGAAGCATGGTGTGAGTGCAAAACAGTGGGCATCAATACCGTAACTGACTCCCATATTCTCTAGTGGCGGACTAGTTAGGTTATAAAGGGGAGAATGACAAAGGTGAAGGGCGTTCTTGATTTCCTTCCCAACTAATCTTGGCCAGGAGGACACAGTGGGAAAAAGAGCCCTAGGATTGACTTGGAAGACATTTGAAGCAAGGTTTGTGTTGATTCTAATAGATTCAATGTTGCTATGAGGTCTCGAAGGGTCGAATAAGGTTTTGTGTTTTAGGTTTTATGAAATTTTTTTGTTTCATTTAAGTTTCTTTTTTTTGAATTTAAACTTTAGTTTTCTATTACTCTCAGGATTGAGTTTTCATTCTGATAAGATTCATCTGATCTAATTTCAATATAGAGTTTGCAACAACAATAATTTTCTTGACTTTCTTTTAAGGTGAATGCGTGAGTACTTAGTGTAAGATTTAGGTCTACTTTGGAAATAAGTTTGATCACATCTTGATAGTCTTTTCTTTTCTTTCTTTTTGTCACCTTCAATTGCGGTAAGAGAAATCTTACCATATATTTTAGAGCTTGTTTTATTTATAAGAGAGAGATTGAAAAATATACCATACAAAGATTATTAGACAGAATTATTTTAAAAATACCTAATACACATCTAAGAGATCATATGAATATAAGTCTCTAATTTGGTAACACTTTTTCTGCACTTCACTTTTTTGCTTATATGCTGGAAAGCTACATGAAAAGGTTAGTAAGTGTGAATTCATAAAAATTGGGAAAGTCATATAGCAAGGTACAATCTTTAAGTGCCTCGTCCACTTAGGAATAATAATAAACAGAAAACTATACATATCAGTAGGACAAGTACATATAAAGATAAGAAGAAGATAACATAAAGAAAGAGGAATTAAAACATAAGCACAAGTATTGACATAGGATTGATACAAATATTGATAACTAAAGAACTATTCTTCAGCTAAAAAAATATGTACAAAAATTTCTTGTAATTAAGCATTTTTTGGTATTAGCGATAAGATTTGGTTAAATACAAAGCTAAGGAGTAAGTCTGACTGAATTGAAGTACACAGGAAGAACATTGTATAAGTAAAAGAAGGATTACCATTGCCTCCCTTGGATTCGACCCCTTACTGAGCTATACCTTTGGGAAAATAGGAAATTAAGGGGAAAGATTTATTATATATAATATTGCATAAGTCCAATAAAACCATTACAATGACATTGATTTCTACCTTAATTTGGACTTATCATTACCTTACCGCTTACTAAGGATTCAGGTAGCCCTCTATCCTCTTGTAAAAATGGCTTCTTCCTCTTTGACCAATCACGAAAATGTTTGACCACCTTTGACTTCTTAAGATCATTTTGACCATCATTAACTTCCAAGAAAGGGATCGGCTAATCTCCTAGAATGGTGGAATGGGGTTGAAATCCCAAGGAGATGATTGACCAACCTCCTAAAAAGGCGGAGGACCCATTTTCTTCTTCTCCTTCTTGATAGCTTCCATCTATTTCTCATAACATTGCACCTAAATCCTTGCATCAACACTTACACAAGAAAATGTCAGAAATTCACTATTCGACTTTAAAGAATTCAAATTGAATTAGTATTGTCATGTACAAAATATGTAAAATGATGAATCTTAAGAATTAAATGCTAAGATCATTTTTAGAGCGTATTTAGTAATTAAGGGAAGGGTATTTATATGATTGAGCTAGAAATTAATATCTAAATATAACATTTGATCCATGGGTATAACTACTACTTTATGCTTATCAAATACCCCACACTTTACTCATCACTAGTTCCTTAGCAATGTCCCTTAGGTTCTTCTTAGGTAGTGCTTTCACATTTAGATACTAAAAATAAGGATGTGAAGTGTTAGGAGAATGAATTATATTTGCACTTATGATATCTTCTCATGGTAGGAGAGCTTCCATCCTCTAGGTCAACCTATTGGGGTAGGTGGGAAGTGCTCAAAGATGGTGAGTGAGGTTGAGCATGTACTTGAGTTTGATGTTATACACATGAAAAGGTTCTCACTATATCAAAAAAACAAATAATTCCTAATCCACTCTATATAAATATCACTAATTCTTTGATTTGGTGGATACTTGGTGATGGATATTATGTGGCCTACAAGTTAATCACACTTTCATGTATCTTGTTTATGTTTATGAAAATTTAATTTATTTATTTTCATTGTTGTGTATTGTTTACAATGAATTTTATGAGCATATGCATGACTATGTGAGTTATGATGAGATCATAATACAATGATTACTAGTATTTAAATATATGTTATAAACACTCTTATTTATGAAATATTTGAGAAGGACATCAAATTATCTAGAAATAATAGGACTATTTGATCCGACTCATATGATGAATATAACTACTTCTATAGCCACATGTGTAGAGACACTAAGGATAGAGAGTGGGTGCTTTTTAGAGCAAGAGTTCACTAAATTAATCAGTATGAATCCTTGACTAGTATTATATCTAATTGGCAATCAGATTGATTTGTGGCATGGTTGTGACTTGAGACACTAAAGACATCTTGTAGATTGATGATCATGTTTTGATTATGACTTACGAATCTCTAAACATAAGATCTCCAAAAATGTTATACATTGGATTCAAAATAAAGTCCTCGAAGATGATTGGGTAGTGAAGATAGGATCATCCACCCTTAGTATTTGAGAAGAATAACTCAAGGAATGAGATGCGATGAATCTTTGGCCAAGGTAGTGGAAATATGAGAGGAGTTCTCAATTATTCCCTCCATGCATCAATACTAAAGTGATTGGCCGATTAGGGTTTGACAATTAAACCATACCCCAAGTTATTTATTGATCTCTCGTGGACAAAGGATTATACATACCTGGTAACTGATGATGACAAGGTTCCATATATGAGTTCTTATACAATTTATATCTCTTAGAGTACGTGGTATAGCTTGGCACCCAACGAGCTAACAACTTGACCTTTCAATTGGATTAAATCGATCATTAATTAATTAATCTATATGTTGATGTATATAATAAATAAAGGTTGACCAATAAGGTATTATTGGGTTTATAGAGTTATTACGTAGTGAGGTATATAGACCTAAAGAGTGACACAACATAAGGTCTATGAATGTTGGTGGATATAGACATGAATACAAGGATTTTTATGAAAAATGCACATACTAAATGTTAAATAATAAAGGGAGAATAACTACAACTCAAGGTGCCTATGCAAGCCATCTAAAAATTCTCTCCTTTTTTCTCTTCCTCTCTAGGTGAAGAGCATTGAAGAGGAGATTCAACCATTCAGCAATCCTATGGACACCGCTAGAGGCTGGACAACTAAATAGCTTTAAGAACTCCCTCAAGTGAAACATGTAAGTATATTTTCTCATGCACAATAGATGATAGGATCATCCATTCTTGGTGTCTTAGTGATTTGAATATACGTTTCAATCTATTCCACTCCATTTGATGTTTTGATCAAAATTTTGGAAGGCTTATCGAACTCAAATCCTAACAATTTTTACAAAAAGAACCCCACTTAGCTTGTCTCCCAATTTTAAAGAATATATTATATTAAAAAGATCTTCTTTTGTCGCATAGAAATAATGAATACAAAGATGGAATGCCGAAGGACTCTGAAATGATAAATATGGGCATGGTTTAATGAGGTGACAACAATATGCTTGCAAAACAAGGGATACATCAAACCATGACACATACACTCCCAAGTAGATATAATTAAATGGTATATGAGTGATGGGTATGGAGATGGATGGTGATTATTGATAGAAGAATAAGGGTAGAATAAGAGTCAAACTTCCCCTCAACATAACAAAAAATTATCCTTAATTGAAATTATTCACTTTTTTTTCAAACTAAATCACAATGAGCACTAATACATAAAAATTTCGAAAATAATTGAATGAGAAATGATGGGGAATTCAAAAAATGAATATGGGAATATGAAATATAAATGAATGGTGTTTACAATGGATGGAGCTATTTTGAAGTATAACCATCATGAGTGAAGATGAATATGGGTGAAATATGGGCAGCATGGTTTTTGAAATGTTTTGAAGAGGCATAGTGCTGAATGGATGAGGGCTTATGGTGGTGTGTAAAAATTTTTATGGGACACAAAATAGGTGAATCTATTCATTGGACTTGATGCATTTCCCAAGGAAAATTTTAGAAGAGAGGAATACCCAAGCCAAGAAAAATCAGTTGATATAAGGTAGAAGAAGGGAATATGCTTTAACTACACCCAAATCTCTCTAGTTAAAACCCTTTGATTCCTCATTTTCCCTCAATTCCCATCTGATCCCCTACCCCTAGGAAGTCATCCATATAACAAAATCATCATTGTTGATCTATACATCATGCATAGTATCCTTTTGAAATCCAATCAATCAACTAAAAGAGCCTAACCCCCTACACCCTCACTTTCGAGATTTCCAAGTGAATGGATTCATTAAGGTGTGTTTAATAAACCTCAATGCATGTACTAGATATAGAAACTTGGCATTTGAATGTAATTCTTAACAACGTAGCTCATGAGGATGTTATTGAGCATATCTCTTCATGCCAATTTTTTTCGAGAATTCAAGGCTTACAAGAAACAAATAAATAAATGCAAAAAAGAATGCACACAAAAGTGAAATAAAATGAAAATAAAAGAAATCAACTAACAAGTTATGGGTCATAAATTTTGGAACTGCTCCCATGAGATTAGTGGATGAAGCGACTCATTCTGCACATAAATTTTTGACGTTTGGCCATTCACTTTCATTTTTTGACACTTTTTGGATTAGTAATCAAAACAACCCCTCAATTAAAAAAGTGAAGAATAATGATAGAAACATCGCATGTAAATTTTAGTTTATTGGAAAAAAGTATAAATCTAGAATTATAAATCAATACCTTTTGATTTTTTGTGAAATTTTCTTCTCCTCAAATGATTAACATGAAAAATTTCATCATGGTTTGATGAATCTAAGAATTCTAATATTGTTTATTTTTTATTTCATTTAATTCATGAAATTCAGGATTTTTTTTTCTTCCAATTTTATCCACATCATATGAGTTGGATCATATATTCATTGCATATACTCATGGACTTCATTGCATAACCACATCATATGCTTACACAAAAATAACTATAAATAAATTTCATTTCAATGAATATAAATGAGATATATGGACGTGTGATTTGGATTATTGGCCACATATCATCCATCAAGAAATATCTAAACTGAATTTCCTTGTTCTTTGAGGAGATTACTAAAGATATTTTTGACAAAATATTTTGGTGAATTTAATGAGACCATTGAATATAATCCATATGATCTTTCCTATTTTTTTTCAAAGATATCACTACTTCTAAAATTTATATCTTTCATAGATAATTTGAGAAGTATTTTATTAGGTTCCAGTAAGAGATTTATTCTCATTAATTTGAAAAAATTTTCACTATCTCATTCATCATATAGACACATTTGGCTCATCATTTCATACAGATTTAGATGATCACTCTAATGGAGTTTAGATTCATCCACCACATTGTTGAGGATCACTCTGATGGAGTTTAGATTCATTCACCACATTGTTGAGCATCACTCTAATGGAGTTTAGATTCATTCACCACATTGGTGAGGATCACTCTAATGGAGTTTAGATTCATTCACCACATTTTTAAGACATTCAAGGGCAAAGATGTTGAGAGTTCAAGTCATCAACAAAATTCAAAGTTAACCTCACAAAGTCAAGGCCAAGGGAGTCATCAAAGAAAGTCAAAGACACATTATTGGGGATAATTTAATTTTGTTATATTTCTACTTCCATGTTATTTGTTTTCTCTAATTTATTATGACTAAAGCTCAATTTGATCCTTTAAAGTCATTTTACTATGTAAATTTTAAGAATTATGAATAGTAAGAAACCACTTGCCTACACTCTAGGTGGACTCTAAGCAAGTCATACACTGGCAAGGGTAAAAGGGGAGACTCTTTGATGAATGAATGCTAGACTGAGGGCACATCTAGGGAGTTGACTAGAAATCAACTCTTGGTGTATTTTCTCTTTACCTTGTGAGATCAAGGGGGAACGTGAATGAGCAACCTACTTGGAGCATGCACGGATTGGTGAAAAAGGCTCAAAGAATTTAGAGAGACAATCTGGCTTGAAGGATATTAGAGAGTTACAAATAGAGCATGGGAGACCAAAGGAGTAGTGATGTATTAAAGGATGCAAGCAAAGCGAGGTCACTAACAAGGAGCGTAAGTGGGTCAAATCATATGCTTATAGGTGAAATTTGATCTGAATAACCCAACCAGTTAGTAATCGCTATTGGGGGACTATCAAGATGAGGAGTTACTTCAGGGGGACAATCTCCTCTTGGGACTAGCGCGAGATTTTTGAATACCTTATCTAGTATAAAAAATTTGGTGTACAAGTGACATAAATAATTAAGTGAATAATTAATGAACCAATTAAAAAACATAGACAACATAAATAGACTAATTCACCCCCTTTTAATTATTTCAACATCCAATTAAGGTTTCTCAAAGGTGCCTCACTACGTATCTTGATGTGGGATGTGTGCATCATGCAAAAAGGCGTACCCAACAAGCACCAAGACAACTAATGGATATTATGTGGCCTATAAGCCAAATCACACTTCCATATCTTCTTTATATTCATTTAAATAAAATTTAGCCATTTTTATTATTGTGTGATGTTTTTAATGAAGTCCATGAGCATATGTAATGACTAACTAAATCATGATGAGATCATGCTACAATAATCACTAGTCTTTAAATGTATGTTCTAAACATTCCTATTTGAGGCATATTCAAGAAGGATGTTGAAATATAAAAAAAATAGCATTATTTGATCTAACTCATATAGTGAGTATGGTTGATCTAGTGGCAATGTGTGTGTTGACATAAAAGGGTTCACTAAATTGATATGTATGAGTCCTTGAATGACATCATATGTAATTGTCAATTAGGTTGATTCATCTCATGGTTGTATTTATGATCCTTAGATCTAAGATACGAAATATGTCTTTTAGATTGATTTTCATGTTTATACATTATCATGTTTAGATCTAAGATGTCAAAGATCTCCTTTCTTCTCTTTCTTTTTTGGTGAAGAACTTTGAAGAGGATATCCAATCATCTAGTAATTGTGTGGATACGACTAGAGGCTAGACTTGAAAAGCTTCAAGAACTCCTTCTATGAACTCTATAGGGATAATTTTTTATCTATACTAAATGACGCAATCATTAGTTCTTGGTGCCTCATCATTTTAGCTATTTTATTCAATGCCTTCTATTGCATCCAATGTTGTGACCAAAACTTCATTGGCTTATTAAGCCTCATATCTTAGAAGCAATCACATAGGAAAATGTTGGGCAAGTTCTAACTCACATTTTTCTTGAGTTCTTTCGACTGTGAGATGAGGATAAAATGAAGATATATGTATGCATTTTTTCTTTAGTATTTATAATATTGAATTTTTTTCACAAGTACACATGGCATCTCTTGATTGGATTGATTTATAAGGTGAGTTGAAATTGTTTGATTTGGGAGTAGCACTAGCTAAATCTCAAGCACTAATTTGATGTGATTTATTGTCCATAGTTGATCCTCATTTATGGCACCACATATTGTGGTGCTCTCTGATTTTCTTGTGAAAGAGTAACAAGACCACAAAGTGATGTCCTTGGATCAAATTTCAAAGGCATGAATCTAATAGTCTATTGGACCCGAAATCTAAAGTGAAGTGGATTGTGCCAAGTAGTGTGATCCAAAATTTTAAACCTTATTTTAGATTGAGGCAGCAGTGATTTTTTCACACCACAAAAACTCTTTGTCCCCTCTCTATTTCACCCAAAGTGTTATGAGACACGTCACACCCCATCTAAGGGGCAATCTAATGACAAAAAAATGGTTGCATTCAAATTTCAGCATTTTATTGAGTGTTCTACATGAAAATTGTCAAATTTTAGAATATATTAAAAATTTAGCAATTTAATAATTTTTCATGTAGAATACATAATTAAAAATTAGAGTATGTGTTCTAGACACATTATATAATGCACCTTTGTTTTTTTTGTGTTAGATCTTGACTTCTAGAAGCCCTTGCTAATCGTTTACAAGATCTAGAAAAAAAGTACCCTCCTTATTGGATCAAAGAAACCCTAGAGTGCATTATAATTTGAGGAAATTATAATTTGAATATTGGTGTGTCATTTGAGAAATTTTTGAATAAAACCTCAATGAGGAATGAAGGGAATCACCGATTCAATATTTCTAGGGTCCAAGGTGAGACACTCATTGGATATGTATGTTTTTATAAGTTCAATGCACAATTCATATAATTAATTAGGATTTTGAAACATATTTTTCTCTCCTTGGATTTTGAATTCTCTCTCTATTTCTCTATGATTTCTCGCTTGATCAATGGCTCGATGAAAATTTTGGTTCATGTACCTTCTAAATCTTTTATTGCCTTTACAATATGATCTTATCCCTTGCCTTGACTCTCTAGAATTCATTTCCATGTTCTAGGATTGCCGCTTATAAATGGTCTAAGGCTAGATCATGACATTAAAATGTTTGATGCTCAATAAGAAACTAGAACCATTCTCTAGATTATAGGGGCGAGGAACATGAGTAATCCAACTTGGAGCTTGTCTAGTGAAATTTATGACAATGGCTTTGACTTTCCTGTGGCCGAAAACTATGCCTCTTGTGTTAATTATAAAATGAACAAAATATTATATTAGTTTTACTTGCAAAATTATTGCAGATGACTCTTTGCATGTTTCTCGCTTGCTACTGATTTAAATGCATGTAACCTTGTTAGGAGACCATGAGCTCATTTAATCAATGAAATATTCTATTGGCTCAAATATTTAAATTTTATTCTTTCCCTTGTACTTGAAAAGTCAAAGGGGCCCATAATTTTAATAAAATATTTTATTTACTTCCAGCCCATTAGATCTCCATTTATAGAAAGGGCAGGTCTTGGTCTGTCCACTTCATCACCCTTTTTTATTTTTTTTGGGATGCATACTTTTCAACCTTCATAATTTCCTGTTCAAAGTTTCGCAGAATCGAGACGATCTGATGGTCCGCATTAACTGCACTAATCGTTGGAGAAATAAATTTGAATTTGACTGGGTCCGATTCTCCTCCAGCTCGACGCGGGTTCTGTTGCCTCAGCAAATGACGTCATTTGATATCGTCACCTGACGGTTCTCTATTCTCCAATCAGAACAAAGTGAAGAAACTTGCGCCCATTATCCCATGCTCGGACCAATCAAAGTGAATGGACCGTATCTGTCGGGGCCCACATTCGCTGGCGTATCCGCCACCTGTCAAGTGATTAGCAGCCATTACCTTATAAAATATTCATTAATTCGAGAGGCGAATTAAAGAGTACTACGTAAGGCTCGTTGTCGTTGCCAGTGGAGAGCGCAGGCCCAGCGAGCGTGGAGACATGTGAAGTGGGCCCGATCGTCCGTACGCGAGCGGCGGCCACTTCGTTCAGACAAGCCACGCCAACGGACCACATTGAATAAATAAAAGCCCGCGGTGGGCCAAAGAGATTTACTTTTTCCCTCTTTTCTACGATTTAAACTAATTAAAAATAAATTAAAAACGGATTAGGGTAAAGATGGATTCAAATTAGGAGGAAGAAGATCTTCGATGTGAGACCCCAAAATCGCAACGTATCGCCGAGGAGGTCAGGTCCGTATCTTCAATTGCTCTCTCTTCGTTGCTCATCAGTTAGGGCGACGCAGAATAGGGAACACGACTAAACGAGCGAAACGAAGGTCGATCATCCTCGCCTTGTCAGAGAATACAGCCGAATAAGAACTGAAAAGCTCCTCAGGCGAAAGAGCGACTGGTGTAGCAGGATCTGATAGAGAGAGAGAGAGAGAGATTTCCCCTCAGTCGTAAGAATTAAATTACACTAGGAATATGAGAACGGTCGCTCTGACCTCGTGCGGCAGCTGACTTAGGTACAAAGCACCTAGTCGGGATAGATTCCTAAATAAAAACCATCTGAGGTTACTGAGCTCTTACCTCGGCGTTTCCGTTAGAGTCTTCGTTAGTCTCACCGCTTTCGGATCGGTGAAGTTACTGCCCGGTGAGACCTGGAAACAAAGAGATCTACAAGGGAGGGGTTGTTAGGGAGGAATTTTTCTCTGCTCGTCTCATCAAATATCAGATATCTTTGAGCCTGGATATCCCCGTCGCGGTCTCTATAAATACCTGAAGGTTCGTTCTTCCGCTCGTCTCTCTCCGTTCTTCTCGCTTCCTTGCTTCCTTTCTTTCACTTGGCGTTTCTTTCCTCTCTCTTCCCCTTTTACTTCGGTGACGCGCTCGTCGTGTCCTTAGGAGCTCGTCGGATAGGGGTTTTCAGTTTGGGGATCTAATACGCTTGCCTTCCTTTGGATCTAGGCTGAGGTGAGATATGAATAAACTTTCTGGGTCTTTTCGATTCAGCCCAACTCGTCGGAGAAGCATCTAGACTTTTTCGTCGTCGGAGGGTTGATTCTTCTTGTACAATCGTTCTCTTTTACCTTAGCGGAGTTTGGTAGGTAAGTAGGTAGTGCCTAGGACTCCACAGAGAGTGGCGTGCGGGGGATTCAAGATCCCTGTAACATGATATTACCAGTCGGAAGGATGTGACATTCTTGGAGAGACGATGGAAAGTGTCATTTTTGGTGTCCCCACTTTTCTCGTCATTGTTGCCATTTCTTCTCTCTCCCCATGTTTACTTTTCCTATCCTATCTCTCTCTCTCACCGCCCGCAAACCTTCCTCTTGAAGGGACGGGAGGAACTACCTATTCGTTAAACATCCTCTGTCATCGTCCTTGTTTACTTTTCTTCTCTTGAAGGACGGTGGGAACTACCATATTTGTAAAACCTCCTCTTTCGTTGTTCTTGCAAAAGGGTAGCGTGGTGGTTAACTTAGCCTACCTGTAATAAACCCTATCTATCTCCCTACTTATCTTATCCTTCTCATGGCATACTCATTGCTTTTGATCCTTCGTGCATGTGGATAAGAGTCGAAACAGTCGGTGTTTGCAGCTGTGGCATCATCAAGATTCACATGCATCGGGCGATAAGATCGAGCGTCGTTGACGACAATGAGAATCTTGATGATGCTGCATCGGCAATCATTGACTATGTGTTGGAGAATGGAGGGTCACATCAAGTTCATCAGAATCAAGGTCAGTACACTCTCAGTTTTCCTAAAGACTTTCTTTCCATATGGCCAATGCTTTATCTTTTAGTTTGTGCGTTTCTTCATTGATAGAGGACGGGAAAATGAATATTTTCAAGGTCATAGATGACCTTTTTCTGAACAAGATCTTACTAAAACAGCATATGTATTCTGCAATAAGATCAAGAGAACACGACAATGCCCTGAAAATTTTGACTACTGATCGATCTTCATAATAGACGGATTGGTTACAAATCACACGCACAGACAAACAATCTCTAGATTTTAGTGCAAGTGCAAAATATTTCATTCATGCATCATAGTATACATTGATGAACTCTTCAGTGCTGTGGAGAAGAAGCTATTTTTTGCAATGCATGCGCCAACAATAACGTGCACACCATTGTTTCTATGACACATAGAACTCTGTCATCAGAAGAGGTTCGTTTTGATAATTTTCAAGGAAGAATTAAGTCTAGAAAAAAGGTCCATTTTGGTTTCAAGTGAAGCGTCAAAGATACGCACAAATAAATATTTTCATTTTCATTTTTCCGTTTTTAATAGGAGGAAAAACGGAAAATTTATCATTTTTATTTACGGATGGTTGTCCATCGCCAGGCCTTTATTAGTCCACTTTTCTGAATTCCTTATGCTGTTCATGAAGTCTTACGAAAAGATCTACGAAATATTCTTTTTTTTTTTTATTCTGAAACAAATTATAACGTCGTAATTGAAGTGGAAAAAAAGGAAGTTATACGTGCCCCGTGAGTTTTGCGGTTTTTTTGCAATTATTCTCTTCTGCATGAACTCTACCAGCTCCACTGCCATTATCGACTCACTACCTGATTTTTTATGATCGCTAAATGATCATTCTTTTTTTCAAAGTATGTTCAGGAGGAAAACCGCTTTCCAGTACAAGGACATGCCCGCTCTCTAAATCAAGTAGTCGAGGTGAGTTACCTGGACACGTCATATCTGATACCATACGACTATACGAGTTTCGTGTTCTTAAAAATTTAGGGTAATTATGATTTACACATAAGAGGACAAACATGATGAGAACTTCAAGTAAAATGTATTTATACTATTTGCGGCTCCCGCGTCATGGGTATATTTTACGAGCAGGTTAATCCAAGATTTTTAGATTTTAAATGAATTCTATATACCTGAACGAGTTTGATCCAAGGCCAAATTTCTTGAGTCAGTAAGTACAGAGTGTCAATCGATTCATCAATCAACAGAATATGAAAAGACATTCTGAAAATCATGATCGTATATAGTTATTGCAAACGTCTGTATTTCCTGAGAAGGGTTTTCCTAGGACATCCAGTAACAAATGCGTACCGATGAAGGATCTTTATCCCATGAAGGTAGTAGATGTTGAAAGGCAGATTCAGATTTTCTTTCCATTTTTAGATTTTAGCATTCATCGAGTGAGTCTCTCTCTCGCTCTCTCTCTCTCTCTCTCTCTCTCTCTCTCTCTCTTTCTCTTTTCTTGAGCATTAAAATGAGAAGCTGGAAAACCTTAGCATGGTCGCTTTAAACCATTTTAAGCACTATGAACCAGTTATTCTTTTGTCATTAATAATTAATATGGAGGCTTCGGTGAGAGGAAGTCATCGATACTTCTACTTTTTTCATGTATTTGTACTCATCGGATTTTTTTTCTCCAGGGGGGCATATCAGAAGATCTGCCTTTTCCAAAAAAAAATTATGAGACTGAAATGGAGTTAAATATGACTGCATTTTCCTCAACAACGTTCTTAATCTATCCATATGTCTGACAGGAATAAAGAATAAAATGAGTCTCTGAGCTTGTTATACAAGCAAATTTTTAGAGTCATGTGGGTAGTTTGAACTAAAAATGTGCTTGTATTTTTTATTTGCATGCAGTTTTCCTTCTGACGACATGTTAATATGGTGCGTCAACCCTTGATGCCTCTCATCTAAGGTGAGATGATTTTTTTTGGTGTTCATTATGCCAACTAGTCTTTTTCTTCTTGTGTTAACATCATGATTTCTCACATTGGAAAATATTTCCATGATGATTAGAGAATTTCAATATTAAAAATAACCAAATTTTCTATGTATGCCAAACTCTTGCATAAATACCTCATATATAGGCAAAAAATGTCCTACATGTTCACGCACAAACGTGAGATATATGTTTGTGCTCTATCATACACCTAAATATGGCAATGTGATAGAGAAAATTAAAAATTAGATACCAACAAATATCCAATGGATCCATCATATATTTTTCTTATTGACTGACTATAAGGATTTTTATAATGTTAGAAAAGAAATCTATTGAATTATAATAAAATTAATTGATAGAATTCATTGACAATGAAAATTCGTATTTATTAATATTTATGAGAGATATCAAATGGGATGACTTTAGTGCAAACATTATGATGATATACAGTTATGTGAAGCCATTGAAGAGTCAAACATTGTGGAGATATCCAATATCATCAATTGATATCTATGTAATATCCAAAACAACATATTTTCCAAAATCTCTTCAAGTTAAGGTTCACCAAAACTCTTGATCTTAATTATGTCAAAAATTGAATATTGCCTATGCTTTGCATACTTTCTAACCTATGGTTACCCTAGTGATGACTTTCAAAGTAGAGATGAATGAAGAAATAGGATAGAGACGTATGTCAGGGTAGAATTGAAAACACAAGAGGGAGTTGAGGAGAAGATTGGAGACACTATTTTCACAGTGTTGATGATGGATCGATATAGTAATCAAATTTATTTGATCCTAATCTCTTCCAACATAACACCGTTATCCTCTACCATAATATATGCCCTCATCTTTTAAGATTGATGGATCATAAAGATTATCAAGATAGTCTAATTGAAATTCTAAGGATAGTCTCTCTTAGTTATTACTTGTTAAAGTATAGAAAAAGATAACCCAAAAAGTACTTCATTTGAACACTAAGACACCTCCAAATTAACAATTTGCATCATATTTCTGAATAAGTGGCTTTAAATAGACTAAAAAGGTGATATTAATATTGGTATGATATTCTTTCATAAAATATCAACCTAGCGTGAACTTAAGAGTTTAGTGGAAGAAATTTTTTTATCTATATTATATTCAATCTATGAGATAAGGCAACATAAAAAATATTTCAGCAGTAAAACTAAAATAAACTAATAATGAAGACGAAAATGCATGATGGATGCCATCCATGAGACATGATGAATTCTCATGATGGTTCCCCCTACATTGCCATTTCTGACTTCATGCAAGAGTGCTTGGATAAAAATTCTCTTCTATATCCTAGGCCCCCTCTCCTATGAATGGTTTATTTTTTATTTCTCAATATGTATTTTTTTTCTCATTCCTCTATGATGAACATGACTATTGGTTAAACTTCACTGCCTTAGGGATCCTTGGAAGTGAATCCCGCTTTTGCATGATGATAACTCAAAACTTGAGGGCAAACATAATTTTATGAAATAAAATCATCTTTTTTCAGAATCAACTAAGTTTAATAAGCTTTCATTTCACCTTTTCAATCTGAGGTTATGCTTCTATAAAAATCCTGGATTGTCTTTGTCAAGGGTCTTGTCCATATGAAAAGTTAGGAATCGGTGCCCTTAGGTATGACCATATCTATAGTCAATATATAAAATTAAAACTGATATTGTCTCTCATTTGGCCCAATTTGAACATAAAAATATAAACATATGTAATGCAACCTAGTGAAACATGAAAGTGTAGTCTATTATATTTTTAATTTGCATAATGTAACAAGGTCAATGCATTGGTGGCACTATGTTAGATCAAAGGTAGCCATCGGATAAGGACGAGCACATGATCAATGTCCTAGATGTAGTGGCGATGGTCTCTTAGTAGAATTTTTTTAATGCAATTCTCATGGTAAACCTCATTATGTCAGGTTGAATATTTCAAGATACTTGATTGAGGTCCAAGATCCACAAGTTGTCATAAATTTGACTTCAATTAGGTATTTAATCCATTTTCTTATATTTGAGGTATCTTATTATATAATTTATGAGAATTAATGTGCCGCGTCATTTTCTAGGCCTGCTAAAAAAGAAAGAAACAATTGACCCCAAAATGCTTATGGACACAGATAAAAATATAAATGAATAAAAAATGGTCCCTTGATTGGTTCATAAAAGGAAAAAAAAATAGAATAATAAATTGGTCCCTTGATTTTCCCATAAATTGCTTATTTTAGCTTTAAACCAAGCCATACAAAATTTTAAACAAATAATGGAATAATCATACATTTTAGATTATATTTTTAAATACCTTGTTTTACCCCTTTGGTCAAGGGCCATAGGATCAACTCCTTCTAAAAAGACAAGTACACAGTCATTATGAACCATCATTTCAATGTCAAATTAAATGATGCTCAACTCACTCAAATCAGTATTAACATCAATCATAGAAGTGATTTAGGGGTAGATCCACTAGGAATTAGGTCTAAACATGATGATGTGGGAGCATTCATACAAACTTATATAGATTTATAAATTATATTAAAATAATATTTAAAAATAGACTAAAGACTCATTTTAGAATTTCCAAATTTAAGATAATCTGATAGGAGTTGAAGGAAATTTCGTGCATTGAAATTAAAGATGGAAAAAGATGCACAAAGAGAGAAAAACATTACTATAGGTTGTCTCCCCATAAGCAAAACACACATAGGTTTCTTCATAAAGATCCAACATAATCTACAAAGCTGAACGCCCATGAAACATAATTACAAATATCAAATTTCTTTGATGGGAAAGAGAGATGTGTCATTGATGAACTTGATTTTGATGTGTTTTCCATGTCATCATTGTACATAAATTCAGGTAATAATATTCATTTTTTCCTATCTTAGTATAGTTCTAAAGTAAGGATTGAATCCTTAGCAGGCCTTGGTAATGAGGTTAGATGATTCTAATGGAAGATGAGAGCATGGAATAAGATATAGATGTGGAATTTAGCACACGGAAGGGATGTGAAGTGATGATTTTATGAATTTTCCTAATGGAAAATGAAATGGAAATAAGAAACTAAATGAGGGGATGAGAATGAGGATGATGGAATGGTGAGGGAGAAGGATGGGTGGTGGTAGAAGAGCGTGGATGTTGGTGTGTGAGATTGTGGGATGAGTGGATGATGAAAATGCTACAACAGAAAAAAGAAAATAAAAATTTTCTACACTATTTTTGCAAGTGATTTCAATGAAGAAACTGATCTAGATCCTTGCACAAACCTCAACATGATGCCATTCCTAAGCCGAGTGATGCTAGACTCACTCTAATTGTGATCCTCTACATGATTTCACTTGCATGAAAATTTTGAACATAAAAAATGATCAGTTGGGGTGTTGATGTCCTCTCCTTGTCCTTATGGTAGCTTGATACTAAGAGAGAGAAAATTGAAGTTTATAATGATTTTCTTTAGGGTTTGCAAGACATTAAGGTTAAAGTTTTCTTTTCATAAAATTATGCTTTTTAATTAATTTTTTTAGATTAGAGAGATGAATCGGTAAATTTTGAAAAGACAAACTTACCCTTAAAATTTTTGCTCAGAATCCTTTTATATCATGAGAGATCTACGAGTTTTGAGCTAAATCCCCATTTTTAATGATCACACTTTGATTGGTCACTAGAAATGGTGATTAATCCTTTTTAAGTCACATGAACGTGATAACATGAAAATATATGATTATTAATTCAAATTAAGGCATAAAATATTTCATTCGAATGCATGTTATCATATTTTGAGTGTTTATATATCATTCTAAGAAAATAAGTTATAATATCAAAATGCACTAATTTAGGGATAATTATGATAAATTAAAGAGAAAAAATTAAAATTAGATTATCCCCATTTTTATTTGAGATTATAATTAGGTTTTAATGCTAAATAATAAGAGAAATCACTTTTTATACACTCATTTTTTTAAGTTTAAAGTTCTAAAAGAAATGAGTGTATTTTTGAAATAAAAAATTATTCTCTTATTATTTATTGAATTTGACTTTTTAAAATGATAGATAATTAAATTTCTGATTCAATGAAACAAATTTGGATTAATTTAGAGTTGTGTTTTAAAAGATATGAATTTTCTCATTTTTAGGGATTTTTATAGAATTTTTCTAAATTTTTCTAAATTTAATTTGATTTATTTTGAATTAAATTCATTAAAAAATTATTTTATTGTGTGCTGATGTGGCAGCTGATGTGACGTGAACAAAATAGCGGCACCATGTGGCAAGATATGAGACCGCCACGTGTCGCACATGTGTACATGTGCGCGCATGTGTGCGTGGGCGCACGTGTGTGCGCGTGCGTGTGTGTAAATAAGGAGCAAGCACCTTGTTAAGGATTTTTGCTCTCTCCTTATTGGCATACTCATTATATACACACACGATTGCTTCAATTTTCTTCATGTGGGACTATTTATATTTTTAAGTGCGCATGTGATGTGACATTATGGGAGCGTCCGATTCACGTGTTAAAAGATGATCGTCGATCTTCAATTAAGGCGGGAGGTATGCGGCGCATTTCTGTTTATTGGTGAATCATTTTAAAAACAATTTAATCTTAGCCGTCCATCAAAGGAGTTATAACGAGTGAGATTAAAACCAACAAAAACGCATCTGGAGCGTTAGATCACAATCAGACAGATGGCGTTTGATGTGTTTTCTCTTCACACGCGACGTGGCAAGATCTCATCGGTCCATCTCTGATCCAACGGCCATGACTTAACCGTAACGATTCGCATCTTTGTGTTTCATCAAAGCCGTTGATCGAAGAATTAAATCTCGATCCGAAGGTTACGCCAAATTTTCCATATAAATTGAGATGTTCTTCAACTTTGTAAATCATTTTTGGGTTCTTCGAGTAATCAAATTGTCTAGACACGAAAATCCTTGAATCTCTTGCTTTCAATCGATTCTTGGGTCCACAAAGTGTTTGAAAGTAAGATTTCATTGAGAGAATAGGGAGAAATCAACTCTTGAACGCCGACAATTGTTTTTGAATTCATGAATGAAAAGCCTTTGATCCAACAAGGAATTGGATCAATTCGAGCACTATCTTGGGTTAGAAATCGAGTTTTCATCCTAATATTTCTTCCTATAACTTTAAATTTCAATTTCGAATCATAGATTTAGTCAATTTCAATTTCTAATTTTAGTTTTTTGCAAACTTTTGTTCAGAAATTTTTATCTACCCCACATGATGATTTCTCTGGGAATCTTGATCCAAATTTTGTGATTTTTGATTCTCTGGATTTGCCTTTGAATCTTCTTTTGAAATATATCCATTTTCCTAATTTCTCACCACATTTCATTGTTTGATTAGATCAAAATTCAAATAGTTCTTAAAAAATCTCTTAAGTCTTCATGGATTCGACCCTTACAACGACCACAAAAATCCATTTGGTTAGAAGGTACCATGTGTCATAGTCTTTTTCAAAAGAGGAATAATCTTCAGATTAAACCACAACAACTAGAAAAAGATCAACAAATATTGTGTGGCCATGTGTTGTGAGCTAAGTGGTTAGGACAAAAAGGTTACAATAGTGCCCCGTTTTCACCTTTCTTTTTAGACCATGTGGACCATGGTCCACACATTGGGCAAATCCCCTCGGCTAGACCAATTAGAGCACTGGAATGTTTGCACGTGTCCTCTCATGAGGATCCCCTTCTTTAGTTTCACTAGGGGAAAATCATAGATCTTTTTATCTATAAAATGAAGGGTACCTTAGTATTTTGACACGGGCTATGCATATTAAATATTTGTCTTCTTGATATGTCTTGCTTGCATGGCACCATGCAAACACATCACATAAGACACCTAGGGGTCACACTCACTCTACGTGCAAATATTATGTCATGTAAGTGCAATGCACATGTGCCATGTGTGCATGCATAGCTCCAGTAAGGCGATTTGTCCTTATTATGCCACATGGCTGTGGCTCTTATCCTATTTTTGGGCCCCCTTTTAAATTAAATAATTCCCCAAGAATCTAGAAAAAATCCTAAAAATTGAGAAAAATCTCCAAACTTAGAAAATTTCCAATATCTCATATATTATAAAATCATTTTCCACCATATTTTAATTATTAGATAAAAAATTTAGTCCTTTATCTTCTCAAATATTAAATTTTAAAATCATGAAAGCAATTATGAGTATCTTATGGAAACTTCCTTAAAAATAAGTAAGTCGACCAAACTTTGACTTTCCTAAAAATTATGAATCATACTATTATTGATCAAGTGATAGACTATTGATAACATGTAAATTATACATGAAAATAGTTGATTATTAATGCAAATTAAGGCATAAAACATTCAATTCTAATGCATGTTATCATATTCTTGAGTGTTTACCTATCATTCTATGAAAATAAGTTATAATTTCAAAATGCACTATTTAAGGGATAATTATGATTAATTAAAGAGAGATATTTTAAGATTAGATTATCCCCATTTTTATTTGAGATTATAATTAGGTTTTAATTCTAAATAATAAGAGAAATCATTTTTCTATACACTATTTATTTTTCTAAATTTTAAATTCTAAAAGAAATGAGTGTATTTTTAAATAAACATTTATTCCCTTGTTATTTATTAAATATGACTTTTAAAAAATGTCTATTTAGCATGTTATCACCGAATTTCTTGTAGTTTGCTATCTTCTTAATTTCCTCCTCCAATTTGCGTATATCTCCTCCAATCTACATTCTCCAATCTGGGTATAATATGTCCCTCTTGACCATGATCAACGCGGTGATCAATTATAGAACTATGGATGAGATCACCATGACCAATGAGATCCCCATCCATAGTCTCCTTCTCTATGAGAAGCTGCGCAAGCTTGTGAAGAACATCAATGTGGGTTGTAATGATCTTTGTAGATGTATTGTATGCTGTCTCCAAAAATCTCCTTGACCTCTACACCCACCACATCCGCCATCGCCATGGAGTAATCGTTCTGCCCGGACATCTGTTCAGAGTTTCAAAGCTTCAGCAATGGCAGGAGAACAATAATTAAAGTTTCTTTCAAACCTGCTGGCCCAGAAAAGGGTTTCCTCCGGGTCCTCCAATGGCGACCTTCCCTATCTTCTTGCTAAATCCAAATCTCTCAACCATCTGCCTCGCTACTCTGGAAACTTGCATGAAGTCATTTGAAGCTTTGGTAGTGACATTCTCTGTGCCAAATATCACTTCCCCTGCAACCCTACAACACAATGATCACAGTTTTTATATGAATGAGTTGGAGGTCAACAGTGATGTAGGATATTTTAAGAAAACGATATTTATGTAGATGAGAATGTGAGAACGAGTATGTGACGAAGAGAAGAGTGAATTATGTGATGATTATCTACTATTATGAATTATGTAATAATCCTACAATCTTATGGAGGACCTATGAATGATATCAGTGAGGAATAGATATATAATTAAGAGAGGATATTGTATAGGATAATTTGGACGTATGAGGAGAATAATGAAGATAAAATCATTTTATAAACCACTTATAATCTCAAGTAAAGATAGGTTATAAAATCATTTATCTTTAATTCATCATAATTAACCCTAAATTAAAGCATTTTGAGATTATAACTTAAAATTTCATGAAATGATAGAAATGCACTCAAAGTATGATAACATGCATACAAATGGAATGTTTTATGCCTTATTTTGCATCAATAATCATGTATTATCATGTTAAGATTACATGTTATCACCTATCATGCACATTTCTTACATTTTGATTATATTATGAGACTAACCCCATTTGACTTCCATGAAGTCAAATGGTTGAATTCTTACATTTTTATGCGTTATGTGGATGCAAGGACTTGTGTAAAGTTTAATGGAAGCATGTATGCTCCACCTTTTTAGGAGGTTGGTCAATTTTTCCACCTTTTTTTAGAGCTCAGTCAAACCTTTTCACCTTTTTAGGAGGATGGCCAAATCTTGTCATATCTTTAGGAGGTTAGTCAAACCTCTCCAGCTTTTTAGGAGGTTAGTCAACAACCTTCTTTGGGGGGGTCAAGCCAGTCCACCTTGTTTGGAGACTAGTCATTCCATTTCTCTTGGAAGTCAATGATAGTCAAAATGATTCTTGACAATTCAAAGGTGGTTAAAGGCATTCTTGAAGGGTCAAAGAGGTCAAACTTCTTCTCTTTTATTTATTCTTAATTAAGTTAAATCTTTCCTTTTTTTTAGGAAGAATAAATATTTATAAAAGGAGAAAGAGATAAGCCCACCTCTTTAAGAAAGTGGTATGGTTACCATCTCTTAGAGAGTGGTCAATGACAGATTGATTTATGCCGTCATTGAAACACACAATCGTCGATCAAACAAATTTATAATTCAGAACTCTCAAAGATTTAAAATATGAAATCCAATATAGTGAAAAGATCGGGTCGAACCACAGAGAACACTGTTGACTTGTATTGAAGAGTTGACTTGGTCAAACATAGGTCTAATTAGGGTTTTTAAGAAGTGAAAATGATATGTTATTAATGGACAGATCAGCAAAAATCAGCAAAAATCCACACTCAAATTTGGGCAAAAAGATGAATTTTACGATTTCTCAACTCTAATTACCTATCTAAATCTAATCTAAACTACATAAATTGCAATAATTATGAAGGAATCACACTACTAACCCGAATGACGCGAAGATTAGGCTTCAAATTGCTTCGATTGAAGTGTATTTCTTCTGTTTCTTCTTCAATGTGCGTTCAGCGTTCAAGGGGCGATTCCGATTGATTCTTGCAACGACTCGTAACCAATTCTGCCTCAATATGATTGCAATTGAGTCTAGAATGCAAGGGGATCACGAAGAACTTAAAATTTTGCTCTAAAATTACTTAATTTTGTCACGATTCAATCAAAAGTTGAGTTTACAAGAGAGAAGAGAATCTATTTATAAAAACAATCAACACGAAAAATGCGGGCTGTCCAATTTGCTAAAGGACGATTGGACGATCGCGATGCATCCAGGTTGCACGCAATTAGTGGGCACGTTCCCACGACGTGGGCCCATCTCTTCCTTATGATTCGTTGTCTGATCTTCATCAGAGCATCTAGATGAAGCCATGTGTCCCTCTACGATTAGTCGAGTACGCGATTAAATCACAACCGTCTGATTTCATTAATGAGATCGATGGTTGCAAAATCGTCACGTGTGTTGATCGTGATCAAGTGGATCAGAGTCCACGAGATCGACGCGTGTCAATTGCCGCACTGTTATCTGATGCATCTCGAGCCGCCACGTCACCTGTGAATTCTGAGGGAGCAATTAGTCCTACACGAAGAAAAAGAACGGAAAAGGACGGGTATAAAACGTAGAACCACCTTAAGGTGTGCATCGCCCATATGGGCCTAGTACGCCCCCCCTATCTTACTTGGGCCCACTATACCTGTAGGCCCATCAAATGCTAGCTCGTCCGACTCAGTGCCATGTAGGCGCCCACGTAGGCGTCCACGTGGGCTCGCATCGCTCCGCCACGTGTTTGCGTTGTACCATGTCAGTATGGTGCGTCAACCCTTGATGCCTCTCATCTAAGGTGAGATGATTTTTTTTGGTGTTCATTATGCCAACTAGTCTTTTTCTTCTTGTGTTAACATCATGATTTCTCACATTGGAAAATATTTCCATGATGATTAGAGAATTTCAATATTAAAAATAACCAAATTTTCTATGTATGCCAAACTCTTGCATAAATACCTCATATATAGGCAAAAAATGTCCTACATGTTCACGCACAAACGTGAGATATATGTTTGTGCTCTATCATACACCTAAATATGGCAATGTGATAGAGAAAAATTAAAAATTAGATACCAACAAATATCCAATGGATCCATCATATATTTTTCTTATTGACTGACTATAAGGATTTTTTTATAATGTTAGAAAAAGAAATCTATTGAATTATAATAAAATTAATTGATAGAATTCATTGACAATGAAAAATTCGTATTTATTAATATTTATGAGAGATATCAAATGGGATGACTTTAGTGCAAACATTATGATGATATACAGTTATGTGAAGCCATTGAAGAGTCAAACATTGTGGAGATATCCAATATCATCAATTGATATCTATGTAATATCCAAAAACAACATATTTTCCAAAAATCTCTTCAAGTTAAGGTTCACCAAAACTCTTGATCTTAATTATGTCAAAAAAATTGAATATTGCCTATGCTTTGCATACTTTCTAACCTATGGTTACCCTAGTGATGACTTTCAAAGTAGAGATGAATGAAGAAATAGGATAGAGACGTATGTCAGGGGTAGAATTGAAAAACACAAGAGGGGAGTTGAGGAGAAGATTGGAGACACTATTTTCACAGTGTTGATGATGGATCGATATAGTAATCAAATTTATTTGATCCTAATCTCTTCCAACATAACACCGTTATCCTCTACCATAATATATGCCCTCATCTTTTAAGATTGATGGATCATAAAGATTATCAAGATAGTCTAATTGAAATTCTAAGGATAGTCTCTCTTAGTTATTACTTGTTAAAGTATAGAAAAAGATAACCCAAAAAGTACTTCATTTGAACACTAAGACACCTCCAAATTAACAATTTGCATCATATTTCTGAATAAGTGGCTTTAAATAGACTAAAAAGGTGATATTAATATTGGTATGATATTCTTTCATAAAATATCAACCTAGCATGAACTTAAGAGTTTAGTGGAAGAATTTTTTTTATCTATATTATATTCAATCTATGAGATAAGGCAACATAAAAAATATTTCAGCAGTAAAACTAAAATAAACTAATAATGAAGACGAAAATGCATGATGAAAATGCATGATGGATGCCATCCATGAGACATGATGAATTCTCATGATGGTTCCCCCTACATTGCCATTTCTGACTTCATGCAAGAGTGCTTGGATAAAAATTCTCTTCTATATCCTAGGCCCCCTCTCCTATGAATGGTTTATTTTTTATTTCTCAATATGTATTTTTTTTCTCATTCCTCTATGATGAACATGACTATTGGTTAAACTTCACTGCCTTAGGGATCCTTGGAAGTGAATCCTGCTTTTGCATGATGATAACTCAAAACTTGAGGGCAAACATAATTTTATGAAATAAAATCATCTTTTTTCAAGAATCAACTAAGTTTAATAAGCTTTCATTTCACCTTTTCAATCTGAGGTTATGCTTCTATAAAAATCCTTGATTGTCTTTGTCAAGGGTCTTGTCCATATGAAAAGTTAGGAATCAGTGCCCTTAGGTATGACCATATCTATAGTCAATATATGAAATTAAAACAGATATTGTCTCTCATTTGGCCCAATTTGAACATAAAAATATAAACATATGTAATGCAACCTAGTGAAACATGAATGTGTAGTCTATTATATTTTTAATTTGCATAATGTAACAAGGTCAATGCATTGGTGGCACTATGTTAGATCAAAGGTAGCAATCGTATAAGGACGAGCACATGATCAATGTCCTAGATGTAGTGGCGATGGTCTCTTAGTAGAATTTTTTTAATGCAATTCTCAGGTTGAATATTTCAAGATACTTCATTGAGGTCCAAGATCCACAAGTTGCCATAAATTTGACTTCAATTAGGTATTTAATCCATTTTATTATATTTGAGGTATCTTATTATATAATTTATGAGAATTAATGTGCCACATCATTTTCTAGGCCTGCTAAAAAAGAAAGAAAGAAACAATTGACCCTAAAATGCTTATGGACACAGACAAAAATAGAAATGAATATAAAATGGTCCCTTGATTGGTTCATAAAAGGAAAAGAAAAAATAGAATAATAAATTGGTCCCTTGATTTTCCCATAAATTGCTTATTTTAGCTTTAAACCAAGCCATACAAAATTTTAAAAAAATAATGGAATAATCGTACATTTTAGATTATATTTTTTAATACCTTGTTTTACCCCTTTGGTCAAGGGCCATAGGATCAACTCCTTCTAAAACGACAAGTACACAGTCATTATGAACCATCATTTCAATGTCAAATTAAATGATGCTCAACTCACTCAAATCGGTATTAACATCAATCATAGAAGTAATTTAGGGTTAGATCCACTAGGAATTAGGTTTAAACATGATGATGAGGGAGCATTCATACAAACTTATATAGATTTATAAATTATATTAAAAGAATATTTAAAAATAGACTAAAGACTCATTTTAGAATTTCCAAATTTAAGATAATCTGATAGGAGTTGAAGGAAATTCCGTGCATTAAAATTAAAGATGGAAAAAGATGCACAAAGATAGAAAAACATTACTATAGGTTGTCTCTCCATAAGCAAAACACACAAAGGTTTCTTCATAAAGATCTAGCATAATCTAAAAAGCTGAACGCCCATGAAACATAATTACAACTATCAAATTTCTTTGATGAGAAAGAGAGATGTGTCATTGATGAACTTGATTTTGATGTGTTTTCCATGTCATCATTGTACATAAATTCAGGTAATAATATTCATTTTTTCCTCTCTTAGTATAGTTCTAAAGTAAGGATTGAATCCTTAGCAGGCCTTGGTAATGAGGTTAGATGATTCTAATGGAAGATGAGAGCATGGAATAAGATATAGATGTGGAATTTAGCACATGGAAGGGATGTGAAGTGATGATTTTATGAATTTTCCTAATGGAAAATGAAACGGAAATAAGAAACTAAATGAGGGGATGAGAATGAGGATGATGGAATGGCGAGGGAGAAGAATGGGTGGTGGTAGAAGAGCGTGGATGTTGGTGTGTGAGATTGTGGGATGAGTGGATGATGAAAATGCTACAACATAAAAAATAAAATAAAAATGTTATACACTATTTTTGCAAGTGATTTCAATGAAGAAACTGATCTAGATCCTTGCACAAACCTCATCATGATGCCATTCCTAAGCCGAGTGATGCTAGATTCGCTCTAATTGTGATCCTCTACATGATTTCACTTGCATGAAAAGTTTGAACATAAAAAATATCAGTTGGGGTGTTAATGTCCTCTCCTTGTCCTTATGGTATCTTGATACTAAGAGAGAGAAAATTGAAGTTTATAATGATTGTCTTTAGGTTTTGCAAGCCATTAAGGTTAAAGTTGTCTTTTCACAAAATTATGATTTTTTTTTAATTTTTTTAGATTAGAGAGATGAATCGGTAAATGTTGAAAAGACAAACTTACCCTCAAAATTTTAGCTCAGAATCTTTTTATATCATGAGAGATCTAGGAGTTTTGAGCTAAATCCCCATTTCTAATGATCACACTTTGATTGGTCACTAGAAATGGTGATTAATCCTTTTTATGTCACATGAAGGTGATGACATGAAAATATATGATTATTAATGAAAATTAAGGCATAAAACATTTCATTCTAATGGATGTTATCATATTTTGAGTGTTTATATATCATTCTACGAAAATAAGTTATTATATCAAAATGCACTAATTTAGGGATAATGATGATAAATTAAAGAGAAAAAAATTAAATTATCCCCATTTTTATTTGAGATTATAATTCGTTTTTAATGCTAAATAATAAGAGAAGTCACTTTTTATACACTCATTTATTTTTTAAGTTTAAAGTTCTAAAAGAAATGAGTGTACTTTGAAATAAAAATTTATTCTCTTATTATTTATTGAATTTGACTTTTAAAAATGATAGATGATTGAATTTCTGATCCAATGAAACAAATTTGGATTAATTTGGAGTTGTGTTTTAAAAGATACGAATTTTCTCATTTTTAGGGATTTTTCTAGAATTTTTCTAAATTTAATTTGATTTATTTTGAATTAAATTCATTAAAAATATTATTTTATTGCGTGCTGATGTTACAGCTGATGTGACGTGAACAAAATAGCGGCACCATGTGGCAACATATGAGATTGTCACGTGTCGCACATGTGTACATGTGCGCGCGTGTGCGAGTGCGCGTGTGTGTGCGTGGGCGCACGTGTGTGTGCGCGTGCGTGTGTAAATAAGGAGCAAGCAGATTGTTAAGGATTTTTGCTCTCTCCTTTTTGGCATACTCATTATATACACGTGCGATTGCTTTAATTTTCTTCACGTGGGAATATTATACGTTTTTATGTGCGCATGTGACGTGACGTCATGGGAGCGTCCGATTCGCGGGTTAAAAGATGATCGTCGGTCTTCAATTAAGGCAGGAGGTATGCGGCACATTTCTGTTTATCGGCAAATCATTTTATAAACAATTTAATCTCAGCCGTCCATCAAAGGAGTTATAACGAGTGAGATTAAAACCAAAAAAATGCGTTTGGAGCGTTAGATCACGATCAGACAGATGGCGTTTGATGTGTTTTCTCTTCACACACGACGTGGCAAGATCTCAACGGTCCATCTCCGATCCAACGGCCATGACTTAACCATAACGATTCACATCTTTATGTTTCATCAAAGCCGTTGATCGAAGAATTAAAGCTTGATCCGATGGTTACGCCCAATTTGCCATATAAATTGAGATGTTCTTCAACTTTGTAAATCATTCTTGGGTTCTTCGAGTAATCGAATTATCAAGACACCAAAATCCTTGAATCTCTTGCTTTCAATCGCTTCTTGGGTCCAAAGAGTGTTTGAAAGTGAGATTTTTTTGAGAGAATAGGGAGAAATCGACTCTTGAACGCCAACGATTGTTTTCAAATTCGTGAATGAAAAGCCTTTGATTAGACAAGGAATTTGATCAATTCGAGCACTATCTTGGGTTAGAAATCGAGTTTTCGTCCTAATATTTCTTCCTATAATTTTAAATTTCAATTTCGAATCATAGATTCAGTCAATTTCAATTTCTAATTTTGGTTTTTCGCAAACTTTTGTTCAGAAATTTTTATCTACCTCACGTGATGATTTCTCTGGGAATCTTCATCTAAATTTTGTGATTTTTGATTCTGTGGACTCGCGTTTGAATCTTCTTTTGAAATATGTCAATTTTCCTAATTTCTCACCACATTTCATTGTATGATTAGATAAAATTTCAAATAGTTCTTAAAAAATCCCTTAAGTCTTGGTGGATTCGACCCTTACAATGACCATAAAAATCTATTTGGTTAGAAGACACTGTGTCACAATCTTTTTCAAAAGAGGAATAATCTTCAGATGAAATCACAACAACTAGAAAAAGATCAACAAATATTGTGTGGCCATGTGTTGTGAGCTAAGTGGTTAGGGCAAAAAGGGTACAATAGTGCCCCGTTTTCACCTTTGTTTTTAGACCATGTGGACCATGGTCCACACAATGGGCAAATCCCCTCGGCTAGACCAATCATAGCACTGGAATGTTTGCATGTGTCCTCTCATGAGGATCCCCTTCCTTTAGTTTCACTAGGGGAAAATCATAGATCTTTTTATCTATAAAATGAAGGGTACCTTAGTATTTTGACACGGGCTATGCATATTAAATATTTTTCTTCTTGATATGTCTTGCTTGCATGGCACCATGCAAGCACGTCACATAAGACACCTAGGGGTCACACTCACTCTACGTGCAAATCTTATGTCATTTAAGTGCAATGCACATGTGCCATGTGTGCATGCATAGCTCCAGCAGGGCGATTTGTCCTTGTTATGCCACATGGCAGCTTGATTTTCTGTGGCTCTTATCCTATTTTTGGGCCCCCTTTTAAATTAAATAATTCCCCAAGAATCTAGAAAAAATCCTAAAAATTGAGAAAAATCCCCAAACTTAGAAAATTTCTAATATCTCATATATTATAAAATCATTTTCCATCATATTTTAATTATTAGATAAAAAATTTAGTCCTTTATCTTCTCAAATATTAAATTTTAAAATCATGAAAGCAATTATGAGTAGCTTATGGAAACTTCCTTAAAAATAAGTAAGTTGACCAAACTTTGACTTTCCTAAAAATCATGAATCATACTATTATTGATCAAGTGATAGACCAGTGATAACATGTAAATTATACATGAAAATATATGATTATTAATGCAAATTAAGGCATAAAACATTCAATTCTAATGCATGTTATCATATTTTTCAGTGTTTACCTATCATTCTATGAAAATAAGTTATAATTTCAAAATGCACTATTTTAGGGATAATTATGATAAATGAAAGAGAGGTATTTTAAGATTAGATTATCCCTATTTTTATTTGAGATTATAATTAGGTTTTAATTCTAAATAATAAGAGAAATTATTTTTGTATACACTATTTATTTTTCTAAATTTTAAATTCTAAAAGAAATGAGTGTATTTTTAAAATTAACATTTATTCCCTTGTTATTTATTAAATATGACTTTTCAAAATGACAGATAATTTAATTTTTGATCTAATGAAAAAAATTTGGATTAATTTGAAGTTATATTTTAAAAGTTATGAATTTTCTAATTTTTAGGAATTTTTCTAGAACTTTTTTGAATTTTTTTTAATTTAATTCGATTTATTTAGAATTAAATTCATTAAAAAATATTTTTGATATATCAAGTGTTGACGGGACAACTAATGTAGCGCAAAGAAAATAACGGCGCGACGTGGTGAGATATGCACACGCCACGAGACACATACATGTGAGTGTGCTAACGAAGCGAGACTGTGAGGTCATCGAAAACACACGGTCAAGAGTCAAAATTAATACCAAACTAAAAAATTTAAAGAAATTAAGAAGAATTGAGTAGTATAGTGGTGAATAAGGGTCAAATCCACGGAGAATTAGGGTAATTTCTGATGATCTTTTCAAAATAAAGGAAAAAATAATCTTTCCTTGATTTTTTCTCCTTTTTTTTCCTTTTTCTTTTGGTGTCTAAAAAGTTCGATTTACTCGAATTGCCCTAGAATGCTTTAAAATGTCAAAGAACGCCTCTATTTATAGGGTGAATTGGGCGTAACCGTCCAATCGTCAATTAATCTTCGATCAACGGCTCTGATGAAACGTAGAGATCCGAATCGTTACGATTAAATCATGGCCGTTGGATCTCTGATGGACCGCCGAGATTTTGTCACGTCACGCACGTTATAAGTAATGCATAAAATGCCCACTATTCAATCTTGATCGGATGTTTAAATGCGCTTCCGTCGATTTTAATCTCAGCTCAACGTGTGAGATTAAATCGTTTTCAACAAGATTCACCGACGAATAGGAATGCACCACGTACCTTGCCTTAGGTGACGATCAATGGTCATGAGAAGACGCGCGATTGGATGCTCCAGATTGTGCCACGTCACTTGCGCACTTAAAAATCAATTTTTCATTCATAAAAATCCCGAAAAGTTCATTAAAATTTGAAAAAATTTAGGAAAAATTTAAAAAAATCCCTAAAAGTTAGGAAATTCATAATTTTTAAATTTTAACTCCAAATTAATCTAAATTTATTTTATTTGATTTGAAGTTAAATTATCTATCATTGTAAAAAATCAAATTTAATAAATAACAAGAGAAAAATTTTATTTCAAAAATACACTCATTTCTTCTAGATTTAAAACTTAGAAAAATATATGAGTGTATCTAAAATGATTTCTCTTATTATTTAACCTTAACAATAAATTATAATCTCAAGTAAAGATGGGTTATGAAATTATTTATCTTTAATTCATCATAATGAATCCTACATTAATGTATTTTGAGATTATAATGAATTTTTCATAGAATGATCGATAAACACTAAAAAATATGATAACATGTATAGGAATGGAATCTTTTATGCCTTAATATGCATAAATATTCATGTATTGTCATGTCTAATTTGTATGTTATCATGTGTGCATGCGTGTTTGTGTGCATGTGTGTGAGCACTTGTGTGTGAGTGTCACTAGAGAGATTAAGCTTCCTTTTCATGATAACGCTATCTCTCTATAACGCACATACCTTATATACACTTCGAATCGCCGTGATTTTCATCATGTGGGACTATTTTTACGTGGTTATGTGCACAGGTGATGTGGCGTCGTGTGGAGAGTCTAGGGATGGCCAAAGACTGACCGAAACTCGGTCAATCGGACCAAACCAAGACAGTTGGTCCCTTGAAATGGGCCTTTGACAGTCCCGGTCCAAGTTCAGTTCGGTCTGGACAAGAATTCGATATTTGACAGAGTTGGAAAAAAGTGCCCTAGTAAATAGCAATTTTGGCAGTTTCTGGTGATTCTTGGTATTTCCTTTGAGAGTTAATGGCAATATTAGCAATCTTGTTGTCTTAGTGATTCCTTGTGGTGGTGGATTTGCATATCTTGTCTAGGTCACCTTGCCCAGCTCTTGGTCGATTCACGAATTGAGACCACAAGGTCGTTGAAAACACACGGTAAAGAGTCAAAATAATATCCAAACTCACCAATTTTAGGAAATAAACATGAATTGAGGGGTATATTGATAAATAAGGGTCGAATCCACACAGAATTAAGATAATTTTTAAAGATCTCTTTAAATTTGATCAAATCGGATGATGAAATGGTGATAGAAATTAGGAAATTTGATATTTTTAGAAAGAGGACTCAAAGACAGATCCACAGAATCAAGAATCACTGAATTTGGATCTGATTTTGCGGAGAAATTAACGAATGAACAAGAGAGAAATTTCTGAAAATGAAAATCGCGGAAAATCGAAATGGAAATTGAAATTAACTGAAATTACGATTCGAAAATGAAATCTAAAGCTATACGAAGATAGATTAGGATGAAGCACAATCCCTAACCTAAGATTGCACTCTAATTGATCAAATTTAGTCATCGGATCAAGGGTTTTCATCAAAATTCGGAAAAACGTGATTGTCGAGTTCAAGTGTCAATTTCTTCCTTTTCTCTCCATGAAATCTCACTCTCATGAAGTCTGTGGATGCGGAAATGAGTTTAGAAGTGATTAGAAGCAAGAGATTCTATGAATTTGGTGTCTAAATAGTTTGATTAAGTCGAATTGCCCTGGAATGCTTTACATCGTTGAAGAACACCTCTATTTATAGGGTGAATTGGGCATAATCGTCCGATCAAAATTTAATCTTCGATCAACGTCTCTGATGAAACGCTTAGATGCGAATCGTTATGATTAAGTTATGGCCGTTTGATTGCAGATGGGCCCCGAGATGATGCCACATTGCGTGCGTTATAAATAACGCATCAAACGCCCCCCGTTGGATCTTGATCGGACGTTTCAGATGCATTTCCGTCGGTTTTAATCGCAGCCGTTATAACTCCTTTGATCAACGGCTGAGATTAAATCATTTACAAATGATTCGCCAATGAATCAGATCACGCCACGTACCCTGCGCCTTAAGTGAAGATCGATGATCGTAATTTAATCGCGCGATCGGACACTCCACGTTGCGCCACGTCATCTCTCGCCTTTGATCGTCGAACGCGATTGATCGGATGCTCCAGATTGTGCCCTGTCACCTACGCACTTAAAAAAATCCGAAAAATCAATTTTTTATTAGAAAAATCCATTTTTGATTCCAAAAAATCCTGAAAAAATCAATTAAAATTCAGAAAAAATCTAAGAAAATCCCTAAAAATGAGAAAATTCATAACTTTCAAAATATAACTCCAAATTAATCTAAATTTTTTTAATTTGATCATAAATTAAATTATCTATCATTCTATAAAATTAAATTTAATAAATAACAAGAGATTTAATTTTATTTCAAAAATACTTTCATTTCTGTAAGGTTGTAAAATTTAGAAAATTAAATGAATGTATATAAAATGAGTTCTCTTACTATTTAAATTTAAAAACTTTTTATAATCTCAAGTAAAGATGGGTTATGAAATTATTTATCTTGAATTCATCATAATTAACCCTAAATTAATGTATTTTGAGATTATAATGAATTTTTCATAGAATGATAGATACACATTCATAAATATGATAACATGCATAGGATTGGAATCTTTTATGCCTTAATATGCATAAATAATCATCTATTATCATGTCTATTTAGCATGTTATCACCGAATTTCTTGTAGTTTGCTATCTTCTTAATTTTCTCCTCGAATTTGCGTATATCTCCTCCAATCTACATTCTCCAATCTGTGTATAATATATCCCTCTCTCTGATTGTCCAAGAGGTCAGCAACTGCCCATTCGACCATGATCAACGCGGTGATCAATCATAGAACCAGGGATGAGATCGCCATGACCAATGAGATCCCCATCCATGGTCTCCTTCTCTATGAGAAGCTGCGCAAGCTTGTGAAGAACATCAATGAGGGTTGTAATGATCTTCGTAGCTGTATTGTATGATGTCTCCAAAAATCATCTTGACCTCTACACCCACCACATCCACCATCGCCATGGAGTAATCGATGTGCCCGGACATCTGTTCAGAGTTTCAAAGCTTCAGCAATGACAAGAGAACAATAATTAAAGTTTCTTTCAAACCTGCTGGCCCAGAAAAGGGTTTCCTCTGGGTCCTCCAATGGCGACCTTCCCTATCTTTTTGCTAAATCCAAATCTCTCAACCATCTGCCTCGCTACTCTGGAAACTTGCATGAAGTCATTTGAAGCTTCGGTAGTGACATTCTCTGTGCCAAATATCACTTCCCCTGCAACCCTACAATACAATGATCACAGTTTTTATATGAAAGAGTTGGAGGTCAACAGTGATGTAGGATATTTTAAGAAAATGATATGTATGTAGATGAGAATGTGAGTACGAGTGTGTGACGAAGAGAAGAGTGAATTATGTGATGATTATCTACTGTTATGAATTATGTAATAATCCTACAATATTATGGAGGACCTATGAATGATATTAGTGAGGAATAGATATATAATTAAGAGAGGATATTGTATAGGATAATTTGGAAATATGAGGAGAATAATGAAGATAATTTTATGAATGCGTAGAAGAAGTAATTGGATGAGAAGATGATAATTATTATTCAACAAATAGGAAAGAATCTTATAATAACTCGATACTGTGAATATGATATAAGATTGATGTTATGAAGGTTTAAAAATATAAATATATATCTGTGAATATGATTAGAAGAGTAATTTGGATAGATGAATGTACGGAAAATGATTATGAGTGTGAATACGATATAGGAGAAGTAATGATAAGATATTGAATGATTTAAGTGATGGAAAGGAAGATTAATGTGGAGAGGATGTAGAGTGTATATTATGATGGATTGGAGATGTAGATCAGGGAGTATATGAGGGATGATAATTTGGATAGATGAATGAATGACTGATGAAATGTGTGTAAATGAGATGAAATGAGATATTGGATGGAATGGTGATACAGAGAATAATGTGGAGAGTAATTAGGATGGATAGAACTAAGATTGGGGTTATCTGATATGTTATTGTTTTGGATAAGAGATAAGAGATAGAGAATAGATAGGAAGAGTGAATCTATGTTGGACTTACGATATAGTCTATATGAACTATTATACATGGTTGAAGAAGAGAGTACGAGTACCTTTCAGACGTGAAGTGGAGGCTTTTGAATCACCACACGATCAAAGATATTCTCGAAGTGCTTCAGACTTGAAAGAGATGAAAGATGACAACAGTGGAGGTAGAATAGAGAGGAAGATAGAACTCGAATTGAAGGTTTAGGAAGAGAGAACGGATAACAGGAACACAATGAACACAGTGCTTTTCCAACCAAGGAAAACAAACTCATTTCATTAAAACAACATCCTATGTTCTCTTACATTCGTCTCTTTTATAGAGTAGAGAAGATAGAAAGGGTAGGAGTGAAGAGTTGCATCGCAGATAGAGAGAGACGAGGCAGTTATGGATGGTTTATAGCAACCTTTCGTGGATGCCTTATCGTCTTCTTCACAGTTTCACTTCTGGAAGGAGGGACGACGTGGACTGCTCTTGGATCTCCAGACAGTTAGGTGGCAGTTGCGATCAACAGAGCTGTAATTACTTGATCGGTTGATAGTAATAAGTTCACGTCTTCAACATCTTTAGAAGTCACAAAGATCTTGCTTCATATAAACTGCTTTCAACATATTTTCGTTGTGTTTATGATGGCCGAAAATTGAAGTGTGGAGACTCCTTAATTTCGTGATGATCTTGGAAATTTGGGGCAGTTATAACTTCTCTTCTTGGAGGTCTTCATGTCTATAGAGGTCCTACGGACCTTTTGACACAGCTGTCCTCATAATCATCTTAGATAAATTGAGATCTGGATACTCCATATTCATGAAGCTTGCTGTCATGTGGAATTCATTGACATAACATCTTGGCAGGTGTTGATAAGTAAGAGGACTGTCAACTAGTAGATATCAAACTGAGTTTCTTCTTCTTCATCAGCCGTGAGGGCCTTGTTAGATGGGAGGTAGTTCTCCTTGTTGAAATCTTCCTTCATGCTCTTCATAGCTGGCTTTAGTTATCTTCTTTGCTCTCATAATGACTGAAGGATAAGATATGTAGACTCGTTAACCTTGAGATGAATGAGAAGATAGTTTCCTCCATAATTCATTAATAATTAGATCTCTCCTAATATTCTAACTATAGGTAGTATTCAAAGGGAGGAGTGGAATAACAAGGATGTTCCTACTGATTTTCTTTCTTGAGATCAGTAATTATACAAGGTACCTATGATATAGTGGATAAGGTTTGGATAATTAGGAGCCTATATCAAGGTAAGAGTCGGTTGACTTGGTCCATTCAAAGAATTCTAAGTATCTAAGGATGAGGATTCATTTTCTTTTGACCAAGTCAATCTTTGGATCAGTATATAATTGGAGGAGGAAGGAAGATAATTCCCTTTGGATCTACACTCTCTTTCAATGTTTTATAGAGGCTTTCTTCATTCATTTAATGAATGTATAATTTCTCAAACTTGTGAAAAAGGAGGAGTATGCCATTTTGTTGCTGTTGAGAATGAGTTCTCTTCCTTAATTAATATCTAGGTTCACTTGGAACCCTTGTGTTCATGTGATGAGATAATTCTCCATCAAACAGCCCGTGGGAGAAAAAGAACTAGGCCTATGAGTCGCACCCTTGCCGTCAACCATAGCTTCTAGCACAGTGGTAGACTCCAAGGAAGGGTGATCACTGATCGGATCAGATCAACGTGATCAAACCAATCAACCGAATTGTCATTCATGTGAAATTTGCATTGATCGATCAGTGATCAAAGTCTGCATGTTGATTAACAGAGTGATTGATGCATCAATCGATCATTGATCACTTCGTAGGAATAACGATCTGATCGACAATCTGATTGTGGGGATATTTTTGTCAATTCATTAAAGTTTCATCCTTTTTCATTTATTTTGAATTTTTATCAGATTTTGCCACATAATGGTTGATCAGATCATATTCGATCGATCAACAATCTGATGTCGATTTGATTGACAACAATCAATCATGACATCGATCTAATTAACATAGTTATGGATTTCCATCAGTTTGAGCTGTATCATCCATGGTTGATCGACCAAATCCATTGATCAACCAAGAAACGATCATGATCACAATGATTATGATTGGATCACCATTCCCTAGTAGGGGCTTAAATCCTCATAAAAAGCTATCTCTCGCTCTCTTATGAATTTTTTTTCTTCGACGACAACATTCTTCTTCTCCAGCCCCGCGATAATCCTCTCCAATGCATAAAAAATCTTATCCTTACTAATCTCCTTCAATTACCTCCTTGCTGCAAGATTAATTTTGATTTTTATTATGGTTTTGATATCATATTTCGATTATTTTGATATGAATTAGAATATCAAACAAATTCTGATTTTTTTCATGAGATGCAAAATTATAAGAATAGAAATTATCATCCACTTGGATATTTGGAATTTTTGATGGCCCACATTAATTTCTAATTAATTTTCTCCTTTTAAATCTAATTTTTAACCTTTGTTTTAGATTTTCATCAATGGAATCAATTGGAGATGAGGTATTATTTTACATTGATCTCTAAAAATTATATGATAATAGCTTACTAATGCTATATTTTTTTCTTTTAGATTGAGTCAAACAATGCATCAACATTTGTTTCTACAAGTGTGCTACAGCTACAAGCTCTTCACAACGAAGAAAAGCCTCACCAGTCTTACGACATTTCATGTAGATCACGGAGGATGAGTATCTTTGCAAGATTTGTAAGGTAACCACCCCATCGAAAGAGATAAAAGTGATGAGGGATAGAAGTAGTAGCACAATCAAGTTATGGAAACACTTGAAAAGGTTTGATGTTGAGATTTATAAGCAACTAAGGCCATCAAATGCTCCTAAAACTTTAACAGACTATTTCTCAAAGACTTTTAAATTTTCATGCGAGAATTCAGAGCAGAAAAAGCAAGAGTGCATAGATTTAATTTTTAAGTCAGATGCACCTTTTACGCTACTTGATCATCCTCAATTTAAAAAGTTTTGCAACTACTTTGTACAAGGTGAATCAAGGATTCCTAGCCGCCATTCTGGATGACGAGGGATGGAGAAACTATTTGAAGATGAAAGGGATAAGGTAAGAGAATTACTTTGACCAATTGAAAAGGTGTCCCGTACAACAAACACTTGGACAACTACAAATAATGTGGCAATACTTGGGATCACAATACATTGGAGTGATGATATGTGGAGACTTCATGAACAAGTGCTCGTTGTTGAGGTGCTGGGTGTATCACATCAAGGGAAAATTTTGGCTTAGGTGGCATATCGTGTGTTAGAAGAGTATGATCTCACTCAAAAGGTAAGTAAACATGAATTTTACCTTTCCCATTTTCAATCTTAAATCTATAAACATGAATTTTATTTTTTGCTAAGTTTTTGTTACCACAACAGGTAATGCTAGCAATAACAAGACAATGGTGGCAGGCTTGGAAAATTTATTAAGTGAGAGTGGATCGACATTCACCAAGAAATTCCATGTGCCATCATGTATGGCCCATGTTCTCAACCTAGCTGTACAAGGAAGCTTGAAGGAGTTGGGTAATTGATCATTGACTTCATTATATTTAGAAAGTGAGGGTGATGAAGAGTGTGAAGAAGATGACATGGAAGTTAGTTCACAAAGACCATTTGGAGCAATTCTTCATCGGCTTCAAAAACTTGTTATTGCAAAAAATAGTACACCACAAAGAATTCATTAGTACAAAGAATTATGCAGAGTTATAAAATGTCAAATAAAAACTTATTAATTACAAATGTCCCTACTAGGTGGAATTTGACATGTGTCATGATTACGACAGCATGGGACAAGAGAAAGGTGTTGAATGCAATGGCAACGAATTGTCTTAAAGATGGTAAATGAATTTATTTACTCATGTCAGAAGAGTGGGATCTTCTTAAGATTTTTGTGCATGAACTTCTAGCTTTTCAGGAGGCCATCGTTATGTTTTCTCAATCAAAGTCCATTACATCGCCTAATGTTACTTCTATTTTTGATCTTTTGTTAAATCAGTTGAACACATCAATTGTTGCCTTAGGTAATCCTTCTCAAGGTGTGATGGGAAGACCAATGAGAATAGAGCAATCAATGGCACTTAAAGGAGTATTTACTACGATGAAAACAAAGTTACTTAAATATGAGCCACAGGTAAAAAGAAAGCCAATTTTCCTATTACTACAATGCTAGATCCATCTTTGAAATTTGAATATATTCCAACTGATGAGCAAGAGTATATCACAAAGACTTTGAAGCATTTGCTTCAATTGATGCCTACACCGCCAATATTGAGTACTTGCTCACATAGTGAGCCCTTAGCCAATACTTCTACAACTTGTTCGAAAATGATGGTTGAATTGATGAAGCGCAGAAGGAAGAAGAACATAAACATCTTATTCTAAAAACCAATATTTGATGAAATATTTGATTATTTGCATGAATCTTAAGTGGAATTTTCTCATCTTGATGCTCTACAGTGGTGGTGTAAGATTGGGTCTAAAAAATACCCATGACTTGCAATGTTAGCAAAGGGGTTTCTCTCATTTTGTGTTTTGAGCTCTCGATTAGAGCATCTTTTCTCTTCAAGATGAGGGATCATAACATACAAAAGGGGAAAGTTATCTCCAAGAACTATATCTATTTTGATGACCTTGAAATTAGTAGAAGTTGAATATGTTTATCTATTTTCAGGTATGCATATCTCTAATCGAGAGAGACCAAAATTGAGACCAAACCAAACTGTCACCAAAGTTGATCAAGATTGAATTAATATTTGGACCGAATGGTGTGCCAAAAACTGGACTGTGACTGAGACCACCCTACTCTAGGAGCGTTCGATCACGCGATTTAATTGCGATCATCAATCATCACTTAAGTTAAGAGGTATGTGGTACAATCTAGTTCGTCAATGAATCGTTTTAAAATGATTTAATCTCAGCCGTCCATCTAAGGAGTTATAACGGCTGAGATTAAAACCGACGAAATGCATTTGGAGCATTAGATCAAGGTTATTTGGTGAGCGTTTCACGCGATTCTACTTCATGCACAATATGGCAAAATCTCAGCGGTCCATCTTCGATCCAATGGGCGTGACATAAGCTTAACGATTCGCATATATGCATTTCATTAGAGCCGTTGATCAAAGATTAAAATGTTGATCCAACGGTTACTCACAATTCTCCCTATAAATTGAGATGTTCTTGGACGATGTAAATCATTCTTGGGTTTTTCGAATAATCGAACTGTCTAGACCCCACAATCCTTGAATCTCTTGCGTCCCTTTGCTTCTAGATTAATTTCTACGTCTAAGGAGTGTTTGAAAGTGAGATTTTGTTGAGAGAATAAGGAGAAATTAATTCTCGAATACCAACAATTGTCTTCTAATCTGCAGAATGAAAAGCCTTTGATCCAAGGAGAAATTGGACCGATTCAAGAGTTATCTTGGGTTAGAAATCATATTTTTTTCCTAATCCTCCTTCGTATTACATTAGATTTCAATTTCTAATGGTAGATTTAGTCAATTTTGTTTTTAATTTTGGTTTTCTCAAAATTCGAGATCCGAATTTCTCTCTAAACTTTGCTCATTGATTTCTCGAAGAATCGTGATCCAAATTTTGTGATTTTTGATTCTGTGGATTCGCCTTTGAGTTATCTTTCAAAATCTATCAAAATCTGTAATTTCTCACCTCATTTCATCATCCGATTTGATCGAATTTTAAAGAATACCTAAAAACTAAGTTAATTCTCCCATGATTTGACCTCTATCACCACTATACTCCTTTATTTATGATTAATATTTATAATTGGTGAGTTTGGTAAATGTTTTGATGCATGTCCACGTGTTTTCAAGGACCTTGTGGATTTGCTTTGTCAACCAGCTAATCAACAACTTTATAGGGCAATGATTTCCCTAGTGGGCAACGTCTATCTTAGATTAGATAGTGATATTAATGGCTATTAAAGAGGAGAGAAAGGATGAGGTCTATACTTTTGGCTAGAGGTGGCAACAGTGACAGTGGTAGTGATGGTAGCAATGGTAGTGGCGGCGGCAATAGGACAAGAGAGGATGGGAGAGGTTGATACCTCCGCCCTTTGGGATTTATGGCAGCAGCTTGAAGATCTCTAGTTTTCTAGGTTGAAAAAAGATTATGTCTCTAATACCTTGTGAACAGGAAATCAAATGATAATTGAGGATTAAAAAGAAATAACAAGCCTCATATTTATCAAACAGAAAAAGAGAGGAATGAAAATATGCCCCATGGGGAACTTATGTGCTCGAAAGTGGGCTAAGGTCTCTAAACGGCAATATATAACAAGTCCAAATACACATAACCTAAAAATTAACCATAAAATCATAAAGAAAACGTTATGTGAATCCCTTGATGTATTAAAAAGATAAAGTTCATGATACCATGTGTTTAAACTATATGAATTAAGCAATATATTCATTTAGTATCAAGTAACTGTATTTTATCACATCACCAACATAGACCATTGCTAGTCCCCAAAGAAAGAGAAGTGAATAAGAATATTATAGAAGTGAAAAATTATTTAGAATCCATGGGCTAAGCATTTCAATAGTACACATATTCAACCTATAATGATGCCAAGGGCTAAAGTTTGTGAAACTCAAGGTGTTGAGGCATTCCCTGTGCAATATTAGTAGGTCCACCTTGATAACTGCGAAATATAAGTCACAATCATGCATCATTTATCATCTTTAGGTGCAGATAAAGACTACAAAAATGAGAATATTTATTTCTATGTTTTTGAATGCGGTGAAAATATGACTAAGAATTCAACCATTTGACTTCATGGAAGTCAAATGGGGTTAGTCTCGTAATATAATCAAAATATGACTAAGTCCTATCATGCACATTTCTTACATTTGATTATATTATGAGACTAACCCCATTTGACTTTCGGGAAGTCAAATGGTTGAATTCTTACATTTTTATGCGTTATGTGGATGTAAGGACTTGTGTAAAGTTTAATGGAAGCATGTATGATACACCTTTTTAGGAGGTTGGTCAACCTTTTCCACTTTTTCTAGAGGTCAGTCAAACCTTTCCACCTTTTTAGGAGGACGGTCAAATCTTGTCATATCTTTAGGAGGTTAGTCAAACCTTTCCAACTTTTTAGGAGGTTAGTCAACCACCTTCTTTGGGGGGTCAAGCCAGTCCACCTTGTTTGGAGACTAGTCATTCCATTTCTCTTGGAAGTCAATGATAGTCAAAATGATTCTTGACAAGTCAAAGGTGGTTAAAGGCATTCTTGAAGGGTCAAAGAGGTCAAACTTCTTCTCTTTTATTTATTCTTAATTAAGTTAGATCCTTCCTTTTTTTTAGGAAGAATCAATATTTTTAGGAGGAGAAAGAGATAAGCCCACCTCTTTAAGAAAGAGGTAAGGTTACCATCTCTTAGAGAGTGGTCAATGACGGAACGATTTATGCCATCGTTGAAACACACAATCGTTGGTCAAACAAAATTTATAATTCAGAACTCTCAAAGATTTAAAATATCAAATCAAGTATAGTGAAAAGATCTGGTCAAACCACACAGAACACTGTTAACTTGTATTGAAGAGTTGACTTGGTCAAAATTAGGTCTAATTAGGGTTTTTAAGAAGTGAAAGTGATATGTTATTAATGGAAAGATCAGCAAAAATCTGCACTCAAATTTAGGCAAAAAGATGAATTTTACGATTTCTCAATTCTAATTACCTATCTAAATCTAACCTAAACTACATAAATTGCAATAATTACGAAGGAATCATACTTCTAACCTGAATGACGAGAAGATTAGGATTAAAATTGCTTCGATCGAAGTGTATTTCTCCGGTTTCTTCTTCAATGTGTGTTCAGTGTTCAAGGGGCGATTCCGATTGATTCTTGCAATGATTTGTGACCAATTCTGCCTCAATATGATTGCAGTTGAGTCAAGAATGTAGGGGGATCACGAAGAACTTAAGATTTTGCTCTAAAATTGCTTAATTTCCTCACAATTCAATCAAAAGTTGAGTTTACAAGAGAGAAGAGCATCTATTCATAAAACAAATCAACGCAAAAAATGGGGGCTATCCAATTTGCTAAAGGACGATTGGATGATCGCGATGGATCCACGTTGCGCGCAATTAGTGGGCATGTTCCCACGACGTGGGCCCACCTCTTCCTTATGATTTGCCGTCTGATCTTCATCAGAGCATCCAGATGAAGCCATGTGTCCCTCTACGATTAGCCGAGTATGCGATGATAACATGCAATCTTAACATGATAAAACATGATTATTAATGCAAATGAAGGCATAAAACATTCCATTTGTATGCATGTTATCATACTTTGAGTGCATTTCTATCATTTCATGCAATTTTAAGTTATAATCTCAAAATGCACTAAATTAGGGTTAATTATGATGAATTAAAGATAAATGATTTTATAACCTATCTTTACTTAAGATTATAAGTGGTTTTTAAAGTTAAATAATGAGAGAAATCATTTTTATGAACATTCATTTAATTTTTTAAAGTTAAAATCTTAAAGAAATGAATGTATTTCTGAAATAAGAATTAAATATTTTGTTATTTAAATAATTTGACTTTTTAGAATGATAGATAATTAAATTTTAGATCAAATGAAAGAAATTTGGATTAATTTGGAGTTATATTTTGAAAGTTATGATTTTTACAATTTTTAAGATTTTTTCCAGATTTTTCTGATTTTATTTTCGATTTAAATCGTTTAAAATAATTATATAAAAAAAGAATAAAAAGGGGGTTAATTTCGCGCGGGTCCCACGTGGGTGCGACGTGGCACGCAAGGCCACGCGGGCCCACGCGGCGCCTTCACGGTGATGTGACGTTTATTTATATTTATATATATATTTGGGTTATAGTACATATAGTCTTCCGATTATCGGAAGAGAATTAGTAACCCACTTATTGGTCGCCCCTTATATACCCGAGAGTTCCTTTTTATTTTTACCGTGTGGGACTGTGTTCCACGTTTTGTTTTAGATGCAGGTGACGTGGATCAACACGAGGTATTGGATCAAAGGCGTGTTTAAGATCGCGCGTGGATCATGTGGGCTGAGAGTCCACCGGATCACAAATCACACACGTGCTCTAATTGGGACTTAAGTGAAATGATCGTGACCATTGATCTCAAGGAGTTATAATGGTCGAGATTTAATCGCGATGAAACGCATCAGGAGCATCGGATCACAATCCAATGGCAGCGGTTTCACGCGTTTTATAACGCATCAACACGTGGCCTTCTCTCATGCGTCTGATCGCGATCGGACGACCGCGACTTAACGGTAACGGTTCGTGATGAACCGTTTCATCATAGCCGTTAATCAAGACGATCGGACGGTTACGCCGAATTCACCTATAAAATGAAGTGTTCTTCGATTTTGTAAGATATTCTCGGATGATTTCGCCCAATTGACCTATCTATACACATCTATCCTTGAATCTCTCATTTCTAATCTCTTCTAGACTCGATTCCGTGTCCACGGAGTGATTATAAGTGAGATTTTGTCGATTGATCAAGGAGAATTTGTCTCTTGAACACCGATGCTCGCGTTTGAAATCTCGGAATGAATAGCCGTCGATCTAGCGATCAATTGATCATTTTTGATCGCTATCTCGGGTTAGAAAACAAGTTTTCCCTCTAATCTATCGTTGTGTATCATCAATTTGTAATTTAGGATCGTAATTTAGTTTAATTTCGTTTTCAATTATGAAGCTAATGGTAGAAAGCTAGTTTGATATGAAGCTAATGGTAGAGAGAAGATCACTAAACTTGGCAAACCAAGCACTTTGACTCTACTTTAGCTCGTAAATGGCCCATTGCACAAAACACACCTTGGATGACTTCCCTTGAACATACCCTAAAGAAAGATATTAGAAATATACCCTAAAGAAAGATACGTAGCTCCATAAAGACTTGTGATGTAGGATATTTCAAAATGATGATATGTATGTAGATGAGAATGTCAATGTGAATATGTGAGGAAGAAATGAGTGAATTATGATATGGATATCTACTGAAATTATTTATGAAATATTCCTATAAATTTATGGAGGACCTATGAATGATATCAATGAGGAATAGATGTATAATTGAGGGGGAAGATTGTATAGAATAATTCAGAATATATGAGGATATATAATGAGAATAGTAAGGACGATGAGATGATTGTGAAGAGAAGAGATATGTTTAGGTTTATTTAATGAGTAGGGATAATTGGTATATTAATTCTAAAATGTAAGAGGATAAAAGATGGATATTATGATGGATTGGAGTTTTAGTTCAGTGAATATATGATGGAGGTTAATTCGAATAGAGGAAAGAATGAGTGACGACTGAATGTAAATGTGATGGCCGGGATAATACATAAAGCGGTGGTACAGTTTATCTAAAGATAGGAGAATCACGTGGAGGATATTAAGATGGATATCATGATAATTGGGTTTTATCTTAAGATTATGTCGGATAGTAATGATAGGAATGATAACAGATAAGGAGAATGAACTGATGTTGGACTTACGGATATATTATATGAACTATTAAACACGAAAATGAGAAGAGAATGATTACCTTGAAGTGGACGTGAAGTGAGGCTTTCGAACTTCACCAAATGATCCAGGTTATCCTGGAAATGGTTCAGACTTGAAATGGATGAAAGCGACAAAATGGGAGGGAGAAAAGAATAGGGAGATAGAAATGTCGGAGTAAAGGTTTTGGTAGAGAGAATGGTAGACAAGAACATGATGAACATAATGATAAAATATAACCAAAGGAAACGTTTCATTCAATAACAACATCTTTTTCTTTGTCTTACAACTTTCCATTTTATAGAATTAGAGAGAAGAAGAACTAGACGATACGACGCGTCACGCTATTATCGCCCGTGCTTGGACAGTTACGCCGGTTCAAAAAAGTTTCTTGTGTTTTTAATAATCCGTGAGGGCCGTCTGATAATTCTTGGGTTTGTGATGATGATGACGATTGTGGAACCGTCACGATGCGTATGTGGAGTTGGATTCAGTCAGAGATTTCCAAAACTATTATTCTCCGTGCGCACATTGAAGTAGCTGTGAAAGATTCATGATGACGTCCATTTGACTCTTTGTCGACTTTGATCGCGTGAGCATCAAACTTTAATATTCACTCAGCAAAGTGATGAGAAGACCGATAGCATGAAGTTGTTGGAGATGAAAGTAGGATCCTTCAGCATAGCATGATGAATATAGTCTCAGTTGAAGAACCGATGGCGAGATATCCGTCAAGACCGCCTGATGAATTGCATGTGCGGGAATCTGTTCAGGTCTTGTCCCAGAGATTTCGTTCTCTTCACTTTCGTCAGAGTTTTATCCATGCAGATGGGAGAAAACTTATGGAGGAGATCCTTGGTGATGCTCTTTTCTTCTTTGTTGTTGGTTATTTCTAGAGGCATCCCTGACGATTTGAGTTTTCGGCACACCACACATTCTCGATGGAGCTTTCTTCTGTCAGCCATGCAAGTAAAGACTTCGTAAGAATAACTAGTCTCATTCTTTGGCGAGGAGAACCCGGTGGGATTTGACTCGGCTTCTATCCTTCTCGTGGATCACCAAGGTAAGGGGTAGTGACAGTGTTGACAAGCCTTCTTTTCTTCAAGTCTTTTGTGCGATGTCTTATTCTGTGCTCGCGTGACAATGATGAATAATCTTCTTTTAATTTGCTTGTGCTTCATAAAAACTTCGTGCAGGCCTTAGCTGTCGTCATAGTCTTCATGACCGTGGAATATCTCATCTTCAATTAGAAGTCTTTGGTCTCTTTTATGATCGGTTAGAAGTGATCTGAACAAGTTCCTCAACCGTAGAGGGGTTGATCACGTGGGAGTTAGCCCTCCTTGCATGAAGCTTCTTTTATGCCCTTCACAATTATCTTGATATGTCTTCATTGGTCTCATGATGGCTGATGACTGGCATGGGGGATCTCACTAATCTTGTGAAGATCAGGGTAGTTATGGGGATTGTCTTGAAGGGTCATCAGTAGATAACAAACCAAATCTTCATCTTCCTCTTTAACTGTGAGGTTCTTGCTTGCATAGGAGATAGTGGGGAAAATGATCTTCTTGACTGTCTTCTTTAATGACAGATCCTCCATGCTGATTATCGACATGTAAATGCATGATTTTACTCATGCCAAGGCTTTGTCTTGAGGTGGAATCCAAAGACACTTCTTCCTTAAGTAATATTATATAGATCTCTTCTAAAATTTCTATCTATGGGTGGTTTTCAAATAAAGAAGGGAGTTTAATAAGAAAGATGTTCATACTGATTTTCTTTCTTGAGATCAGTAATTATTCAAGGTACCTATGATATAGTGGATATGGCTTGGAAATTAAGGATCCTATACCAAGGTAAGGGTGGTTGACTTGGTCCATTCAAATAATTCTTAGTATCTAAGGATGAGGGTTTAATTTCTTTTGACCAGGTCAATCTTTGGATCAGTATGTAAATGGAGGAGGAGGGAAGGTAATTCCCTTTTAATCTACACTCTCTTTCAATGTTTTAGAGAGGCTTCCTTCATTCATTTCATAAATGGATAATTTCTCAAATTTGCGAATAAGGAGGAGTATGCCATTTTGTTGCTGTTGAGAATGATTTCTCTTCCTTAAGTCATATCTAGGTTCACTTGGAACCCTTGTGTTCATGTGATGAGATAATTCTCCATCAACTTGCTTCTTGAGATCATCGTAAAGAATGATATTAGAAATATCTAACTAGTGGAGAGACCAAGCTTGATTGACGGGGAGAGGGAGGAGCATGTAGATAGAAACATACCATACAGAAAGATACATAGCTTCATAAAGACTTACTCTTGACATCATCGTACAAAAATATAGTAAAAATATCTAACTAGTGGAGAGACTAAGCTTGATTGACGAGGAGAGGGAGGAGCATGTAGATAGAGTTGCAAAAAACCATCATCAGTTACAATGTATGTATAATCCTTCGTTTGCTAGAGACTCATCAATGACTTAGGAGTTATATAAGGAGTTATATAAATGCTTTTTGCGTTAAGAGCACTTCACTCTCATGGACACTGACACTCAGGTACGATCGACATCAATTTGTGATAATTTTATAAGTATTTATAATTATATTCATCTAAATGTTTGATCCATCCTTCCATGAGGCGACAGACCACCTGGAGATTGTAGAATAACCCTTTAAATGTAGACCTTTTTATCAATCCTCGCAATTCCCTGACACTACCAAGACTTCTTCCATTGTAGAACTGATAGAACCAGTAGAAATGACCCGAAATGATGAGGGAAATGTAAGGAAACACCTTAAGTCTAGACCTTAGTGACTACGCTAGGCCCGTCCTCCAAAGACTTGTCACAAGAATTCACGCACCCCTAAATAGAGGGGTAAATTTTAGAATAGATTCCCATTTTATGAGTATGCTTCCTATCTTCCATGGTAAGCCTTCCAAGGATCCATATAGACACGTAGACGAGCTTTCCCAAGTATGTGAAATTAATCATCTTCATAATGTTCCCGCTGACACGATGAAAATGAAACTCTTTCCCTCTACCCTTAAAGACCAAGCTAAGGATTGGTTCTTAAAATTAGGGAAAGAATTCAGTAGTTGGACCGAGATGGAGGAAGAATTTTTAAGAAATAACTATTCCGTAGGGAAAACTACCTCTGTTCGAAAGGCTATCCGCGAGTTTACCCTAGGCACAAATGAAACTTTCCATGAGGCTTGTGAGTGATTAAGAGACCTCACTAGGGAATGTCCACATCATGGAGTGTCTAACCATGAACTAACACAAATATTTTATGACGGGTTAGGCACGCAAGATAGATATATTTTAGATGCAGCAAGTGGCGGCACATTCATGCGCAAAAAGGAAGACGAAGCTATGGAACTCATCAAGACGGTGGCAGAGAATAGCCATCACAATGCAGCTAAACCATTCGGAAGAGGTGCGATGCTGAACAGACAAATGATCGACGCAAAATCAGCGGAGACGGGGATGCTATTAGAAAGAATCAATAAAATGGCAGAAATCCAGAATTTACTACTGGACCAATTTAACATCCACAACGGTTCCGAAGGACTCACCCCCGTCTCAGTCCAAGAAGCATCACTGTGTGCCAATTGCTCAAGATTCAATCACATTGAATTAGATTACCCTGTAATGGCAATCCAAGGGCAAGGCATGTTCATACAAGGTCCATTAGGAGGGCCGACTCATGTAGGATATTTTAGAATAATGCTATGTATGATGATGATGATAAGTTTAAGAAATAATCCTACAATGAGGGAGGATCTATGAATGATATCAAGTAGGAATGAATGTCAAAGAGGTAAGTAGATATGAAGAGAAATTAGGTAAGAGAGAAGAGAATATTTGGGTGATATAATTAGATAGTGAGGGAATTCGGAATAAAGATTATAAAATAGAATAATAGAGGAAGAAGGTCGTGTAATGATTAATAGAATAGCGGTTATATAAATATATTATTGAGGAGGGATGATAGAAGGGATGATAAAAGAGAGAATAAGGATAAGGATGAGGAGAGGATAATATAAAATATATATGATAGAAACGATGAATTCGGAGATTAAGGAGATTAAGAAGTATGCGGAGGATAGAGGAATACGGAGATTAAGAAGCATCTAACATTGGACTTGCGATTTTAAAAAGGAACTATATCATGGAAAGAGAAACGAGAGAATGATACTTGCCTCGCGATGTGAAGATGATGCTCCTGGAGTTACCGTCGATCCAATGTTTTCCGCCGTTTGATTCTTGTTTTGAGGTGAATGAAAGAGGACAGAAAGGGAGGGAGAAAGGGAAAGGAGGATAGAATCTCGGAGAAGAAGGTTTGGAAGGGAGGCACGGGAAGAACACAAACACAGGGGTAAAAGAACCCAGATAGTAACCAATTTTATCAAATAACATCTTATTTTTCTTTACAGTCGATTCCCTTTTTAAAGGAGAAGAAGATAGAAGTTTACGAATAAAGAGACGCGTCGCGGAAGGAGCGGCAGTTGTTGTGGTTTCTTTACCTCCTCGTACGTTAATTTCAGGTTTCTTTTTTGACGGGATAACCACGTGTGCGGAAACGCACGCGGGAAGCATTTCCGTAAGTCAACGCCCATGATAGTTTTTCTCTGGAGCTCTTATAATTACGCAGTTTGTGATTTATCTCTTCGGAACCAATTGAGCCCATTGATATTCCGTGGTCGGGATTGTGGGGAAGCTGTGACGACGTGGTATCGTTTAACCACTGAGGATAACGACGAGAGTCGTTTGCTGGGCTTTCCTTGGTTATATTCCCAGTTATTTCCTTTTTTCTCGCTGGAAGTCAGCGCTCGTGGTATCGTCTCTCTTGTGTACTTGTACAGCAAAATAAGAGTCTCCCTTTAGTGATAGTTACGACCTATCTTCATGAACGCCTTCTTGTCTCTGACGTTTTGAAATTCCGGTGGAGGATATGGATAGGAGGCTGAGACGACCGGCGATAGCTATGACGGTCTTCTCTTCTTCAAACCGAACTTCCGTTTCTTTAAGTACGGCTTCCATTTAGGCCGAACTGCTGATGAAAAGATAGATAGGAGGCGACGAATAAATAGATAGCTCGTGAGATTAGATCGGAACGGTCATCTAGTCAGGATAGTGATCGTGCACCCGTGTGGCTGAGTCTGGATCTTTTCTCATACAGCTTACTTTCTGAAGATTAAGGAGGCGACACTCACGCTCAAAGAGGAGAGCGGATCGAGTCCTTTACGCGATCGCAAAACAAGGCCTCTCTGCCAGCGAACTTCCGGAAGATGTCGACGGTGGCAAGTGGGAGATAGTCCTGTCAAGATTTTTCTCCTTCTTTTTCTGTCTCACTTCTTCACTTGGACTCAGTCGTGAACGATGATGCGTGACGCTTTCATGATGATAAAGGACAAGATATGTAAACTTGTTGGCCTTGACTTTTCTTGGAGGGCTTGAATACACCACTGTCTTGATAATCCATAGTCATGAAGCTTACTGACACGTGAAGCTCATTGATAGAAATCATGGAAGTATTGATAAGTGAGAACTGTCATGGTAGATATCATGCTGCCTTGTAGGAATTCGTCTTTGTTCTTGGGTAAAATAAGAGATAGTTTCTTCTATTAGATCTCTCCTAAAATTCTAACTAGAGGTGGTATTCAAAGAAAGAAGGAACTATAATTCAAGGGGTTTCCTATTGATTTTGAGATCATTATTTTATAACTATACAAGGTTCCTATGATATAGTGGATAAGGCTGGGACAATTAGGAACCTATATCAAGGTAGAAGGTGGTTGACTTGGTCCATTCAAGGGATTCTAATTATCTAAGGATAAGGCTAATTTCTTTTGACCAAGTCAATCATTAGATCAGTGTAAAATAGAGGAAGGAGGGAAGATAATTCCCTTAAAATCTACACTCTCTTTCAAGTATTTAGAGAGGTCTTCTTCATCCATTTAAGGAATGGATCATTTCTCAAATTGGTAGATAAGGAGGAGGAGGAGGAGGAGGAGGAGGATAGGTTCACTTATAACCCTTGTGTTCATGTTTCAAAGTAATTCTCCATCACCGACTCAACAGGGACGACCGAATTATCTGGGTGCAGACCCGAATTATTATAATATCCCTGTTTTCAATAACAATCCTTTGCAAAATGCAAGATTTAGGAGGAACAACGATCAAACCTATCGTGCATCATAAAATGGTAGGAAACAACATCAACAACCCTACGCAAATCAAAGACAATTGTCGTTCGTCCCGCAGACGCAACTGCAAGCTTACACGCATGTCCCACGCCAGATCGCACTAGCATCCGACTCGATCTTCGGCGCTATCTCGCAATTGATGGAGCAAACGACGCAGATGAACTCACGTGTGGAAAAAATAAAGGACTTCATCAAGACGAATGTCCAACCGATGACTGATAAGAAGGGTGAACAAGTATTTTTTCTGACCAATTACCCTCGTAGGCCACAGCTAACCCAAGGAATCAGGGGGGCCTCGTTAAGCCAGACGCATAATATCAACCATGTACACGTCGACGAGAAGGCTGTGGAAACAACACTAGAGATATCGAGCCTTCGAAGTGGAAAAGACCAAGCGGATCCATACAAGGATCATTGATAACATGCTATTTATACATGAATTTACAAATAAAGGCCTTAATTACTCCAATTGTATGCATGCTATCATATTTTAAGTATATTTCTATCATTTTGTATAATTTCATGTTATGATATAAAAATACATCAATTTATGGATAATTATACATAATGAAATATTATAATATTAATCCTAATTATAATTGAGATCATAACTATGTTTTAATGATGAAAATATAAGAGAAAAGATCTTTATTAACATTCATGTATTTTTTATAAAGTTAATTTAGGAAATACATGAATGTATTAATTTAATTAAAATTCATTCTCTTATTATTTTAATATTTTGACTTTTTATAATGATAGATTATTCAATTTCTGATCCAACAAAATAAATTTGAATTAATTTGGAGTTGTATTTTGAAAGTTATGATTTTTACAATTTTACGGATTTTTCTGAATTTATTTAAGCATATTTTTTATTTTAAATTGATTAAAAACAAATAAAAAAGGGCAAAAAGGGGTTTATTAATCACGCAGGACCCACGTGGATGCGACGTGGTAGAGCCACGCGGACCCACGTGGATGCGACGTGGCATAGCCACGCGGATCCACGTGAGCGCCTGCGTGGCGCAGAGGAGACACGTGTGCAATATTTATATTTACTCGTACTATATATGGTTATAGTACATATAAGCATTCCGTTTATCAGAACTCACTAACCAATATAATCGCCACACATTATAAACCCGTCTCCTCTCCTTAATTTTCTCTGTGTGGGACTATTAGTCCTTTATTTTAAAATGCAAGTGACGTGGAACTACATGGTGCGTCAGATATGATCGCAACACGTAGATCGCATGGACGCAGAGTCCACCGGATCACAGATCAAGTGCGTGCCTTAATTGGGAGTTAAGTGAATCAATCGCGAGCGTCCATCAAGAAGTTATAAAGGTCGAGATTCATCGCGACCAATATACCTCCGATTAAAATCGCGATCGTTGGATGAAGATCCAACGGACGATCGAAACGACGCGCCTCTTTCTTCACACGACATGGACACATCTCAACTGTTCATCATCGATCAGATGATCGTCATTTAAATGCACTGATTTGCCAAATGACGCTTCATTGTAACCGTTGATCGAGATGAATCGTCTCATCCGACAGTTACGCCTCTTTTCTCCTATAAATTGAATTGTTCTTCGAACGGAAATGTACCCTTGGATTTTCGAGTGAAATCGAACTGTCTAGACACCACAATTCAAGCGTCCATCGATTTCTTTCTCTTTTTGATGCATTTTCGCATCCCAAGAGCATTTGAAATCAAAAATTGATCGAGAGAACAAGGAGAAATCACATCATGGACGCCATCTTTGTCTTCGAAAATGTGGAATGAAAAGCCATACATCTGGAAACTAATTGGATCATTTCGAAGGCTACTTTGGGTTAGATTGCGTGTTTTCATCTTAATCTTTTATCATTTAGTGTTAATTTTACATTTTGAATCGTAGATTAAGTTTAATTTAGTTTTAATTTTGGTTTTTAATCATTTTCACGTTTGATATTTTCACCCATATTCAAACTTCTATTACTCCGCGAATTCTCATCCAAATCACTCGATTATTGATTTCGTGGATTCGCAATTGAGTTATCTTTCTTAATATTATAAAATGCCTAATTTCTAAACTCAATTCGTCGTCCGATTTGATCAAATTTCAAAGATATCTCTCAAATTTTCCTAATTCTCTGTGGATTCGACCCTTATTTACGATTATACTCTTCAATTCGTGAATAAATCTTTAAATTGGTAAGTTTGGACTTTATTTTGACACGACATCGTGTGTTTTCAACGACCATATGAAATCGTTTCGTCAATCATCGAATCCACCAAGGCCCGATCGATGAAGAAACACCAATTATCGTTGAGCACGATAGCGATTCGGAGGACGAGGAAGAACATGCCAAGGTCGAACCTAACCTTGATACATATAAGCCTGTGTGCCATATCCTAAAGCACTTAGTCACCCTAAAGCTAAGATTAGTGAATCCGATGACAACCTACTAGAAGCCTTTAAGAAGGTAACCATTACCATTCCCTTAATGGATGTCATCAAGCATATCCCATCATATGCCAAATTTCTCAAAGGTATATGCACTCCCCATAGAAACCCTAGAAGGATCCAACTTAGTGAAACGGTAAGCTCAATCATGATGAATTCTTTACCTATTAAAAAGAGACATTCGGGAGCACCAATGATAACGAGTGAAATACCCTTCACGAGCTTCCGAGGACTTGGGCGCCATCGACTTCGCTGACAACTAGGATATAGACGCCTGCATAGAAGAAGTGATGATGATCAACGAGGAAGCAAGATTTGAAAAACAACCAATGGACCAGCCTACCTTGGAGCTCAAGACTCTCCCATCTACACTCAAGTACACCTTCCTTGATGAAGAGAAAGCCAAACCGGTGATTATTTCATCGAAGCTGGATATTAAGAACGAGAAACAATTACTAGAAGTATTAAGATGGAATGAAGATGCAATCTGTTGGACCCTGACGGGAGTCAAGGGGTTGGACCCCTCACTATGTACTCATCCCATCTTCCTAGAGGATGAGTCAAGACCCGTTAGGGAGGCCCAAAGATGACTCAACCCAAAGGTATGGGAGGCCGTGAAAGAAGAAATTTTTAAATGGCTAAACACAAAAATCATCTACCCCATATCTGATAGCCAATGGGTGAGTCCGGTGCACATTGTTCCAAAGAAAGCTGAAGTAACGGTCACAATGAATGAGAAAGGTGAGGAGATCTAGACACGCCTTCCAATGAAATGGAGAGTCTGCATCGACTATCGGAAGCTGAACTCCACAACGAAGAAGGATCACTTCCCTCTACTGTTTATCGATTAGATTCTAGACTAAATGGTAGGATCAAGTTACTTTTTATTCCTCAATGGATATTTGGGCTACAACCAGATTGCGATCCATCCCAATGACCAAGAGAAGATGATGTTCAGATCGCGACATTTCAATGGTGCATGACCACAATCTTCTTCGATTTTCTTGGCGACAACTTAGAAGTTTTTATGGACAATTTCTCTCTCTTTGGAAATGACTTTTACAACTGTCTGGCTCACCTGACTAAGATCCTCGACGTCTAAGTCAGGAAACGACTGGTGTTGAGCTGAGAGAAATCTCATTTTTATGATACGAGAAGGAGTAGTGCTTAGGCCTATCGTCTCAAATAAATGACTAAAAGTGGATAAGCCCAAGATAGAGGTCATCCAATACCTTCCTCTCCCTGCTACCATACGAGATTTGAGGAGCTTTCTCAGGCACATCAACATCTACCAAAGATTCATACAAGACTTTGCAAAAGCCTCAAGGCCACTCCTGATAACATGCAATTTATGCATGAAATTACATGATTATTAATGCAATTAAAGGCATTAATCATTCCAAATATATTCATGTTATCATATTTTAAGTATATTTCTATCATTTTGTATTATTTCATGTTATGATCTAAAAATACACTAATTTATGGATTATTATTCATAATTAAACATTACAATCTTTAATCCTAATTATAATTGAGATCATAATCATGTTTTGAGATTAAAAATATAAGAGAAAAGACCTTTATTAACATTTATGTATTTTTATAAAGGTATTTTATAAGATACATAAATGTATTAAATTAATTCAAATTAATTCTCTTATTATTTTAATAATTTGACTTTTTATAATGATATATTATTCAATTTCTGATCCAAAAAAACAAATTTGACTGAATTTGGAGTTCTATTTTGACAGATACAATTTTTACAATTTTATAGAATTTTCTGGAATTTTTCTGAATTTATTTAGATTTATTTTCGATTTTTATTTAATTAAAAAAATTAAAAAATTAGCAAAATGGGTGAATTTATCGCGCGAGCCCACGTGGATGCGACGTTGCGCGCAAGGCCACATGGACTCGCGCGAGTGCCTGCGTGGCACTGAGGTGAAGCATTATACATATATATTTTTTTTTATTACATAGGTTATAGTAAGTATAAGCCGTTCCATAGAGGAACATCCCTACCCTATGATTTCGCCTCACCTTATATACCTGATCAATTCCACTCATTTTCTCTATGTGGGACAAAACTCCCTCGATTTCTTTGATTGCAGGACGCGTGGCACGATGAGACGCGTCGGATGGAGAGCGCGATGAATCGCGCGCGTCGATGCGGTGGATGCAAGGTCCACCCGATCAGAGATCAAACACGTGCTTGAATTGATCGTACGAGCTATAACTGCTGAGATCACTCACAACCGATGGGTTTTCAATTTAATCACGACCGCTGGATGGAAATCCGACGAATCAGATGAAGCGACGCACCTTCTTCTTAATGCGATGAAATCGCATTTGTACCCTCCATCAACGATCAGACGATCACTAAATTGAGGCATCGATTCGTGAAACGACGTCTCATCGCGACCGTTGATCGCGATGTACCTCGTCATCGGACGGTCATGCCTCAAATTCGTTCTTTAAAATGCAGTTCTTCGCGACGGAGAGAACGACCGGTGAATTTTCAAACAATTCGAACTGTCCAGACACCCGATTCACATGCCATTTGATTCCTTGTATTGTTGACCCATTTCGGCATCCAATGACTACTTGAAATCAAAATTTGATCAAGAGAGAAGGAAGAAATCACATCTTGAACTTCAATTTTCATCTTCGAAAATTTGGAATGAAAAGCCATGCATCTGACGATTAATTGGATCATTTCGAAGGCTAATTTGGGTTAGATTTCGTGTTTTCATCTTAATCTTTCATCATTTAGTATTAATTTTACATTTTGAATCGTAGATTAAGTTTAATTTTGTTTTAAATCAATTTCGCGATACGAATTTTCTCGTAACTTCAAAATTTGATTACTCTGCGAATTCTAATCCAAATCACCTGTTTTTTGATTCCGTGGAATCGCAATTGATTTATCTTTCTTAATATACTAAAATTCCCAATTTCTATTCTGAATTTGTTGAACGATTTGGCCGAATTTCGAAGATATATCTCAAATTTCCCTAATTCTCCATGGATTCGACCCTTAATTACGATTATACTATTTAATAAAATTGATTAATCATAAATTTGTAAGTTTAGGACTTTGTTTTGACACTAAATCATGTGCGTTCAATGACCATACGAATTAGTCTCGTCAAATGGCGGCCGCTGCAGGGAGTTAAGGCGTAGTTTTGAGAGAAATCATCAATTTTGACTCGGTCAACTCTAATTTTTCTATTTCTTCTCTGATTTTAACTCAAATTAATACTACGCTGAGCTATTTGTAGCAGAAATACATCGTTTAGATAGGTAATTTTGACGAGATTAAGTGATTAGTCCCTCTCTACGGATGACGGACGATCATCGCGTCATACTCGAATTGGGAGAGCGTAACTCTCACGAATAGCGACAATCAGGTACGACTAATTTGTCATTGTTAAATAATTTTATAGTATCTCTTATTATTATTATATATTTTAGTATATTAGTGCATATTTATGAGACGAGACTCTAATTAGAGAACGAGGGATAATCCTTTACACTTAGATCTTTTTTAACGTTCATCGCAATCACTTTCATCTTCCGCGTCATCATCGACCTTAGATATGGCATTGAATGATGAGGAAAATGTTAGGAGACGCCTTAGTGACTATGCTAGGCCTGTTCTTCAAAGACCTGTTACTCGTATTCATGCACCTTTAGCTAGAAATGTGAACTTTAGGATAGATTCGCATGTTATGAGTATGTTACCTATCTTCCATGGTAAACCTTCTGAGGATCCTTATAGACATGTCGACGAGCTTAGTCGAGTATGTGAGATCAATCAGATTCATAATGTGTCGGCAGATGTAATGAAGATGAAACTCTTTCCCGCCACCCTTAGAGATAGAGCTAAGGATTGGTCTCTTAAGTTAGGAAAGGAGTTCACTTCTTGGACCGAGATGGAGGAGGAATTTCTTCGGAAGTACTATTCCGTAGGAAAGACCACCTTTGTTAGGAAGGCGATGCGTGAGTTGACCCAAGGACCGATTGAAACATTTCACGAAGCTTGGGAGAGACATAGAGACCTCACTAGAGAGAGCCCTCACCATGGAGTGTCTAACCATGAGCTTACACAGATATTTTATGATGGGTTAGGCCTGCAAGATAGATATCTTTTGGATGCAGCTAGCGGCGGCACCTTCATGAGCAAGTTTGAAGATGAAGCAATGTAATTGATTGAGACTGTGGCGGAAAATAGACACCACAATGCGGCAAAACCATTCAGAAGAGGTGCAACTCCGAAGGGAGTATTAATCGACGCAAAGTCGGTAGAGACGGGCATGCTCCTAGAGAAGATTGACATGATAGCGGAGGTTCCGAATGTTTTACTAGATCGGTTCCACATCCGCAATGGATCAAAAGGACTTGCACCCGTCGCTCTACAAGAAGCATCGCCATGCGCCCATTGCTCACGCCTCGACCATGTCGAGATGGATTATCCGATCATGACAAGTCAAGGGCAGGGCATGTATAGAGAAGGCCCACCGGGAGGGCAAAGTCAACAAAGATGACTGAGCTATCAAGGTACATATCCAACTTATTTTAATAACCCTGTTTATCATAATCCTATGCAGCAGCAGTAGCAATGATTTAGGAAGAACACAGATCAGACGTATCCTCCATATAACTCCGGTCAGCAACAAAACTCGCAAAAGCAACCCTACGCAAATGCAAGACAGTCGACGTATATCCCGCCACAAAAATCATACAATCAAGCTTCACGACCGACCGCACTATCTGCAGATCCTATTCTAGGTGCGATCTCTCAGTTGATGGAGCAAATGAACAGGATGAACTCATGCGTGTACGAGATACACGATTTCGTCAAGACAAACATCCCTACCTCAACTGATAACAAGAAGGGTAAGCAAGTTTCGTTTTCTGACCAATTACCATCGCAGGCCACTATCAACCCTAGGAATCAAGGGTCCTCATCGAGTCAAATGCACAATCTGAGTCATGTGCATGTTGACGAGGAGGCAATGGAAGCAGCATTAGCGATATCGCGCCTTAGGAGCGGCAAAGACTTACATGATCCTTATAAGGATCATCCTTTACATAAGAGCTCGATAGATGGCGAGACACCGACAGTCGTAGTAGAGCAAGACAGTAGTTCTGATGATGAGGAAGAACGGGTGCAAGCTGAGCCAAATCCTGACACATACAAACCACCCGTGCCATATCCTCAAGCATTGAGGAAGCCTAAGGCTAAGGTTAGTGAATCTGATGATCATTTATTAGAAGCCTTTCAAAAGGTAACCATTACCATCCTTTTAGTAGATGCAATTAGGCATATACCTTTTTATGCTAAATTCCTTAAAGGCATATGCACACCCCATAGAAGCCCCAAGAGGATCCAATTGAGTGAGAATATTAGTTCAATTATGATGAATTCTCTTCCGATTAAAAAGAGAGATCCAGGAGCTCCCATGATTACGAGTGAGATTGGAGGAATGAATTTTACTATATCCTTGTTAGATACCGGAGCTAGTATCAATATCCTCTCTAAAGCCGTATATGACCGTTATTATGTAGGGGAGTTGCAACCTTTCCTTATAGAGTTGTGTCTAGCGGATGGATTGGTAAGGAAGCCTCATGGCATAGTAGAATATGTGATTGTTAGAATCGAAGGATGTTATTTTCCGGTAGACTTCCTAGTTGTAGATATGAAGATCACTAAGGACCTTAGTCAAGCCCCAATTATCCTAGGAAGACCTTTCTTAGCTACCGCAAAAGCCGTTACAGATTGGGGAAAAGGAGAAGTGATTCTTAAGGTGGGAGAGCACACGGTGAAGGTCAACATCAACAAGTTGATGAAGTATCCTTCACAAGCTTTTGAGGATGTGGGCGCCAACGACCTATTTGATGACCAAGACATAGAGACTTGCATCAAAGAAGTCATGACGGTCAACGAGGGAGCTGATTTTGAGGAGCTACCTTTGGACGAGCCGACAGGGGAGCTCAAGCCTCTTCCATCTACACTCAAGTATGCTTTTCTTGACTCTTAGCAGGTTAAACCGGTGATCATTTCTTTCCAGCTCAAGGAGGAGCAGGAGAAATGATTACTTGACGTATTACGACGGAATGAGCAAGCAATCGGCTGGACTCTAGCAGATTTGAGGGGATTAGACCCTTCATTATGCACTCATCACATATTCTTGGAGGACGAGTCCAGACCCATGAGGGAAGCCCAGCGCCGACTTAACCCTAAGGTATGTGAAGCCGTGAAGGAAGAGATTCTAAAGTGGCTTAATGCAGAGATTATCTATCCCATATCGGATAGCCAGTGGGTGAGTCCCGTGCACGTGGTTCCCAAGAAGGCAGGAGTTAGTGTGACCGTGAACGACAAGGGCGAGGAGATACAAACGCGCCTCTCGACAAAGTGGCGAGTTTGTATTGACTACTGGAAGTTGAACGCCGCAACAAAGAAGGATCACTTTCCTTTGCCGTTCATTGATCAAATCCTTGATCGACTAGTAGGTCAGACTTACTTTTGTTTCTTGGATGGTTATTCAGGGTATAATCAGATTGCGATTCGTCTGGACCATCAAGAAAAGACGACGTTCACATGTCCCTTTGGCACGTTCGCTTTTAAGCGAATGCCATTCGGGTTATGTAATGCCCCTGGGACATTCCAGAGATATATGACGGAAATATTTTCCAATTTCCTTGGCGACAGTCTTGAGGTCTTCATGGACGATTTCTCTGTCTTTGGAGATGATTTTGACAGCTGTCTAGCTCACCTGACAAAGATCCTCGAGGTCTGCTTCAAGAAACGATTGGTATTGAGTTGGGAGAAATCCCATTTTATGGTGCGAGAGGGAGTAGTGTTCGGGCATCTCGTCTCGCGCAAAGGTTTGGAGGTTGATAAGGCTAAGATTGAGGTTATTCAAAACCTTCCTCTCCCCACTACATTACGAGATTTACGGAGTTTTCTAGGACACGTTGGCTTTTACCGCAGGTTTATACGAGACTTTGCTAAATTTTCCAAACCGCTAACCACTCTTCTTTGTAAGGATAAAGACTTTTTTATAGACAAGGAAGGGGAGCCCGCATTTGAGATGTTGAAGCTCGCCTTGATCGAAGCACCAATTCTTCAAAGTCCTAATTGGGACTTACCATTCGAGATCATGTGCGACGCTTTAGACTATGCAGTTGGAGCAATGTTGGGACAGTGGATAGATAAGAAACCAACCACCATTTGGTATGCAAGTAAGACCCTTGCTGAAGCTCAGATGAATTACACGACGACGCAAAAGGAGCTGTTGGCGGTGGTCTATGATAACATGCATTTATAACTTAATTACTTATCCTAATTAACTCATATTCATGCTTATTTTCTGTGAATATGATGCATGTTATCATACTTTTTAGGAATTTTCTCCATTGGTATGTCATTTCACTAAAGTCGATATTTATGCATAAATTAGGGATAATTTTATGCTTGATTGATGATTAATCTTTTGAAAAGATAAAATTAATAAAAGTTGATCTATTTTCTTAAATTACTTTGACTTTAGTGCATGTTTTGAAAGATAATTTCAAGATGAAAATGTGATTAAGAAGATTGCCTAAGAAATGAGTAAGTGATTTTTAATTCATCTTAATTTATTCTTTGAAAGTATATTTTAGATGACATGATATTAAAAAGGAAGGAATTTGTGATCCAATGGAGAAAATTTGAGTTAAAAAGGAGTTATACAAATGAATTTATGAATTTCTTAATTTTATAATATTTTTTGGATTTTATTTTGATTTTTCAGGATTTAGTTAATCGTGTGGGACCCATGGAGGTGACGTGGCACGATGCGGACGCATGGCGGGGCCACGCAAGCCCACATGGATGCCTACATGGTGCTTACGTGGCGTGAACAGTGATATCTGACGGTCGGATTAAATCGTGCAATCGGACGGTCAGGATTAAATCGCGCAATCGGACGGTCGGGATTAAATCGCGCAATTGGACGGCTGAAATCACACGGAGTGGAATCCGCGTCATGGGCCACGATCCCACCGATTACGAGCGATCTGACGGCTGAAATTACACGGAGTGAAATCCGCATCACGAGCCACCAATTTCGCACGACCCACCAAATCCGCGTCGTGGGCCACGATCCACCAATTTCGCACAAACTTATCTATAAATAGGCCTCATCTCCAATGTAAAATTCATCTTCTAGTTAGCCTCCTTTTGGAGGTTGGCCATTGGGATCAAGGCTGCTAGGTATCAACTATCTGGTATGTTTAGTTATTGTTTGTTCTTCTTATGTTCTTGTGTGTTCGCCTGGTATCTAGGATTGTGCGGCGTGACGAACCGAGTGCATCTAGATACCCGACTTGCTTCTTCATATCCTCTTTTGTGATCACTTGTTTCATGGCAAGAGTGTTTCGTGTCGAAAGGCCAAGGGAGCACTGGTGGATCAGGTTTTATCTTCTTATCGTGTTTAGAATTAATCACCATCGGTTGAATCGATCTCGAGAAAGTTAGAGGGCCTTGTCACTGAGATCCCGCTCAAGGCTAGGGCGAGGGTCTTAGCCCCGTGAGGACTGAGGATAGGGGGCAAGGTTGATACTATGCGAGCTCTAGTTGATTATTCAGCTCATTATTCTACCATGATAGACGCCAAGCTTGGGCGGTAATTCAAGCTCCGGTAAAATAATGATGACTACGTCACGATTAGATGGATAAATCGACACTTAGGGTTTATGTGTTAATCTTAGGACATTTCCTTCCTCTTATACCAATCTATTAATCAAACCAACTATAAAAATATCATCTTTAATTTTGCAAATTAGTTCATAGTGTTCTTCATTTTTTTCCAATTTTTAGTCCGAAAAATTGCTGACTTTGAAAATAGGATATCTCTCTTATTATAATTCCAAATCACTTCATTTTGGTTTCTTTGGATTTCTATTTTCATCAACTTTTCGTGGATAGAAAACTCCATCGAATTCGAGTTCATTTGACCATTCAATTTGACATTTGACCAAGGATTGTTCATCTTTCATCAGAAGTCAAATGTTGACTTTCGGGGTCAATTACTTTCAATTTACAAATCAGAGTTCAGTCATTTTGTTCTCTTTAGATTCCTCTGGTTCTTATTTCCATTGACATATAAATTTTCAAAATTTGGATTTCATTTGACTGGTCAATTTGAAGATTTCCTGTGAGGTGTTCATTTCGGAGATTTTTTTATAGTTGATTTTCAATAATTCATAATAAATCCATTTCTTATCCAAAAATCACGAAATAGCTATCAATAAATTCCATTTTCTCTCTAGTTTCTGAATATATAATTTTTGTAATTTTTGGACTCTGTTTGGTTCTCTGATTTTATAGTACACCTACTATTGGTCAAAGTCAATGTTTTGACTTTGACTTTTGACTTTTCTCTGTCAAATCCAAGATTTCAATTCTTAAAACTTCTTATTAGGTCTATTAGTATCGTTTCTACTCAACATATTATATTTTCTCTTATTTAAAACTCCTTTTAAACCTAAGTTTGACCAAGTCAACTCTGCGATTAAAGTCAACCCTACTCTCTGTGGATCGACCTGATACTTACACATTACTAGATTTTATATCTTATCTTTGTGAGTTTAGTTTTATAAATTCTTTTTGACCATCGTCTTTGTGATTTAACGACGCACGAAAACGACACGTCAGTCTACGCATTAGAGAAGTTCAGGCCTTATATCTTGGGAAGCAAGATCATCATTTATACAGATCATGCAGCATTAAAGTGCTTGTTTTCCAAGAAGGAGGCGAAGACATGATTGATACGATGGGTGCTGCTTCTTCAAGAGTTTGACTTGGAGATTAGAGATAAGAAGAGCAGCGAAAACTCAGTGGCGGATCACCTATCTCGTCTCCACGTTTCAGGTACGGGAGAGATTAGTGATTCTTTTCCTGATGAGCATCTTCTTGCAGTATCTAGTCATGCTCCTTGGTTCGCAGATATCGTCAGTTTTCTTGTTACTAGATCGATCCCAGAGCAGTGGAATCGGCATCATAAAGATAAGTTCTTCCATGAACTCAAATACTATTATTGGGAAGAACCACTTTTGTTGCATGTAGGATACGATCAGATCATAAGGCGATGTGTAGCGGAAGAAGAGCAAGGAAGCATATTATCGATGTGTCACTCATCAGCATGTGCATGACATTTTTCCGCGCGGAAGACAGCAAATAAGATTTTACAAAGCGGTTTTTAGTGGCCCACCATCTTCAAGGATGCTCACCATTTTTATACGGAGTGCTTACAATGCCAAGCAGCATTAAACATCTCCAAGCAAGATGAAATACCAATGAGGCCTATCCTTGAAGTGGAGATATTTGATTTATGGGGGATCGACTTCATGGGACCTTTTCTACCTTCTAATGGGAAAGAGTATATTTTGGTACCGGTTGATTATGTGTCTAAGTTGGTGAAAGCTATTCCCACTAGGACAAACACTCATCGTGAAGTACTCAGGTTTGTGACGATAAATATCTTCTCCCGATATGGTTGTCCGAGGGCCATAATCAATGACGGAGGCTCGCACTTCAACAATGCACACTTTCGTGCATCATTGAAGAGATATGGAGTACATCATCGCGTCACCACACCGTACCCCCCCAAGCTAATGGGCAAGTTGAAGTGAGCAACCGAGAGGTCAAGAATATTCTAAAGAAGATCATTCGACCAGACGGTAAGGATTGGGCGCACAAGCTTCTTGATGCTTTATGGGCATATCGAACGGCTTACAAGACACCCATTGGGATGTCTCCGTTTCGACTCATATTTGGGAAGGCATGCCACCTTCCAGTTGAGCTTGAGCATAAAGCCTATTGGGCAATACAGAAGCTAAACCTATCTATGGACGAAGCAGGTAAACATAGACTTCTCCAGCTGCAGGAATTACAGGAGTTAAGGCGCGACGCGTATGACAACGCGGAGATCTACAAAGAAAAGACCAAAACCTTTCATGACAGAAACATCAGAAGACAAACTTTCCACGTCAATGTAAAGGTTTGGTTATATAACTCTTGCCTTAAGCTTTTTCTAGGTAAGCTGCTCTCATGATGGGACGGTCCTTACGTGGTTGTGGAATCGTTTGACAACGGATCAGTGCTTATTTCCGATCCTAAATCCGGCAAACAATTAAAGGTAAATGGCCATCATCTTAAGCCTTACCTTACAGCATAGCCACCCATACCAGCAGATAAGGTAAATCTGCATCTCCCCGAGGTACATGAGGACGTGATAATGATAACACCCTCATCTCATCGACCATCGTAGTTTCACTAAGTTTCGTCTGGCTGAAGACGTTAAACTTAGCGCTCTTGGGAGGCACCCCAAGATTATCTACAACAACAAACAATTTGGACAAGTTCCAGAGACATGCGTCAAACATGCACAATGAGTTTTTCTAAACCTTTTTACTTTGCATTTCAATTTATAATCTTTTTCATGTAATGCATGATATTCTTTCCATCTTTTATACACATAATGATTTCATTGAGGGCAATGAAAGATTTAAGTTGGGGGGTGAGGACTTAGAAAAACTCAAATTTTCAAAATTTTCAAAATTTTCAAAATTTTTATTATTTTAAAACTCCTATTTTTTTTCAAATGTTTACTACTTTTAAAACCTTAGAAGTCTTAACATTTTGAGATCCTATTCCTAGAGATGTAGAAGAGAGGGCCTCATAGCCCATGTGATTACATTTTGAGTAATAAAGCCAAGTGATCTAGAGAAACCATGGATTCTTTTTAGTGGTTGACTTCTTTGGGGTTGGGTATCTAACGGGCATCGAGGAAAATGAGTAATTAGAGGTTGACGTGCTATTGGATTGAAAAGGAGAGATTTTGAGTGAAGTTCAAGCTAATTCCTATCCCCTACCTTACATCAGCCGAACGTGCTTGGTGTAGGAATTCCTCGCTTCCGAACTTTCTCTTAGAAGAGTGCAATGTGCCATAATTTTTTATGCACCTATTCTATCGTTTAGGCATTCAGTTCCAGCTTTTCCTTACAAGTCAATTAGATACCCCATAAAAAATTCAGCCTCACTGATTATAATTACACTCCCAAGTGATAAATATCCACCATATTTTCTTTTCCATCATCTACACAAACCTTTTATCCAATTTCCCTTACAAGCAAATATCCCTTCATATTACACTTCAGAAATTTTGAATACTCTCTTCACACATCAAGACAACCTCTACATCCTTGTTTTATGTAAAGTCTTCAAAAGTTATCTCTTTCTTCTCTAAAAGTTACAATATACAAAAAGAAGAAAAAGAGAAGAAAAATATGAAATGAAGAAAAGAAGAAGACAAAAAGAAAGAAGGAAACAAATGAGGAGAAAAAGAAAGAGAGGAATAAGAAAGTGAAAAGAAGGAGAACAATATGGAAAAACTATCTTTACCATGTAAATACCTATCTCTACCCATTACTTCTAATCCACCAAGTAGCCTCCAAATGAGTGAAAGAGTGATGTGAGAATTAGAGAGGTGAGGAATACATCTGCTCATGAGAGTGTGAGAAGCTTTTCATTCCCATAGCATCAAACCTTAGATATGCTCACCTCGATTACATTTGAGTTTTGACTCGACTATTAGCCGATGAGCACTACCCTAATATGCTCTAAGGAAGTCAACCTAGTTATGGAATCTAGATCACCATGGTCCACACTATGATGAAAAGTAATCACACATTGATACACTTCACTTCTTTAGTTGTAGGATCAAAGGATGATAAGACTTTCTAAGGAGATTACCTAGTGAATTGCTAAGAGACTAGCAATTATTCAAGTTGGGAGGTGTGATAGCATGCTATTTATGCATGAAATTACATGATTATTAATCCAATTAAAGGCATTAATCATTCCAAATATATACATGTTATCATATTTTAAGTATATTTCTATCATTTTGTATTTTTTCATGTTATGATCTAATAATACACTAAATTATGGATTATTATTCATAATTAAATATTATAATCTTTAATCCTAATTATGATTGAGATCATAATCATGTTTTGAGATTAAAAATATAAGAGAAAAGATCTTTATTAACATTTATATATTTTTATAAAGTTATTTTATAAGATACTTGCTCTCCAAGAAAGAGGCCAAACCACGACTTATACGGTGGGTGCTGCTCCTTCAAGAATTTCACATGGAGAATAAAGACAAGAAGGGCATCGAGAACTCAGTGGCAGACCACTTATCGCATCTCCACATTCCATGTACAGGAGATATCGGCAACTCATTCCCCGACGAGCATCTCCTTGTCATCTTGAGCCACACTCCCTAGTTTTCCCACATCATCAACTTCATCATGACTAGATCGATTTCATAGGATTGGAATCGTCATCAATGAGATAAGTTCTTCCATGATCCCAAATACTACTGCTCGGAAGAACCACTTCAATTCCATCTGGGATACGACCAAATCATCAGGCGATGCATCCCATAGAAGGAGCAAGGAGACATCTTAGCGATGTGTTACTCATTGATATGCGGATGACATTTCGCGGCGCGCATGACTGCAGACAAAATCCTATATAGTGGCTTCTATTGGCCCACCATCTTCAAGGATGCCCACCGTTTCTACATAGAGTGTCTACAATGTCAAGCAGCATTGAACATCTCCAAGCAACATGAAATGCCGACGCAGCCAATCCTTGCAGTGGAGATATTTGATTTATGGGGGATAGATTTTATGGGACCTTTTCCACCTTCTCACGGGATAGAGTATATCTGGGTAGCAGTGGATTACGTGTCCAAGTGGGTCGAAGGGATCCCCACTAGGACAAACGACCATCGGGAGGTGCTGAGATTTTTTACGAGATGCATCTTCGCCCGATACGGTTGTTGAAGGGCCATCATCAGCGATGGTGGCTCACACTTCAATAATGCACACTTCCAGGCATTGTTGAAGAAGTACAGAGTACACCATCATGTCACCACACCATACCACCACCAGGCAAACGGGCAAGTAGAAGTAAGTAATAGAGACATCAAAAATATTTTAAAGAAGATAATTCCACCAGATGGGAAGGATTGGGCACACAAGCTTCCCAATGCACTATGGGCATACCGGATAGCATAAAAGACACCCATCGAGATGTCTCCCTTCCGACTTATCTTCGGGAAAGCCTGCTTTCTTCCATTTGAGCTCAAGCATTGAGCGTATTGGGCTATCAAAAAGCTCAACCAATCTCTGGATGAAGAAGGGAAACAATGACTTCTCTAGCTCCAGGAGTTGCAAGAGCTAAGGCATGCAACGTACAAGAAAATGATGATCTACAAGGAGAAGATGAAAGCCTTTCACGTGTGACACATCAGTAGACGATCCTTTCAACTCAACGACAAGGTCTGGCTCTACAATTCTAGCCTTAATCTATTTCCTAGGAAGCTGTGCTGGCAATGGGATGGTCCATACGTGGTTCTAGAGTTGTTTGAGGGCGGATCCCTACTCATCTCCAACATCAGATCCGGCAGACAATTCAAGGTAAACCATCATCTTCTCATGTCGTACCTGACATCATAACCACCCGCACTAGCAGATAAGGTAGATCTGTCTCTTCTCGAGTACTCGAGAATGTGACGAAGGTATCGCCCTCGCCCCATCGGTAGTCGTAGGTTTTAGAAGAGTTTTTTCTGGCTGAAGACGTAAACTTAGCACTCTTGGGAGGCACCTCAAGATTATCTCACTATGGAGTTTTCTTCTTATACTTTGTTTTCAGTTTATGTAGATGTCGAAGAAGAACTACACTACGGAAAGGGCGCACGCACAAGAAATCCCATGAACGAGCATCAATGCATTAATGAGTTTTTCTAACCCTTTATCTTCTCACCTTATTTTTATATCTTTTTCATGCCATGTTCAATATTTATCGTCATCTTTTTCATGAGCATGACGATTTCATTGAGGGCAATGAAAAGTTCTAGTTGGGGGCTTAAGACTTAGAAAAACTTAACCATTTTTTATAAATTTTAAAATTCTACATTGTAAAAAAGTCCTATTTTCCCAATTTGACCCACTCTACCCCACCTTAGAAGTCTTGACATTTAGATATTTAACCTACTAGAGATGTAGAAGTGAGGCCCTTATAGCCCATATGATTACATTTTGAGTGATAAATCTAAGTGATTAAGAGAAACCATGAGATGATATTTAGTGGTTGACTTCTTTGGGATTGAAATGTAGAGGTTTTGAGAGAAGTTAATTTCAAATTCCTATCCCCTACTTGACATCAGCTGAACTTGCTTAGTGTGAGAATTCCTCGCTTCCGAACTTTCCCTTTAAAAGAGAGGAATGCTCCATAATTTTTTGAGGCACCTATCTTTCCCTATTAGGCATGTAGTTGATCTCTTCCAAAGCAGTCAAGTAGTTACACCATTTTGTTTTAAACTTCACTCATGATAATAACACTCCCAACTGATTCACGCATCCATCACATTTTCTCCATATTTCCCTCATATGTATGTATCCCTTCACACTACACTTCATATTTGTTACATACACTCTTCAAAAAACCAAAACCTCCTCCATATTCTTATTTCATGTAAATTCTTTTGAAATTTTGAAACAAAAAAAAAGAAGAAAGAAGGAAAAAAGGAGAAAAGTGAAGGAAAGAGAGAAATAAGAAGAGAAAAGAAGGAAAATAAGTGGAAAATATCTTCTTCCACCATCACCTCTACCACCTCCACCATCATCTCAACCATCTACCTTATCCATCACCACCCACATCATTTGGGAGTATAATTATCATAAGTGGTACCTCCTATATTTTTAAAATCCACTTTGTTTATCTATATATTTTCTTTCAACCACATCATTCCCTTAGAAATAGTATCTTATTATTTGCTTCAACAACCTTACACGATGCATCCCAAAGATAGGAATCCTTTTGAATTACACTCTTTACAAGAGGAAAGCGAGTTGAGGGGAATTCTAATATATCAAGTAGCCTCCATTTTGAGGGAAGGAGTGATGTATCTATGGAGAGGGTAAGGAATTACATCCGCTCATGAGAGAGTGAATATCTTTTCATCCCCATATCATCAAACCTTAGATATGCTCACCTTGATCACAATTGAGAATTAGACTAGAGCATTAGCTGATGAGCACTACCCTAATATGTACTAAAGACGTCAACCTAGAGATGGAATCTAGATCATTATGGCCTACATTATGAGGAAAACGTAATCATAAATTGATACCCTTCACGTCTTAAGTAGTGGGATCAAAGGATGAAAGGGATTTCTAGGGAGACTATATAGTAAACTACTAAGAGACTAACAATCATTAAAGTTGGGGGTTGTGATAACATGCTAATTCAACATGAAAATACATGAATATTTATGCAAATTAATGCATAAGTGATGGAGAATTATTTTGAAACATGAACACAAGGGTTCTAAGTGAACCTTTCCTCCTCCTCCTCCTCTTCCTCCTCCTTATCTACCAAAGTGAGAAATTATCCATTCATTTAATGGATGAAGAAGACCTCTCTAAATCATTAAAGAGAGAGTAGATCTTAAGGGATTTATTTTCCCTCCTTCCTCTATTTTACACTGATCTAATGATTGACTTGGTCAAAGAATTAGCCTTATCCTTAGATACTTAGAAGTCCTTGAATGGATCAAGTCAACCACCCTTTTACCTTTGATATAGGTTCCTAATTGTCCAAACCACATCCACTATATCATAGGTCCCTTGTGTGAATAAATGATCTCAAGAAACATCAATAGGAAGCATTTTGTTTTAACTCTCTTATTCTTTGAAAACCACCCTTAGTTAGACTTATAGGAGAGATCTCCATATTAATTACCTATGGGAGAAACTATATTTTATCCTACTCAAAAACAATTTTCTTTGCATGAATGAATTCATGCATCTATGGAGCATTGAAGCACATGAAGCCTTCCAAAGGAGTGAAGATAAAGAAGAACTCACATCTCTCACTAAATTGAAGACTTATTTTGAGTTCTCTCCACCAAGGTCAACCCTCCTTGCTGATATGGAGCAGTGAAGCAAAGAAGATATCACGGTTTTAAATGACATCAGGACCTGTCTTGATTTATTTCCACTGAACACGTACGATACTTTCCATGGAGATTGACTGTCCAACGGAAGAGAAATCAGAAGCAGCACTCATCAGACGGGAACCTTTTATAAACGAAATCTCCTCAACCGTCAAGATATCTACTTATTCCACGTGTTCCCTCCTTACTGTTATGAGCAATGACCACTAGCCGACGGAAGCCGAGCTTGTACCACGACCATCAAGAGCTCTCACAGGGATCAAAGAGGCATTAAGTATTCTTCAAACATTTCCACGTATCTCCCTCACGTGACGACTGCATCGGGAAGAAACATTTACGAAGAGCATAGAGGAAACTCGTAATTAAGAAAAGGAAGCTCCGACGGGGAAGACAAGATAGCCCTCGAAGACAACTGAAAGAAGACTTCAAGCATCATCAACCAAAGTTAAAGCGTCTCGAAATAAAGCTATAACCGCCAAAATCCTACCGGCGAAAACAAATTCTCCATGAACAATGGAACAGACGTGAGCAGAATACCTTAGTATAAAATATTACCGAGAACTTCAATCACAGTAGAAGACAAAAATCTGCACGCGTTCCCAACTCCTTCCGTCACAAATTCCTTCAAGGAAGCCATCAATATCGACACAGATTAATTCCAGACGAGATTATCGTCCGTAATGGTTAAAAAGCTATCATATTTCTTATCTCGATAATTCCTTCAAGGAGGGACGACTATCCTCAGGGCGAGATTAATTCGAAGGATTATACTCTTCTCGTCCACTCATTCACTAATGGTTTGCTAAAGGACGATAGGTTTGGTCAACAAAATATCAACGATGCCTGTGACGACATCATCGAGCCCTATCGCGATAAGAACGCGAAGTGAAGCCGTCGACCGTCTCTAAGCCAGGAAATCCCGAAAATAAGTCGCGATTAAACCGTTTCAAAAATATCGGTGATAATACGACGGGATTTTATCCAGCATACTTGGTTCCAAAGGACTCTCGCAGGGTCAACTTACTTACGGGAATCATCGTCAGGGTCAACCTTCTTACAAAATCAGAAAATAAACGGACATGAACGATCTATGAGTTCGCAATGCCGAACCGTCGCAATGCAACGACTTCCGTAACTTCTCTCTCCTTATTTCTATAAAACGGAAATTGTAAACGTAAAAACGACGGATGTTTATTGATAAAATTTTGTTTCCTTGGAAACGTTTGTGTTCGTGTATTTTCGTGCTTCTCCCGTATCCTTCCTCCGATTTCTATCTTCCTTTCCTTTTCTCCCCCATTTCTGTCCTCTTTCAATCACATTACGTCCAGACGCAAACGACGGAAGGCTCGGCATCGATCGGCAATCCAAAGCGTCAAATTCCTACTCTCCATTCCCGGTAATCATTCTCCTAACCATTTCGTGATAATAGTCGTTTCACAAAATCATAAATCCAACATTAAGTCACCATTTCTCTATCTATTTTCTTCGCCCCTTCTCCGATTCTCCCTATTTTCCTCTTATTTTATATTTATTCTTCCCGTCTCTCTCCATATTTCTATATTAAATATATTTCCTAATCTACCATTCCCTCTTCCGTGTTAAACGCCTATATATATATAAGTCCCGTCGCCACATTATCTCCACTATCTAAATAATTATTATATAATCTCCACCCTTTAATTCTCTATTTAGTAATCTCTGTCCTAACTCCCTTAATATCTATTCATATTCTCTATTCCCTATTTCATCACCATCCTTTCTATTTCTCTTATTTCCTCATTATCCTTTTACCATATCTCATCTGATTTCCTACTTAGTTCCTTCAGTGATATCACTTCATAGATCCTCCCCCTATTGTAGGATTTAGATACCTCTTCTAAAATATCCTACATCAATAAGACATTACATTCTAATGCATGTTATCATATTTTTAGTGTTTATCTATCATTCTATGAAAAAGATATTATAATATCAAACATCATTAATTTAGGGTTAATTATGATGAATTAGAGATAATATTTTCATAACCCGTCTTTACTTGAGATTATAAATAGATTTTAAGGTTACATAATAAGAGAAAACATTTTATATATACTCATATATTTTCCTACATTTTAAAATCTAAAAGAAATGAGTGTGTTTTTGAAATAGAAATTTGATCTCTTGTTATTTATTAAATTTGACTATTTATAATGATAGATAATTTAATTTTTGATCCAACGAAACAAATTTAGATTAATTCGGAGTTAAATTTGGACAAGATATCAATTTTAAATTTTATATATATATATATTTGGATTTTTTTCTAAATTTTTTTGAATTTTTATTGAATTTTTCAGGATTTTTCAGAAATTTTTTGAATTTAAAATTAAATTATTTAATTCAAAATCGATTTAAAAAGGGCACACGTGATGTGGCGCAATCTGGAGCGTCCAATCGCGCGTTTAATCGTGACCGTTTATCATCACTCAAAGGCGGGAGTACGTGGCGCAATCTCATCCATCGGCAAATCATTTTAACAAAATTTAATCTTAATCGTTGATCTGAGGAAATATAAAGGCTGAGATCAAAACTGATGAAACGCATCTGGAGCGTCTAGTCAAAGATCAAATGGCGGCGATTCGATGCATTACTTATAATGCACGCGACGTGGCATCACTCAGCGGTCCATCGGAGATCCAATGGCCACGACTTAATCGTAACGATTCGCAATTATGGATTTCATCAGAGCCGTTGATCAAAGATTAAATACTTGATCGGGCGGTTACACCCAATTCGCCGTACAAATTGAGATGTTCTTCGACATTGTAAACCATTCTAGAGAAATTCGAGTAATTGAACTATTCAGACACAAATCTCTTGAATCTCTTGCTTCCAATCACTGCTAGACTCATTTACACATCCACGGAGTTCTTGAGAGTGAGATTTTGTTGAAAGACTAAGAAGAAATCGACGCTTAAACATCGACGATTGTGTTTTTGACTTCCAAATCAAAAGCCTTTGATCCGGTGACTAATTGGATCAACTCGAGCATAATCTTTGTTTAGGGATTCTGTTTCATCCTAATCTTTCTCTATATAGTTTTAGATTTCAAATTCGAATCATAATTTGAGTAAATTTCAATTTCAATTTTGGTTTTTCCCAATATAATTTTTCAAAAAATTTTCTCTTGTTCATTTGATGATTTCTCCACAAATCTTAATCCAAATTCAGTGATTCTTGATTCAGTGGATTCATCATTGAGTCTTCTTTCCAAAAATATCAAAATCCCTAATTTATATCTACATTTCATTATCCAATTTGATCAAATTTCAAAAAATCTCTTGAAATTACTTGAATTCTTTGTGGATTTTACCCTTATTCACGACTATACTTCTTAATTCATGTTAATTTTTTTAAATTAGTGACTTTGGTATTGATTTTGACTCTTGACCGTGTGTTTTCAATGACCTCGTGGTCTCGATTCGCTAGGGATCAAGACGGAGAAGGTGAATCTCCATTCAATGTCAAGGGTAAATAGAATTGCCAAAGAGGAGACAAGGAAGAAGAAGGTGAATTGATGAAAAGCACTAAAAAGGGTAAAGAGAGAATTTCTAAAAGGGAAAGAAGGTGATACAATATGGAAGTGAAGAAGCTCTGAGGAGGGGGAGGAAGCGATTGATACAAATTCAATAGACCCAAAAATTTTCCCATTCAACTTTTTTTTTTCTCATGTTGCATGGATATACTTTAATACAAGTAATTTGACAACTAATTAATTGCCTAAATCAAGTTGATGGAAATAACCCCTGATAGACACGATTAAATTGATGACCTATCGAGTCCACACAAGTAAGCCTAATGATGTGGTGGTGACATGAATGAAATAGAGCTAATGTGGCAGCATCACATAGGCAATGATGCTGACATGGCATGTTGACATCATTAAGGAGTGATGATGTTAAAAAAAGATGATGATGTGTCCTTGGTATGTTATAATGACCATGTTAGTTTAGCTGATGGCTCACCCGATGAACTCAAAGTCATCGCATGTTCAAGCTCGACAAATTTTTCATTGAGAAGCTAGGAAACAATGAAGTAATCAAGACATGTAGGATGTATGGTTTTCTAGCTCTATCAGCAAGGATTTTAGGTGAAAAACACCGATTTTTGTGGTAGGAGAAGAGAATGGTAAACGTTAACTAGAGTTCCTATGTGTGAGGTCAATTAGAACACATAAGTTTAGGAGAAAGATTAAAGATGGTGATGAAACTTAAGGAAAATCAAAGAATAGGCCTTAAGGGGATTGGCACCATTTTTTGTTGTCCAAGCATCCCTTTTAAGGGAGCATGATAGCATCAATTCAGTCACATCCCCCTCTTAAAGGAAGGAAAGAGGAGAGAAAGTGTGAGAAGGAGATTGGAATCAATCTAGGCAATTCTATCTCCTCATCAAGGTTGGTAGATACATTAGCTATCTGATCTAAATCCCATCAAAGATGTGTGCTTTTGATGTGCCACATGTTGGATTTTGAGGTCGATAAGTGACAAAACAAATTCGTGTGATCATTGAAAAAACACTTACACATAATAATTTATTTTTTCAAACTCATTAATTTGAAGATATAATGATGAATTGATTAGATTAATGGTGAGTAAGGGTCGAATCTATAGAGAACTAGGGTAGTTTTTAGATGTATTCAAAATTCAATCATATCAAACAATGAATTGAGGTGAAAAATTAAGCAAATTAGTAATTTCAGAAAGAAGACTCTAAGAAGAATCCATGATAGAAAAAAAGCCACTCAATTTGAATTCATAGTCACAGATAAATCAAAAAGCAAAATCAAGAGAGAAAATTTGATCACAAAGAGAGAGAAATTGACTTAAGTTCAAAAACTTAAACTAATCTATGCATCAAAACTAAAATCTAATGTAATGGAACAAAAGATTAGAAAGAAAAAACGTAATCTAACCTGAAATTGCACTCAAAATGATCCAATTCATTTTCAAATGAAGGCTTTTCATTTTGCATTTTGAAAAACAAACATTTAGAGTTAAAGCGCAAAATTCTTCTTTCTCCCTTTACAAAATCTTAATTTCAAACACTCCTTGGATGCAAAAATGAGTATAGAAGAGGAAGAAAGCAAGATATTTAAGGATTGAGATGTTCAAAAGGTCTGATTGATCTAAACATCCAAGAATACATTTTCCACCTAAGAGAGAGTCTAAATAGGTACAAATTGGGTGTGGCCATTTGATTTAAAGATTGATCTTCAAGTAACAACCCAGATGAAATGCTTGGAGTCAAATCCTCATCTTAAAGTTGTAGCCATCAGATCTTCATAAGAGCGTTCAGATTTTGCCACAAGTATATGTAAGATATTTACACGAATTGTCGTGTAACTATCATCGTTTGATCTTCATAAGATCCTCTAGATGCATATATGTGTCCATCAAAGTCCATCGAGTGCAATTTAATCTTTTTCGTTATAACTCAGATGAACAGTTGATATCACACACTTTAGATAAAATGATTTGACAACTGATGCTAACTAAACACGAAAATGCATAATTATTAATGAAAATTAAGGCATAAGCCATTCTATTCTAATGCATATTATCATTGTTTTATGTTTATCTATCATTCTATGAAAAATTTATTATAATCTCAAAATGCCTTAATTTAGGGTCAATTGAGATTATAACCCATCTTTAGGGTTAATTTATGATGAATAAAGGATACTATTTTGATAACCCATCTTTACTTGAGATTATAATTAGATTTTAAGGTTACATAATAAGAAAAATCATTTTATATACACTCATATATTTTCCTAAAATTTAAAATCTAAAACAAATGAGTGTATTTTTGAAATAGAAATTTAATCTCTTGTTATTTATTAAATTTGACTTTTTAGAATGATAAATAATTTAATTTCTGATCTAATGAAACAAATTTGGATTAATTTGGAGTTATATTTTGACAGATATGAATGTTCTAATTTTTACGAATTTTCTCAAAATTTTTATGAATTTTTCTGAATTTAAAATCGATTTATTTAATTTAAAATCGATTTTATAATCACACGGGTGACGTGGAAACATGAGGACCGTCCGATCGCGCAATTAATCCCGATCGTCGATCGTCACTTAAGGGGAGGTACGTGGCACAATCCTATTCGCCACCGAAATATTTTAAAGCAATTTAATCTTAGTTGTTGATCTGAGGAGTTATAACTATTGAGATTAAAACCGACAAAATGCATCTGGAGCGTTAGATCAAGATCAACAATTTTATGTCATAATTATAACGTGCGCGACGTGGCTTCATCTTGACAGTCCATCTCAAATCCAACAACCACAACTTAACTATAACGATTCACAATCGTGTGATTCATTAGAGCTGTTGATCAAAGATTTAATGCTCGATCAGATGGCTATGCCCAATTCACCCTATAAATAGACGTGTTCTTCGATATTGTAAAGCATTTCGGGGCAATTCGAGTGATTGAATTGTCTAGAAACCAAAGCCTTTGAATCGCATGCTTCCAATCACTTCTAGACTCATTTCCTCGAACACAAAGTGCTTGAAAGTGAGATTTCATTGAGAGAATAGGAAGAAATTGGCTCTTGAACACTAACAATCATTTTTCAAATTTGGGAATAAAAAGCCTTTGATCCGGTGAGTAATAAGATCAATTCAAGCGCAATCTTAGGGTTAGAGAACGTGTTTCATCCTAATATTCATTCGTGTAGCTTTAAATTTCAATTTCAAATCATAATTTTCAGTCAATTTCAATTTTAATTTCTGTTTTTCGTGATTTTTAATTTCAGAAATTTCTATCTTATTCAATTGATGATTTCTCTACGAATCTTGATCCAAATTTAGTGATTTTTGATTGCATGGATTTTTTTCAAGTCTTCTTTCTAAAAAAATTTAATTTCCCTAATTTCTCACCATGATTCCTCGTCCAATTTGATCAAATTTTAAAATATCATCGAAAATTATCCTAATTCTCTGATCAATCAACCATTATTCACTACTATACTCCTTAATTCGTGATTATTTGATAAAATTGGTGAGCTTGGTAATAGTTTTGACATGAATTGGTGTGTAATCAACAACCATATCAATTCGTTCTGTCAAATGGTGCCATTGCTGGGAAATTAGTAATTTCGAGAAAACTAGTCAATGTTGACTTGGTCAACTCAGATTTTTCTTTTGATTTCTTGAAATTAATGATAAAAGCATAAAAAGTAGTTATAATCACTTAGGAGTTGCTTTTATTTAATCCTATTAACTGTTGAACATATCATTAAATCTACTATCTCATGAGTTAATAGTTTTATAATACAAGCACATCAAATATAAGTCCTCTACATTAATTTTACTTTAATATTTATTTCAGGAACAAGAGAAGAATAGCAACTCCTCCAAAGCAATGACTTAGTGGGCTGTGATGGAAGAATCTCATAAAATCCCTTCTCGGAAAGCCCACAAAAAGGGGGAAAATCACTTTTAAAGGGGGGCTTCCGTTTGGCCTCGGGGCTCTCCTTCTTCTTCCCTTTGTTAGCTTCTCCCCGACCCTTCTTCTTCTTCTTTTTTTTAGGTTGTTCTTTCTCTCTCCTAGGTTTAGATTTTCTCCCGCTGTAACCTCTCTCCCGACGGATTCAAACGTTTAATGGAATTTAATTGGAGTTGTTTCTCACTACTTCTCTTGCAATCTCGATCTATTTCTTTCCATACTTCTCGGTAAGTTTCTTTTCTTTCTCTCATTTCCGATTCACTCTTGCGTTCACTCCTACCTCGTATTCACTCTTGCATTCTTTCCTTTTCTCTCTCCCAACCTCTTTTTTTTGTTCGATCTCCCTCTTTCCTTCTTCTTTTCTGGAATCTCCTCTAAGTCCTTCTTTTCTGGACTTTCTTATCTCCTTCTCAATCACTCTTTTTCACAAAATTTTTCCTGTCTCCCTCTTTTACGCTCTCCCTCTTCCTCTCCCTTTTTAATCTCTTGCCTACGCATTTTCGGTTCTTTTCCCTGCATCTCCCAATCTTCTCCCGAGTTCCGTTTTCAATATCACTGAATTCTCTTTCTATTTCCCTTCCTCACGATCGGTTTCTCCCTCTCTCTTTCCAGTTTCCCGATTTCATCTTCTACACCTTCCGATTTCATCCCCTCTCTCCCGTCTTCCGCCTTATTTTCCGACGTCTTCTCCTCATCTTTCTCACAAACTCTTTATCTTCCGATCTCGTTTTTCCTCTCCCTAAACTCCTTCACGTCCTCCCTCTCCCTCTTCTTCATCTCGAAATTCTATCTTCCCCAAATTTCCATTTTCTGTTTTTCTCACTTCTCTCTCCGAGTCTCTCTATTCTGAGTCGCCGTCAATCCCGTGTCTTTCTCCCTCAGTTTTTTTTCTCTCTCTCTCTCTTCTGATTCACCTCCCTCTCCGTCGCATCCGATTCCTCTCCTAAATTCTCTCTCTTGATTCCCGTCTTCCCACCGCGTTGACTCCCGGTGTTTCCTCTTCTCCATTTCCCGTTCTTTCTCTCCTCCTCTCTCGCGTTTCCGCGCGATATCTCTCTCTCTCCCATTTCGTCGATAGTCTCTCTCCCATTCCCTCTAATTTAAGTCTTTATTCCGTCATTCCCAAATTTCCTTCATTCTTCGGTTCGTCTTTTCATTTCCGTCATTCCGTTTCTCCCGAATTTCAATCTTTTCGTTTCCGTCTCGGTATTCCGTAAGAACTTCAGTAACCATTTATTTTCTTCTCTCTTCTTCACGTCTTCTCTCTCACCTACCCTCCTTTCCTCACGTCTTCCGTGTTAGTCTCTCCCGTACGTATTTTTTCCTTCCGTCTCTCTCACACGATCTCTCACTCCCTCACGTCGTCCCTCTCTTCCTCACTTTTCGGAACCCAGTGATCTTCAATTCTGCATTTCTTCTTCTCTCCCTGCATCTCTCAATCTTCCTTTCCTTCTAAATCTTTCTCTCCCTCTATCGCTCCCCCCGTTTTCTGATTTCGTCCTCTCATTTTCCTATTTTTTCCGCTCTCCTCAGTCTTCCGTTTTCGTCTTCCCAGTTTTCGTTTCCTCTCTTCATTTCTGATTCCATCTCATTCAAATTCCTCTCTCCCATTTCTTCCGCAATCTCTCTCCCGTTCTCCTCTAATTTTCGTCCCGGTCTTCCGCAAACTCTTTCTCTCACCATCAATTTTCTTTCTTCTCTCTCCTCACGTCTTCTCTCTCACCTGCCCTCCTTACTTCCACTCTATCTTTTATTCTCTTTCACCCTAGCTATATCCCGCTCCTCTTCTATTTTCCGAAACCTTTATCTCTCTTTGTCACACTAACTTCTATCTCTCTCTCTCTCTCTCTCTCTCTCTCTCTCTCTCTCTCCTAATTTCGCTTCCCTCTCTTCTTCCCCTAGTTTTGGTCTCTCACATCCTCCTGCCATCAGTCAAGTCATTTTCTTCCCCTCATTTCATTCTAAATCTCTCTCTCTTATCTCTCTCTCCCCTTTATTCTAGAGCTAGCCCTCTCTCTAACTCCCCATCTCAATCACTCCAATTTCCCTCTTGCATCTGTTCCTTTTCTCTCTACATGGTTTAGATGTCCTTATTTATTCATTCTAATACTTTTCTGTACTCCGAATTTAAGATCTTTATATCTGTAGGCTCACTTAAATCATCCATTAAAAGTCTTTCTTCCCACGGTCAACTCGAAGAGTTGACCACCACTCTTTCATCATTACCCTCATCTCTACGTCTATTGTTGATATTATCGTGCCCTAGAATCCCTGTGGATCGACCTAGGAAGCCTATACACCCCAATTATCCCAATTGTTTCGGAGTTTCCCAGTTTATAAATTGTAAGTTTGATGGGCTTAAAAACACGACGACTTTGAGCCTATCAATTAACTCACATCGATGTTACATCGAGTGATCCGAAGCAGAAATCAATCTTCGAGATTCTTAATTTCATAAGATCAAGTGCTTTCTGGCCCTTTTCTAAGGATTACTAGCGATCATTTCGTTAAATTTCTGTTAAGAATGCTTCATTCTCACAGATACCGACACTCAGGTATGACCGATGTCATTATTTGATAATTTTTAAGTAAATATTATTTATATTTATAAATATCTGCTCCATCCTTCCATGAGACGACATGCCACTTTGAGATTACGGAATAATCATTTACACATAGATCTCTTTAAAAAATTCTCGCAATCCCGTGACACTACCGAGACATCTTCCACCGTAGAACCAGTCGAACTAGTAGAAATGGTCCGCAACGACGAGCGAAATGCAACGAAACGCCTTAGTGACTATACCAGGCCCGTCCTCCAAAGACTTGTCAATCATATTCACACTGCCCTAAATAGAGGGGCAAATATTAGAATAGATTCACATGTTATGAGTATGCTTCATATCTTCCATGGTAAACCTTCCAAGGACTCGTATAGACAAGTAGATGAATTTAGCCAAGTATGTGAAATCAATCATATTCATAATGTCCCCGCTGACATAATGAAGATGAAACTCTTTCACGCTACACTTAGAGATCGAGCCAAGGATTGGTTCTTCAAATTAGGGAAGGAATTCACTAGTTGGACCGAGATGGAGGAAGAATTTTTTAGAAAATATTATTTTGTAGGGAAAATCGATCTCCGTCCGAAAAGCAATCCGTGAGTTTACCCTAGGGCACGAGTGAAACCTTTCATGAAGCCTTGGAGTGACTGAGAGACGGTGGCGGATAATAGCCACCACAAAATGGCTAAACCATTAGGAAGAGGTGCGATACGGAAGGGACAATTAATCGATGCAAAATCAGTAGAGACGGGGATGCTTTTTGAAAGAATCAACAAGATGGCGGAAGTCTAGAACCTACTACTGGACTGACTCAACATCCGCAACTATTCGAAGGACTCTCCCTCCATCTCACTTCAAGAAGTGTCGTCATGCGCTAATTGCTCAAGATTCGACCACGTCGAAATAGATTGCCTTGTAATGGTGATCCAAGGGTAGGGTATGGTTAGACAAGGCCCATCTAGAGGGCCAACTCAACAAGGGTGACCAAATTTTCCAGGTCCATACCCGAATTATTATAATACCCCTATTTTTAATAACAATCCTGCGCAACATGCAAGGTTTAGGAGGAACAACAATCACCCCTATCCTCCATCATACAACGGTCTGCAACAACATCAAAAACCATACTCAAATCAATGATCATCGTCGTTCGTCCCACACTCACAACCGTAAGCTTATACGCAAGCTCCACGCCAGACTACACCAGCATCAGGCCCAATCCTCAGAGCGATCTCGCAACTACTAGAGTAAATGACACCAATGAATTCACGCATAGACGATATACAAGACTTCATCAAGACGAACGTCCAGCCAACGACTAACAATAAAAAGGGTAAGCAAGTATCTTTTTTTAACCAATTACCATCACAGGCCACGGCCAACCCAAAGAATCAAGGGGACTTGTCAATTTAGATGCATAACATGAACCATGTTCACATCGCTAAGGAGGCTGTGGAAATAGCACAAACGATATTGAGCCTTCAGAGTGGCAAAGACCTACCAGATCCATACAAGGATCATCCAATCCACCAAGGCCTGATCATTGAAGATACACCAAATATCATTGAGCACGGTTGTGATTCGACGGACGAAAGAATAACAAGTTAAGGTCGAACCTAACCTTGATATATACAAGCCCTCTCTACCTTATCCTCAAGCACTTAATTTCCCCAAAGTCAAGACTAATGAATCTGATAATCATCTACTAGAAGCCTTTAAAAAGGTAACCATTACCATTCCCTTAATAGATGTCATCAAGCATATCCCATCCTATGCCAAATTTTTCAAAGGTATATGCACACCCCATAGAAACCCTAAAAGGATCCAACTTAGCAAAATCATGAGTTCAATCATGATGAATTCTCTACCAATTAAAAAGGAGAGATCCGGGAGCACCCATGATAACGAGTGAAATATGAGGAATGACCTCTACAAGATCCATGTTAGATACCGAAGCTAGTATTCACATCATCCCTAAAGCCGTATTCGATCATCATCATGTAAGGGAGTTTGAACCTTTCCTTGTAGAACTATACTTGTCAGATGGATCAATAAGAAAATCACATGGAGTAGTAGAAGATGTGATTGTTAGAATAGAAGATTGCTATTTCCCGGTAGATTTCCTAGTCATCGATATGAAAATGACCAAGGAGCTTATCCAAGCCCTGATCATCTTAGGATGACCCTTCCTAGCTACCGCGAAAGGCATCACAAATTGGGTGAAAGGAGAAGTGATTCTCTAGGTGGGAGAGCACACCATTAAGGTTGACATCAACAAGCGTATGAAATACCCTTCACGGACTTCCGAGAAATTCGGCGCCATCGACTTCTCCAACGACCAGGATATCGACGCCTGCATAGAAGAAGTGAAGATGATCGACAAGGAAGCAAGATTCAAAGACCTACCATTGGATGAGCCTAACTTGGAGCTCAAGACTCTCCCATCAACACTCAAGTATGCCTTCCTTGATGCAGAGCAAACAAAGCCAGTGATCATTTCGTCCTGGCTTGATAAGGAGCAGGAGGAACGATTACATGAAGTATTAAGATAGAATGAAGACACAGTCGTTGGACCCTGATGGACGTTAAAGGGTTTGACCCCTCACTATGCACTCATTACATCTTCTTATAGGATGAGTTAAGACCCATCAAGGAGGCCCAGAGGAGACTCAACCCAAAGGTATGAGAGGCTGTGAAAGAAGAAATTCTTAAATGGCTAAACGCAGAAATTATCTACCCCATATCCGATAGCTAATGGGTGAGTCTGGTGCACGTCAATCCAAAGAAAGCTGGAGTAATGGTCACGATGAACAAAAAAGGCAAGGAGATCCAAACATGCCTTCTGACGAAATGGAAGCTGCATCGACAATCAAAAGCTGAACTCTGCAACGAAGAATGATCACTTCTCTCTACCATTCATAGACCAGATCTTGGTCCAACTGGCAGGATCAAGTTAATTTTTCTTCTTGGATGGATATTTGGGCTATAACCAGATTGCGATCTATCTTGATGATCAAGAGAAGACAACATTCACATGTCCTTTTGTCGCATTCATCTTCAGACGCATGCCATTTGGACTATGTAACGCCCTTGAGACATTTCAACGGTGCATGAAGGCAATCTTCTCCGATTTTCTTGGCGACAGCTTATAAGTTTTCATGGATGATTTATATGTCTTTGGAAATGACTTTGGTAGCTGTTTGGCTCACTTGACTAAGATCATCAACGTCTGTGTCAGGAAATGACTGGTGTTGAGCTGGGAGAAATCCCATTTTATGGTACAAGAGGGAGTAGTCTCGGGCATATGGTTGATAGGCTTAAAGTCATCGTGAGTTTTTAAGCCCGACAAACTTAATATTTATAAACTAGGAAACTCCGAAACAACTGGGATAATTGGGGTGTATAGGCTTCCTAGGTCGATCCACAGGGATTCTAGGGCACGATAGTATCAATAATATAAGTAGAGATGAGGGTAATGATGAAAGAGTGGTGGTCAACTCTTTGAGTTTACCGTGGGAGGAAGGACTTTTAATGGATGATTTAAGTGAGCCTACAGATATAAAGATCTTAAATTTGGACTACAGAAAAGTATTAGAATGAATAAATAAGGAAATCTAAACCATGTAGAGAGAAAAGGAACATATGCAAGAGGGAAATTGGAGTAATTGAGATGGGGAGTTAGAGAGAGGGCTAGCTCTAGAATAAAGGGGAGAGAGAGATTTAGAATGAAATGAGGGGAAGAAAATGACTTGACCGATAGCAAGAGAATGTGAGAGACCAAAACTAGGGGAATAAGAGAGGGAAGAGAAATTAGGAGAGAGAGAGAGAGAGAAATTAGTGTGATAAAGACAGATAAAGGTTTCAAAAAATAGAAGTGGAGCAGGATATAGCTAGGGTGAAAGAGAATAAAAGATAGGGTGAAAGTAAGGAGGGCAGGTGAGAGAGAAGACGTGAGGAGAGAGTAGAAAGAAAATTGATGGTGAGAGAGAGAGTTTGCGGAAGACCGGGACAAAAATTAGAGGAGCACGGGAGAGAGATTGCGGAAGAAATGGGGGAGAGGAATTTGAATGAGATGGAATCAGAAATGAAGAGAGGAAACGAAAACTGAGAAGACGAAAATGGAAGACTGAGGAGAGCGGAGAAACTCGGAAAATGAGAGGACGAAATCAGAAAATGTGGGGAGAGATAAAGGGAGAGAAAGATTTAGAAGGGAAGGAAGATTGAGAGATGCAGGGAGAGAAGAAGAAATGCGGAATTGAAGATCACTGGGTTCCGAAAAGTGAGGAAGAGAGGGACGACCTGAGGGAGTGAGAGATCGTGTGAGAGAGATGGAAGGAAAAATATGTACGGGAGAGAATAACACAGACGACGTGAGAACGAGGGGACGTGAAGAGAGAGAAGAAGGAAGATGATGATGAGAATGAAATTTAGAGGAAGGAAGGGATGGAAATGAGAGGACGAACAGGAAGAACGGGAAGGAAGAGTGATGAAATAGGAAAAGCGGGGAAGAAAATCGGAGAGAGCAGGAGGGGATCAGAAATAGAGAGATAAATTAGAGGAAGCGATTGTGCAAAAAATCTGAAGAGTCGGAAAGAACGAATTAACAAATGAGAGATTGAGAGAGAGAAAGGAAGAAAAAGAGGGAGAAAGAGGAAGAAAGAGATCGGAATGCAGAAGATATCGGGGGAGATAAAGGGAGTTGCGTGATGAAGTTAGAGGAAGGGAGAACTGAATTTTTGAAATAAAGAAGAAGAGAAAGAGAGGCGGAAGTGCAGAAGAAAGGAACGAAAGAAGGGATGCGAGGAGGTTACAAACGTAGAGAGAAACTCCAAAATGGTAGATAATTCCGAAAAAGAAGAGAGATGAAGAAGGATCTACGGAAATGATGGTGAGAAAACGAAAGAGAAGAGAACTACGGAAATGAGTTTGGGAAAGAGAATGAGAACGAGGGTGAGAGGAAGATTTCACGAAAAGTTTAGAGACGGAATAAGGAGATATAGAGCGGTAGAATTTGGAAGAAAAAGAGTTGGATTTAGAGGGAAGATGAGACAAATCAGAAGATCGGAGAAAGAACGGGAAGAACAAGAATGGAAGGAGAGAGAGGATGGAAGAGAGGTTGATCGGGGAAGGGAGAAAAGATTATCCATGAGAGATTAGAGAGAATGATAGTAACAAAAAAAACATCAATTTTTCCAAAAAAATCTTAAACTACATTCCATGGGGAGGATGCCAAAGAAGTTCTAACCCTAAGAGATAGAGAGAACAGCAGAAAGAAACGAGGAAGAAGCATAAGATAGATCATCCCCCCCGAGAGAGGGCTTTTTCCTCTTTTATTATCCCGAGTCTCCCCTTTAGCTGGGCTCCCATTTCCTTTGACAAGGCTCCAACCTCCTTACTTTGGACAACCCATTAAGCCTTTTAAACCTTCTATTTTGGAGGCTCTAGCTATTCTTCCTCTTGTATAGTTCCTGAAAATCAGAAAAGCAAAAGGTATGTAGAATAAACTCTTTTTGATGCACTAATAATCTACAATGTCAAGCAATGAAATAGTAGAGGAGCTGGTGTATTTAGAGTTTAATGAAGTTAAATATGAGCAATAAATGGGTGGTTATAGCTACTATTCATGTTCTTATCAATGGTCTCGGGCAAAGGACTAAAAGTGGATAAGCCCAAGATAAAGGTCATTCAAAACCTTCCTCTCCCGGCTACCATACGAGATTTGAGAAGCTTTCTCGGGCACATCGGCTTCTACCAAAGATTCATACAAGACTTTGAAAAAGTCTCCAAGCAACTCACCACCTTCTTCGGAGAGACGAACACTTCATCATCAACAAAGAAGAGAAGTGCGCATTTGTGATACTAAAACAAGCACTGATCAAGGCAACAATTCTTCAAAGTCCTTATTGAGACTTACTGATGGAGAATTATTTTGAAACATGAACACAAGGGTTCTAAGTGAACCTTTCCTCCTCCTCCTCCTCCTCCTCCTCCTCCTCTTTATCCACCAACTTGAAAATTATCCATTTATTAAATGGATGAAGAAGACCTCTCTAAATAATTAAAGAGAGTGTAGATCTTAAGGGAATTATCTTCCCTCCTCCTTTCCCTATTTTATACAGATCTAAAGATTGACTTGGTCAAAAGAAATTAGCCTTCTATCCTTAGAAAATTAGAATTCCTTGAATGGACCAAGTCAACCACCTTCTACCTTGATATAGGATCCTAATTTCCAAACCTTATCCACTATATCATAGGAACCTTATATAATTATAAATAATGATCTCAAAAGAAAATCAATAGGAACCTCTTTGTTTTCCTTCTTCCTTTTGAAAACCACCCTTAGATAGAATTTAGGAGAGATCTAATTATTAGTACTTATGGAAGCATTGCCATCGGATTCTACTTCAAGTCAAGTACCAATGCAAGAAGATTCCAAAGTCAAAGCTGATCAAGCATTTATATGTCAATAATCAGCATGAAGAGAGCTATCAAAATGAAGACAATCATGAAGACCTATTCAAAGTTAAATCATAACCACTTCTAATTAAAGATGAGATATCTACAGCCATTGAATTATGACAAAAGCTGAAGCATGAGCAATATAAATGACGATCATTAAGCTGATGGATCAGTACTCTACCTCTTCTATCACTTCTACAACTAATGAAAACGTCTAAAGTTTATTCATTCTACGCAATCTATTCCTACTGATGGGGGACAGAGAAAATATCAGAAAGCCTCTAAGATTCTATCTGTATCAAGGAAGATCATCACGGCCTTGAAAGGATATGAAGACCGATGAGCTCCCATTTTAAACCAAATCCATGTGAGTACATGGATCATCCAACAAGAGCACATTAAAGATCAACAAGGGAAGATATCACGATATTCCCTCTTCAAGGAGAAACCCCGCTCTGTTGAAGTCGCAGGCATGATGCTGACGCCACGTAAACACCTCAGACATACGCCTGTCATTTCGGGGAGGCAATGATATAAAGGAGATATTGTCGGTGGTGAACCGAAACCTGCCAAAACCTCATATGCAGCTGTCGAAGAGATATTTATCGATGGCTCCGAGCGAACGTTCTCCTCAGCCCTCCCAATGAACACTTTTGGTGCTCCGCGAGACTTCGGCTTACCGAACCCGAGCTCCTATGCAAGATGAAGGATCATGACTGTGGGAAATTACTGCCTCTATCCCAGTTGACCGGGACATCCCAGCAACGGCTAGATTCCTTGGCGACCCATCTTCGTGCCTACTTTCCTCGTCTTCCTCTCTACATTGAAGCATTTCCACCCACCGGATTGCAGCATCAGCAGCTACACGAAGGATCGCAGAGAATCTACTGTCTCACGACGCTGGAGCCTCAGCCAACCCTACTACTGAGAATTAAATGCCCATTCAAAAATAAAACGCGTCGACGACTATCAGGAAAGAGATTTCCACATAACTTACCTCACGTGAGGAATACGGCAAATACGAAGTGCAAAACTCACTTACGAAGAACCGCCAGTTCGTTGACGGACGACACGTCAGCCCGACAAGATTCACAAAAGAAAATCGTGAAGCCCGATCGACTCCGCCAATTCTAAAACCGGGTCAACTCGACACACCATCGCGAGAACTAACCGACACATCACGACGCTTCATCATAACTTCTTTTCTGTCGGTTCTATAAAACAAAATTGTAAGCGATGGAAGACAGATGTTGTTTTTGATGAAATTCCAGTTACTATCTGGGTTTGTTTAACCCTTTGTGTTCATGTTCTCCTGTGCCTCCTCCGTTCTCCCGCAATCATCTTCTTCTCTGATTCTACCTCCCTCTCTTTTCTCCCTCCCTTTCTGTCGTCTTTCACCATTTCACGTCCGTCGCAAGTCGAGGAATAACTTAGATCGTCGGTAATCTCTGGCATCATCTTCACGGCCTTCTCAGGTATCATCCTTCCCTCTTCCCGTGAGATAGTTCTCTCTAGTGTCTTAAGTCCAATATTAGTCACAAATTCCTCTAACATCTGTGCCGTATCTTCTGTCCAATAGAAAATAATTATATTATAAGTACTTCCCGACCATAATACCACCTCTCTTATTATATTCTAGAACCGATCCGTCAGTCCCTTAAATCTCTCTTATTCCATATCATTATCCTCTTCTTCTTATAACCATTATCCTACCCATTATAAATATATTCTCTACTACTCTTTCTCTGCATATCATAAATTATCTGATATACTAATCATTACCTTATCCTTCCTTAAATATCTTTCCACTCCCTTCCTCTATTAACTCACTTACATTTTACTCGTCATAATATCTAGTCTATTTAAATTATTCTATCTCCCCTGTCTTATTCCATACCTTCTTGTCATTCTCTCTAACTCCTCCAATATTATTATCTAATCACCCTAAATTTTTCTCTATATTCACCATCCTTATTTTATCCTCATTAATCCTGGTTACTAATTATTCACAGTGATATCATTCATAGATCCTCCCTAATTTGTAGGAATATTACCCATTTTAGAAATATCCTACATCACTTACCTTTCGAGATTATGTGTGATGCTTTGGACTATGCAGTGGGAGTGGTCTTGGGGCAATAACTAGAGAAGAAGCTGACGACCATATGCTATGCAAGCAAGACGCTTATTGAAGCTCAAATAAACTACACGACAACAAAGAAAGAGCTTTTGGCGGTGGTCTAAGCACTCGAGAAGTTTCGGCCGTACATCTTGGGAAGCAAGATCATTATCTACACTGATCATATAGCCTTAAAATACTTGCTCTCCAAGAAAGAGGCCAAACCACGACTCATACGATTGGTGCTGCTCCTTCAAGAATTTGACTTAGAGAATAAAGAAAAGAAGGGCATCAAGAAATCAGTGGTAGACCACTTATCATATCTCCACATTCCAGGTATAGGAGACATCGGCAACTCATTCCCCAACGAGCATCTCCTTTCCATCTCGAGCCACGCTCCTTGGTTTGCCCACATCGTCAACTTCATCGTAACTTGATCGATCCCACAGCATTAGAGTCGTCATCAATGAGATAAGTTCTTCTATGATCTCAAATACTACTTCTTGGAAGAACCCCTTCTATTCCATCTAGGATATGACGAGATTATCAGGTCGGTGCATCCCAGCGGAGGAGCAAGGAGATATCTTAGCGATGTGTCACTCATCAACCTACGGAGGACATTTCAGAACGCAAGGCCATGAACAAAATCCTACATAGCGTCTTCTACTGGCCCACCATCTTCAAGGATGCCCACAATTTCTACACAGAGTGTCTACAATGTCAAGCATCATTGAACATCTCCTTGCGAGATGAAATGCTGATGCGGCCAATCCTTGAAGTGGAGATCTTCAATTTATGGGGGATAGATTTTATGGGCCCTTTTCCACCTTTTGACGGGAAAGAGTATATCTTGGTAGCACTGAATTATGTGTCTAAGCGGGTTGAGGCGATCCCTACTAGGACAAACGACCATTGGGAGGTGTTGAGATTTGTTGCGAGATGCATCTTCACCCGATACGGTTGTTCGAGGGCCATCATCAGCGACAGTGGCTTACACTTCAATAATGCACACTTCTAGGCATTGATGAAGAAGTATAGAGTATACTATCGTGTCACCACACCACGCCACCCCTAGGAAAATGGGCAAGTAGACGTTAGTAATGGAGAAGTCAAAAATATTTTAAAGAAAATTATTCTACCAGATGGGAAAGATTGGTCGCACAAGCTTCCCGACTCACTATGGGCATACTGGATAGCGTACAAGACACCCATCGGGATGCCTCCTTTCCAGCTCAACTATGGCAAAGCCTGTCACTTTTTGATTGAGCTCGAGCATTGAGTCTATTGGGCTCTCAAAAAGCTCAACCTATCTATGGACGAAGTAGGGAAACAATGACTTCTCCAGCTCCAAGAATTACAGGAGCTAAGCCACGACGCGTACGCGAACGCGACAATTTACAAAGAAAAGACGAAGGCCTTTCTTGACCGACACATTAGAAGATGATCCTTTCAGCTCAATAATAAGTTCTAGCTCTACAACTCCCACCTTAAGCTCTTTCCTGGGAAGCTGCGCTCACGATGGGATGGTCCATACGTGGTTCTAGAGTTGTTTGAGTGCGGATCCGTACTCATCTCTAACATCAGATCTGGCAGACAATTCAAGGAAAACGGCCATTGTCTCAAGCTGTACGTGACATCAGAGCCACCTGCACCAGTAGACAAGGTAAAACGCGAGGTCGTCGATTTCACATGGTCTCGTGTCAAAAATAATACCGAACTTACCAATTTGGGGAATTAAGAGAGAATTGAGGGGTATAATGGTAAATACGGGTCGAATCCAAAGGGAATTTAGGTATTTTTGAGATATCTTTTAGAATTTGGTCAAATTGGACGATGAATTGAGGTGAGAAATTAGGGAAAATGGTGTTTTTGGAAAGAAGACTCAAAGATCTATCCGTGGAATCAAAAATCACTCGATTTGGATTAGTAATCACAGAGAAATCAAAGATGGAAGTAGGAAGAAAGTTTCGGAATCGCGAAGAACACAAATTGAAATTGAAATGAAATTAAACTTAAATTGAAGTCCTAATCCTAAAATTGATGATACACGACGATAGATAAGAGGATAAACTTGTTTTCTAACCCGAGATAACGATCAAATCGATCCAATTGATCGCCGAATCGACGGCTCTTCATTCCGCGAATTCAAATGTGAACATCGGTGTTCAAGAGACAAATTCTCCTCGCTCGATCGTCGAAATCTCTCTTATAAACACTCCGTGGACGCGGAATCTTGTCTAGAAGTGATTAAAAGAGAGAGATTCAAGAGAAGATGCAAATAGATAGGTCAATTAGATCGAAACTCTCAAGAATGAGTACAAACGACGAAGAACTCGTCAATTTATAGCCCAAATTGGGTGAAACCGTCCGATCAATGCGTTAGGCTTGATCAACGGTCCAGATTAAGCGTTTTAATTAGTGAAACGTTACGAATAGATCGTGGCCGTTGCATTGTTGATGGACGCTCCAGATTAGGTCACGTGTGAGGCGTTATAAAACGCACGAAAAATGCCGTCCTTTGGATCGTGATCGGACGGCTGAGATGCGGTCCGCGTGGATGCATCTCGGCCGTTATAAGTCCTTTAAAAACGCACGTGGTCTTGATGATCTCTGGTGGTCCTGGCCTCCACCTGATCGGCGCGCGTGATGCCGCCACGTCGCGTCGATCAAAGCCGTTATAATAACTCTATTTAGCACGTGCGTCGATCGCGATCAATGGTCCGGGCGCTCACGCGATCAACGCGCGAGATCGACGCGCGCGCTGCCGATCCAACGTCCAACGCGCTTCCACGTCACCTGAAATAAATAAATAAGGTGTGGGTTAGTCCCACACGGAAGATATTTAGGGAAACCGTCGGGTTTAAATAACCCTGACGGCTTTTCTAGGTATGACCCTTCCCATATAGGGAAGGACAAAGACCCATTTATATATATGTATATAATAAATAAATATAATAGTATACCGCGCCACGTAGGCGCGCTGCGCGGGTCCGCGTGGCTCTGCCACGTGGCCTTGCGTGCCACGTCGCACCCGCGCGGGCCCCGCGCGCTTTTTACCTTTTTTATATTTATTTTTAACGTTTTTAAATAGAAATTAAATCAGAAAAATCAGGAAAAATCCAGAAAAAAAATCCCTAAAATTGTAAAAATCATATCTTTTAAAATACAACTCCAAATTCATCCAAATTTCTTTCATTTGATTCTGAAATTTAATTATCTATCATTCTAAAAATTCAAAATATTTAAATAACAAGAGTTTTAATTTATATTTCAAAAATACACTCATTTTCTTAAGATTTTAAGTTTAGAAATTTAAATGAATGTTTATAAAAATAATTTCTCTTATTATTTAACATTAAAAATCACTTATAATCTCAAGTAAAGATAGGTTATAAAATCATTTATCCTTAATTTATCATAATTAACCCTAATTTAGTGTATTTTGAGATTATAACATAAATTTGCATGAAATGATAGAAATGCACTCAAAGTATGATAACATGCACATAAATGTAATGTTTTATGCCTTAAATTCTAAGAGCTCTTATTTTCTTAATTTGATCCACTCGACCTCACCTTAGAAGTCATTACATTTAGATATCTGACCTACTAGAAATGTAGAAGTGAGGGCCTTATAGCCCATATGATTACATTTTGCGTAATAAATCTAAGTGATCTAGAGAAACCATGAGATGATATTTAGTGGTTGACTTCTTTGGGATTGGGTATCTAACAAGCACCAAGGAAAAATGAGTAATCAAAGGTTGAAATGCTATGGGATTAAAATGTAGAGGTTTTGAGATAAGTTAATGTCAAATTTCTATCCCCTACTTGATATCAGCTGAACCTACATAGTGTGAGAATTCCTCGCTTCCGAACTTTACCTTTAAAAGAGTAGAATGCTCCATGATTTTGTGAGGCACCTATCATCATTATCCCTATTAGGCACATAGTTTTATCTCTTCCAAAGCAGTCAAGTAGTTACATCATTTTTTCTTAAACTTCACTCATGATAATAATACTCCCAAATGATTCACGCATCCATCACATCACATTTCTTCCATATTTCCCTCACATGTACATATCCCTTCACACTAAACGTCACATTTGTTACATTCTCTCTTAAAAAAAACAAAAAATAACTCCACTGGTTTCTTTTCATGTAAATTCTTTTAAAATTTTGAAACAAAAAAAAAGAGAAGAAAGAAGGAAAAAAGGAGAAAATCAAGGAAAGAGAGAAATAAGAAGAGAAAAGAAGGAAAATAAGTGGGAAATATCTTCTTCCACCATCATCTCTACCTTCTACATCATCACCACCCACATCATTTGGCAGTATAATTATCATAAGTGGTACCTCCTATGTTTTTAAAATCCACTTTGTTTATCTACATATATTCTTTTAACCACGTCATTCCCTTATAAATAATATCTTTTTATTTCCTTCAGCCACCTCACACGATGCATCCCAAAGATAGGAATCTTTTGAATTACACTCTTTATAGGAGGAAAGCGAGTTGAGGGGAATTTTAATACATTAAGTAGCCTCCATTTTGAGGGAAGGAGTGATGTATCTATGGAGAGGGTAAGGAATTACATCCGCTCATAAGAGACTATCTTTTCATCCCCATAGCATCAAACCTTAGATATGCTCATCTTGATCACAATTGAGAATTAGACTCGAGCATTAGCCGATGAGCACCTGGATATGGAATCTAGATCATTATGTCCTACATTATGAGCAAAACGTAATCATACATTCATACCCTTCACGTCCTAAGTAGTGGGATCAAAGGATGAAAGGGATTTCTAGGGAGACTATATAGTAAATTACTAAGAGACCAACAATCATTAAAGTTGGGGGCTGTGATAACATGCTAATTAAACATGAAAATACATGATTATTAATGCAAACTAAGGCATAAGACATTCCATTCTAATGCATGTTATTGTATATTTTAGTGTTTATCTATCATTCCATGAAAATATGTTATAATATCAAACAACATTAATTTAGGGTTAATTATGATGAATTAAAGATGATATTTTCATAACCCGTCTTTACTTGAGATTATAAATAGATTTTAATGTTACATAATAAGAGAAATCATTTTATATACACTCATATATTTTCCTACGTTTTAAAATCTAAAAGAAATGCGTATATTTTTGAAATAGAAATTTGATCTCTTGTTATTTATTAAATTTAACTTGTTAGAATGATAAATAATTTAAATTCTGATCCAACGAAATAAATTTAGATTAATTTGGAGTTATCTTTTGACAAGATATGAATTTTCTATTTTTTGATTTTTTTCTCAGTTTTTATGAATTTTATGAATTTTTCTGAATTTAATGAATTTTTCTGATTTTTTTGTATTTTTTTGTATTTTTCTGAATTTAAAATCCATTTATTTAATTAAAAATTTACTTTATAATCACGCAGGTGATGTGGCAACGCGAGGATCGTCCAATGGCACAATTTATCGTGACCGCCGATCTTCACTCATGGGGGGAGGGGGGTACGTGGCGCAATCCTATTACCAGCGAATCATTTTAAAACGATTTAGTCTCACCCATCGATCCGAGGAGTTATAACGGCTGAGATTAAAACCTACAAAATGCATCTAAAGCGTTGGATCAAGATCAAACAATGACGGTCTGATGTGTTACTCATTATTGGCGTGACGTGGCTATTTAGTTACCAAATCCCTTGAACCGCTTGCTTCCCATCGCTTCTAGACTCATTTTCGCGTTCACAGAGTGCTTGAAAGTGAGATTTTCTTGAGAGAATAGGAAGAAATCAGCTCTTGAACATCAACGATCGTTTTTCGAATTCGGGAATAAAAAGCGTTTGATCCAGTGATTAATTGGATCAATTCAAGCGCAATCTTGGGTTAGAGATCATGTTTAATCCTAATCTTCCTTCATATAGCTTTAGATTTTAATTTCAAATTGTAATTTTAGTCAATTTCAAATTTAATTTCAGTTTTTTGTGATTTCCAATTTCAAAAAATTTCTCTCTTATTTACTTGATGATTTCTTTGTGAATCTTGATCCAAATTCAGTGATTTTTTATTCCGTGGATTTGTTTCGAGTTTTCTTTTTAAAATTATCAATTTTTCCTAATTTCTCACCATGATTCATCATCCGATTTGATCGAATTTCAAAAGATCATCTAAAATTACCTTAATTCTTTGTGGAATCGGCCCTTATTCACCACTATACTCCTTAATTCATGATTATTTGATAAAATTGGTGAGTTTGTTATTAGTTTTAACACAAATTTTTGTGTAATCAACGACCACATCAATTTGTTCCATCAACAATGAATCATTATGCACCATGTAGCACCCCCCGGTTTTAAGTGACGATCAACAATGTTGATTAAATCATCAAGATCAAACGCCCCTCATGACACTACATCACCTGCAATAAACATAAAAAAACACAGTTTGATATTGAAAAAATCATAAGAATTTTTGCAAATAAATACAAACATGACTTAAGTGGTTAGCTTATGCCCTTAATGGGTGCTTAACCACTAACTAAATGCACACACATGCGACATGTCTACACCACGTTGCACATGCGCGCACTGTTATGTGACGACATGCAAGCCTTCATGCCACGTCAGCTGTCATGTCAGTGCGCACTTAGAAATATATGTTTTAAATGTTTTTAGTTTAAATAAATTCAAAATAAATTCATAAAATTCACAAAAATATCAAAAAAATCACTAAAAATTAGAAAATTCATAACTTTCAAAATATAACTCATTTTTAATCCAATATTTTTGTTTGATCAGACATTAAATTATAAATAATTTTAAAAAGTTAAATTTAATAAATAATAAGAGAATAAATTTTATCTAAAAAATACACTCACTTTCTTTGAAAGATACAACTTAGAAAAATCAATGAGTGCATATAAAAATATTTTCTCTCATTATTTTGCATTTAAAACTAAATTATAATCTAAAATTTAAAATGAGAATAATCTATTCTAAAATATCACTTTTAATTATATATGATTATCCTTAAAAATAGTACATTTTGATATTATAACTTTAAATTACATAGAATGATAGATATGGAATGTTTTAGGCCTTAATTGGCATTAATAATCATGTAATTACAAGTATAAGTTGCACATTATCAATAAGCCTTTCAAAATTTTGATCAAAACATCAAATGCAACTGAATATATTGAATTAGTTATTTAAAACATTGAGGCACGAAGAATAGATGATCCTATCATCTCGTATATATAAGAATAAAAATTACAAGGGTCTCTTGAATGAGTTCTTGAATCTATTTAAGTGTCTAGCCTTTAGCGGTGTCCACACAATCTCTAGATGGTTGGATATCCTCTTTAAAGCTTTTCACCAAGAGAGAAAGGGAAGAAATGAGATAATTCCTGAAAGGCTTGCATTGACACCTTGAGTTGTTGTCATTCTCTACTTATTTATAGATATTTGATATGTAGCTTTTTCATAAAAACTCTTATAATTATGTCTATATCCACCAATATGCATAGACTTTATGTGTGTGACCTCTAGGTCCATATTTCTCATGAGTTAATAACTCTATAGGCTCAATAACACCTTATTGTCAACCTTAATTAATTATCCACATCAACATATAGATTAATTAATCAAGGATCAATTTAACCCAATTGATACGTTGAGTTGCCAACCCATTGGGTGCCACACTACACCACGTACTCTAGGAGATATGGAGATATAAGAACTAACTTATAGAACCTTTCAATCATTGGTTACCATGTATGTATAATCCATTATCAACACGAGACTCATGAATGACTTAGGGTATGGTTAATTGACAAACTGTAATCGGTCACTCAATTTATTACTAATGCGAGTAGGAAATCATTGGGTACTCCTTCAATATTTCCACTACCTTGGTCAACGATTTCATCACATCTCATTCCTTGATTCAATCCCCTCAAATACCAAGAACAAATGATCCTATCTTGACCACACAATCATCTTCGAGGAATTCATGTCATATCCAATATATAAAATTTTATAGATCCCGTGGCTAAGGATTCATAATTCATAATCAAAACATGGTCATCCATCCACAATATCTCTTTGGTGTCTCAAGTCAAGGGACCACATAAACAACTCGTGAAAAGAATCAACCTGATTGATTGTTAGGTATAATATCATTCAATGATTCATACGGATCAATTCAATGAACTATTTCTCCAAAGAGCACACACTATCTATCCTTAGTGTCTCCACACTGATGGCTACAAGATCAACCATACTCATAATATGAGTCAAATTAGAGAGTGTTATTCTTTTCAAATAATTTGATTTCCTTTTTGACAATCCCACAAATAAGAATGTTTAGACTATTAACAGAATGAATCAATGTGGTCATTAATTGCACACTGATTCATGTTAAAAATAATACCAAACTCATCAATTTTATGAAATTAATACGAATTAAGGGATATAGTGGTGAATAAGGGTCGAACCCACGGAGAAATAAGGGATTTTGAGAGATCTTTTGAAATTCGATCAAAATTGGACGATGAATTGAGGTGAGAAATTAGGAAAATTGATGTTTTTGAAAAGAGAACTCAGAGATGAATCCACAAAATAAAAAATCACTCGATTTGGATCAAGATTCGCAGAGAAATCAAAGAGCGAATTAGGTAGAAATTTCCGAGTGCAAAGAGAGAGAAATCCAAAATCAAATCTAAAATTATCTAAATCTATGATTCTAAATTAAAATCAAATGATATAGCATGAAAGATTAGGAGGAAAACACATAATCTAACCCGAGATATCGATCGAAATGATCTAATTAATCACCGGATTCAAGGCTTTTCATTCCGCGATTTCGAAAACGATATTCGGTGTTCAAGAGATGAATTCTCCCTATTTGATTGATGAAATCTCACTTCCAACCACTCCATCGACGCCAAAATGAGTCTAGAAGTGATTGGAAGCAAGAGAGTCAAGGATGGTGGTGTCTAGACAGTTTAATTACTCGAAATCATCCAAGAATGCATTACAATGTCGAAGAACATCTCAATTTATAGAAAATTTGGGCGTAACTGTCCAATCTGGCGTTTCATCCTCAATCAATAGCTTTGATGAAACGTGTGGATGCGAATCGTTATGATTAAGTCGTGGCTGTTGGATTGGAGATGGACCATCAAGATTTTTCCATGTCGCGCGCTTTAGAAGTAACGCTTCAAATGACATCCGTTCGATCTTGATCTGATGCTTCGAGTGTGTTTTCGTTAGTTTGAATCGCAACCGTTATAAATCTTTTGATGAAAGGCTGTGATTAAATCATTTTTAAAATGATTCGTCAACTAATAGAATTGTGCCATGTATCTTGCCTTAAGTGACGATGGACGATTGCAATTTAATTGTGTGATCGGATGCTCCATGTACTGCCACGTCACTCCCTCGACGATCCATCGACGATCACGATTTTATCGGACGCTCTAGATTTTTCCATGTCGCCTACCGATTTATAAAGTTAATTTTAATTAAATTCAGAAAAATTCAGAAAAAAAATCTGAAAAAATCCCTAAAAATTAGAAAATTCATAACTTTCAAAATATGACTTCAAATTAATCCAAATTTATTTCATTGGATCAGAAATTAAATTATCTATCATTATAAAATTTCAAATTTTTTAAATGACCATAGAATAAATTTTTATTTCAAAAATACACTCATTTCTCTTAAAAATTAAAACTAAGAAAAATAAATGAGTATATAAAAAAATTTCTCTCATTATTTAGCATTAAAACACAATAATAATCTCAAATATAGATGTGAATAATCTAATTTAAAAATATATCATTAAAAATGCATAATTATCCCTAAAATAGTGCATTGTGAGATTATAACTTAAATTTGCATTAAATGATAGATATGCACTCAAAGTATGATAACATGTATAAAAATGAAATACTTAATGCCTTAATTTGCATTAATAATCATGTAATTGCATGTTAAGATTGCATGATATCAACCATATGTTTAAATACTAGGTATCACTGTAGTATGATCTCATCATAATTCATTTAGTCATTACATATGATCATGGACTTCATTACAACTGTCACACAAGAATGACAATGAATAAGTTTTATTTTAATTAACATAAGTGAGATACATTGAATTATGATTGGCTTATAGGACATTTAATATCCATTATCACATGGCCCATCAGATGGAGAAGAGAAAGAGAGACAAATCCTCCATTAAATTCTACCCATCTAATTAGTGTTTCTTCTCTACATTGTGCTTCAAAGAATGCCTCAAGTCACTAATTGATTGGTTCAAAGAAAAGTAAATGTTGCACTTTGTAGAATGTCACCATGTGTCTTGGCTTTAAGGTGGGTTATTAGACCACAATCTGCACAATCCACCAATCCTGATCTGCCACTATAGTTTTGAAACTATAAGATGATGCCAAGCGTCTTGAGAAAAGAGCAACCTATGTTTAGTCCCACAGGAAAACCATTTTAAGATATATTGGCTATGAAAAATAAGTCAACATAAATATCTTAATGAGCACATTATGGAATATGATAATTTAATACTATAATGCCTACATGGCGCCAAGTGACATGTGAGTATGCTATGCATGTGCCACCTAGACCCATTGACATTTTGTGAGGCATGGGTGCCATGTGTGCAGTTGTGCCACCTAGACCCATCGACATTTTGTGAGGCATGGGTGCCATGTGTGCCATTTAAGGTGGCTTGCTCCCAACACCACATGTTAATGTTGACACATCACAATTGATTCCCCATTTCCCCCCCTAATTATCCCTTGAAAGTCCAAAATTAAATTTAAAAAAAATAGTGGAAAAAATTCTAGAAAAATCCCTAAAATTGTAAACACTCAATCTTCTAATTTTGTAAATCATTTTGGCATTAAGGTTTTTTGTCAATTTTCTCTTAATTGACTTCTATTTCTTCTCATGTCACTTGAAAAGAATAAGCTAGAATAAAATAGAAATACCATGAAGTCTTAGATAGTTAAACTAAGTCTTTCATCTTCTTTCATCTTTGTTTGTTTTTTTCTTCACTTAAGGGCTGCATGCTAAGATCTTTGGTCAATAAGCTTTCCAAAATTTTGATGAAAAAAATCAAACGTAACGAAAAAGATCATATGAAACATTCAACATGATGATCCTATCATCTAGTATAAGTTCAAAACCATACTTATATGAATCATTTTGAGTTCTTGAAGTTGTTCAAGTATCTAGCTTCTAGAAATATCCACACTATTTTTGGATAATTGGATCTACTTTGGAACACTTGTCATCGTGAGAAAAAGAGAAGAGGGGAGAGTTTACAACAAGACTTACATGGGTACTTGATGAGACTTATTTGTGTGGTCATTGAATACACGTGGAGACGTGTCAAAACATATTCTAAACTCACCAATTTAAGATTATAATCACAAATTAAAGAGTATAATGGTGAATAAGGCTCGAATCCACATAGAATTAAGCTATTTTTGAAGTGTTCTTTAAATTCAATCAAAATTAGACCAAGAATTGAGGTGAAAAGTTAGTGATTTTAGTAATTTTAGAAAGAAAACTCCAAGACGAATCCACGGAATAAAAAATCACTCGATTTGGATCAAGATTTGCAGATAAATCAAGAAGCAAAACTTAGATAGAAAATAGATCGCGAGGAGAGAGAATAAAAAAATTTATCTAAAATTCAACTAATCTACAATTTAAAATTGAAAGATAATCATACAGGACAAAAGATTAGGAGGAAAACACATAATTTAACCCGGAGTCGTGCTAGAAATGATCCAATTGATTTTTGGATCAAAGGCTTTTCATTCTGCGATTTTGAAGACAAATTTGGCATTCAAGAGGCAATTTTGCCCTGTTCTTTCAACAAAATCTTGATTTCAAGCACTCACTAGATGCAGAAATTGATCTAGATGAGGAAGATATCAAGAGATTCAAGGATTGAGATGTCTAAACAATTAGATAGCTCGAAACATGTGTATAAATAGGCAACTTTAGGCGTAGCCGTTGGATTTGGTGTTTCATCTTTGATTAACGACTCAGATGAAACGTCAGGATGCGAATTGTCGTCTTTAAGTCACGTCTATTCAATTTGAAATGGAGTGCCTAGATGAAGCACATCATTACGTAAATTTGGATCATCGTGTAACGTCTGCCGTTCAATCTTCATTGAATGCTTGAGATGTTGCCACACGTCCACCGAAGTCCATCAGGCACATTTAATCTCAACCGTTTTAACTCCTCACATGAACAGCTGAGATTAAATTGTTTTAAAACAAATCGTCGCCCACTCAGATGTCACCGCATACCCCCTGACTTAAGTGAAGATCAATGGCTTCGATAAAATGCATAAATTGGATGCTTCCCGTCACACCACGTCACCTGAATAAAAAATAAACAAAAAGATAGTCCCACAAACAAAAATAAACACGAAATTGATTGGTATATAAGTGGTGAGTATTTAGTGGGTTAACGTATATCATGAAAAGTATTTAGTGGGTAACATATATCATGAAAAGGATGCTTAACCCACTAATTACACTTGTGCTCGCATAGCGCACACATGCACACACACATGTGCACACATACATCACAACGTGGCATGTACATGCGTCGCCATGTGGCGTGTACATACGTCTCCACGTGGCGTGTACATATGTCGCCACGTGGCGACACGTTATCACTCTACCATGTCAACTGCCACGTCAGGGCACGATATAAAAAGACAATTTTTTATTATTTAATTTTAAAATCCAAATAAATTCAGAAAAATTTGAAAATATTTTAGAAAAATTCCTAAAAATTAGAAAATTAATCTAAATTTATTTTTTTGGATCAGAAATTAAATAATCTATTATATTAAAAATTTAAATTTAATAAATAACAAGAGAATAAATTTTCATTTCAAAAATGCACTCTTTCTCTTAGAAAAATAAATCACTATAAAAAAATATTTTCTCTAATTATTTAATATTAAAACCCAATTATAATCTCAAATGTATATGAGAATAATATACTCTAAAATATCTTCTTTAATTATGCATAATTATTTCTAAAATAATGTATTTTGATATTAAAACTTAAAATTGCATGAAATGATCGATATGCACTGAAAGTATGATAACATGCATAATAATAGAATGTTTTGTCTTAATTTCAATTAATAATTATATAATTACATGTGTAAATTGCATGTTATCAGTACCCCCTAATTGTGATCTTTCTCCTCCTATTTACAGAGTTTGGGTATGTGAACTTTCACAAAGATCCTTAGAGTTATGTCTTTATTCACCAACATCAATTAACCTCATGAGTGTAACCCTCCAGGTCCAAAGATCTCACTATTTAATAATTCCATGGACCCAAAATTCTTATTGGTTCTCCTTATTAATTAAGTATATCAACATGTAGATTAACTAAGTAGAGATTAATTTAACCCAATTGAGTTGCCAACCTGGCGGGTGCTAAGCTATACCACATTCTTTAGGAGATATGGAGTATCCATGATCTTATTACATTGCACCAAAGTGTTGCATCTACATAAACTCAAGAAAATGTGAGAAATTTGTCACTTGATTTCAAAGAAACCCAATGTATTGACCATATTCAATTATTAAGAGAAGGGTATTTATGTTATTAAGCTAGTGATCAACATGTAAATATGACATTTTATGCATGCAACTAAGAATTTATTCTTATTAGCTATAGGCGCCTTCCAATTCATAGAGATTTTTAAGGCAAATGGCAAGCATGCCATGTCTCCCAAATTAAATTTTAGGATATAGGAGAGAGAGAATAGAGGGCACAAAGCATGAAAACTATTTTTGTGTTGATGAAGCATCTAGATATAGCCACTTGTTAGCATCATTCTCATCAACTTCATTCAAAATCTGCAACAAGTTCAAAAACATACTGCATCATTTTTCTTGGAATTCAAAATTCACTTAATTTTTATCTGGACATCTGATTTGGAAGAAATTTGCACAAAATTACTCCCTTTTTAGTCTTCTCTCCTGGCATCTTCATCATCAAAATAAAAATGTGCAATAAGAAAGTAAAAATCTTTCTTAGAATGACAATTTTCTTTACGAATTCATGGTTCAATTGTCATCCTTATTATCATTCTTGATAATTTCCTTGACTCAATAGCGCAAACTCAAGAACATGTGATTAATAGAATATTGTTTGACCTTGAGAAGGTCAAATATACAATATCTGCCACTTTAGCTCTGATTTATGCAAAAATGGCCAATGAATGCTAAAACAAAATGAATGCAAAAGAATAAAAAATCATGATAATGTGACGTAAATTCATGCGAATCATGCAATATAATGCGCTAATAGTGATGAAAATGCCTACAAGAATGGCACCTAGTCAAGCTCCCTAATGCATGAAAGCACAAGAGAAACGATCTTTGCAATGGCTTGAACTTCTTTTCTTTGTTGAAGATTCTTGTAAGAGATTTAATATTTCATGAATAGTTTTCTATTTTCTAGAGGAAACAGCTTGAAAGGTCAATTACAAGCGGTCACATGAAAGGGAAAGGGAGAATTGACATCAAGCATCATGGAGGGAGATGAAAATATTTGTGGTTAGGAGAGAAATCGTTTGACAAAGAATGACCAATGAAGGAGGAAGAAGAAACCTCTAAGTCTACAGAGTGGATTAGAAGAAGTTACTACCTCTAAGTTGAATACATGTCAATAACTTTTCAAAATTTCAAATTTCACATTAACTGTTTACATTACTTGGGATTCTTGTAAATATCTTTAACTAGAAGCATTGTTGTCTCTTTGTTGAGAGACACCGTGGGAATCGTGCCTCCTCATCAAGGGGGGCCTGATTTTGACCTAAGGTTTCACGCTTGTATAATCCTTGAGAGAGGAAAGTGCATGACCATTTTCAAATGTATGCAGACAAGACTTGGATCATCTGATGCATGCATGCACCATTAAAAACCTCAGCACTCCATCGTGGTGACGGGCCAACAGGATTTGGCGATGACCAGGTCGTTGGTTTGTTGCCAGATCGCTTGGATTGCAATTTTTCAAATTGCGTAAAGCATTGTGATTCTTGAATGTGAGTCGTGTGAGACTGTCGACTGTAGCTGATTTCACCCGATCCAGCATAGAAACCTTTATCTGGTTGATTTTGAGGATCAGCTGGGTGAATGTTCGGATCAATTTCGCATGATTGGGATTGGTCATCCCTACTCATACAGAATTGGGAATTTTCTAGTTTGTCAAACTCATAGACTCGTCACATATTGTTATCAGAATTTTTTTATTCGTTAATAATTAGTTCTATAAAAAATAAAAAAATCACATGGTGGCCCGCGTCGGGTGCCCGTTGTTTAGCAAATTCCAAACATCCAATAAACCCCATTTCCAGAACACATTTCTAGAAAGAGATGGATATAAATTAGAAACATCTTTTTCATGAGAGAGTTATGAGGATGCTTCTCATGACCTAAGTTACTTTAAATATCTTACTATAATACCAATCGGCCATTATTAAATAATTGGATTATTAATTGTCCATTAAACCATTCACCGGTTCCGGTAGGCTTCAGTTTTCTTACGAAACGCCAGATCCCACACGCAACGCCCACCGTCGGTCAACTCCGTGAGCCAGCCAACGGACTCGAAGACTTTTCAAATGCCCCTTCCTTGACCGATTCACGAAATACAGAAACGTGGGATGGTTCTGAGAAACGACGCAAACACGTAGATGCTGACTAATTCCTGAAGGTGTCGTCACTCCCCAAGGAGACTGTTCCCCTGTTTACCGTGTCAGATCATCGGTAACCACACTGCCGGTGACGGTACGGATCTGGTCTCCTTGCCACGAATGAAATGGCGTCGGGATTTGCAGTGACCGTTGGATGGTGCTTTGACTCCAGCAGCGACACGTGTACGAAGGGAACCGTATTTCACGGAGAACCCTTAGATGGTCTCTGATTTTTGAACAAGAAGCCTCTCGCCAAACCTCATATCTTTTCTGTCGACACGTCCCAACGCTTGACATTCACACGTGGGAAAGCCTGCAAGAGGAGAGAAAGTAAGACACACATGGAAGCGTGAGCATGAGATGCGTGGAGGCCGCGACAAGAGATGGCAAACCTGGCTCTCCCTTGGCGTTCCGCCGAAATGGCCGGTCACCACTCTTCCCACAACTTTCGCTCGCAAGTCGTGAACCCTGACGGCGGCCGATACCGTCTAGAGAAAGTCCAGGCGTCCGTGGTATCCTAGGTAACCTCCATTGAAGTTTCTTCCTGCATTGTTCTCTTCGTCGAGATTTTGCCGATTATTTTCGAAGGTCGGAGGGTTTGCGTCTTCCGTCCGTAATATCGTATTTTCTTGTTCTTGACGCACTTATTTCTTTGTCCGTTTTGAAGTGGTCGTGATGGCTGAAACGCCCAAGCTTCTGTACGTAGTGGTGGTTAATGGAGAGCAGAGCGATGGTGGAGAGGGGAAGGTTTCTCCCGCAAATTCGTTTCGGTACACGAGACCGGTGCTGCAGAGCACTCTACAACTCATGGGATGCAAAGCGCGCCATGCTTTCAAGGTATAAGAAGGGGAAATAGATCAAAGTAAGATTTCATTTTGGCTCAAACTTGTACGTGTTGCGTGAATAAAGAGGAAATTTATCTAGTTTTTAACTTTTTATCCTTATCCCTTAGTTTCTCTTATGTTCATCACTTTTAAAGCCTTGGTAAAATACTTTTTGTTCTTTTCAGATCAGTCGAAGGGTTTTTGAAGTCTTCAGAGCCAAGTGCTCGTCTGACGCTTTTGGTAATTTCAATAGAGGAATATCGATGTCCACTGCTAATCAAGGAAATGGTCTTCGGAAAATAGATGAGGCCAAAGAGAATGATACAATACCGTTTGAAATGTACAAGAGGTCAACAACTGTTGTTGTATGTAGAGAAACCTTTCTGAATGTAGCTTGTGATGCTTTATCTGAATACAAGTATGTGGGTCCTAATCAAAGAGCCGATCTAGCCCTAGCATGCAGGTACTCTACAGTAAACTTTAACTTCCTATGAATATCTAATTTCTGTTTGATAGTCTTGAAAGTTATGGATGTTCATGATTTTATCGTAAATGTTTGGTTTAATTGTGTTATATATTTTCCTCTCTCTTTTGCTTAATTTCCTATAAACACGTAGGTCATGCACTTCTTTTAAATGGAAAGATTTTAAAATTTTCAGACATAGTAGAGGGGGGATCAGAAAAGGGGGCAGAAGAGGGAGAAAGGGAGGCAGAAAAACTGTCAGATTTGATTGTCAAATTGATGACCATGTCAATAAGTTCAGGCAGATCGATCAGTAATCAGAAGAGGAATCTAGTAATCAGATTGATCACTTCTCAATGTCCGATTGATGGAAATTCAGATCATCTACTTTGAGTTTTTGGATTGATGAGTCCAGTGATTAAATGGCTCAAAACAGATGGCCTATTTCTGGAGAGCGACGACAATGTTATCACCTTTTTCATGACCTCTGTTAACATTGTTGCTGGCGCCTCCTTGAATACTGTGTATGCTCTCTGTCAACAGTCGTTTGCTGCTGCCACATAGCTCTTTCCCTCTCTGGCTGCAACTCTCCCCCACCTCTCTTTCGCACACGCACTCTCTGGCTCTCACTCAGTCCCTCCCTTCCGCTCTCTCACCATCTCTCTCTCCTTGTGACACTCCTCCCCACCGCCTCTCTCTTCCCATCTGTCTCTCTCCTTTGCAGTGACTCCTTGCAATTGCTGTGATCATTTAGTTGATCGCCCTAGTGCCGACCAGCAACCTCAATGGCCTTTTATCATGATTTGACAGTCTTAGGTCAGGTGATCTGTCAGCAGTCAGTGATGATTGTCTATGCCAGGGGAGGCAAGAGTTCAGAAACATTTGACTTATGTTACTTTTGCAGAATACGTGAGCGGAAAGAATCTATCACTGTCCTTCTCTGCGGTACCAGCGGGTGTGGTAAATCTACTTTGTCTGCCTTGCTGGTACAATATTTACAACCACCATTTCACTTCCATCAGAATCTTGATTGAGACTTACAATCAGCCCATGTGGTTTTAAAATTTTGAATTTGATTAACAGGGAAGTAGACTGGGGGTTACGACAGTGATATCCACAGACTCCATCAGACACATGATGAGAAGCTTCGTGGATGAGAAGCAGAACCCTCTTCTGTGGGCTTCTACTTATCACGCTGGTGAACACTTAGATCCAATCGCTGTCGCTGAGGCAAAAGCAAGAAGAAAAGCAAAAAATCACCAAAAAGAAGGATCTTCCATTGCTTCCCCAGATTCCTCAACATTGGAGCTTCTAAGTAAGAAGCAGATGGCAGTTGAAGGGTTCAAAGCACAGAGCGAGATGGTGATCGACAGCCTTGATCGACTAATCACTGCCTGGGAAGACCGGAAAGAATCCGTTGTTGTTGAAGGCGTCCATCTCAGCCTCAACTTTGTGGTTTGTACAGATTACTGGGTACCTCCATTTTCTTCTATTTAAAACTCACGCGATCACTCTCTTACAGATGGGTCTAATGAAGAAGCACCCATCTCTGGTCCCTTTCATGATCTATATCACGAACGAGGAGAAACACACAGAGAGATTTGCCGTGCGAGCAAAGTACATGACTCTGGACCCAGGAAAGAATAAGTATGTGAAGTATATCCGAAACATAAGAACAATCCAGGAGTATCTCTGCAACCGTGCTGATAAACATAAGGTGCCAAAGATAAACAATACAAATGTAGACCGGAGCGTGGCTGCCATTCATGCCACTGTGTTTAGCTGCCTGCGTCGCCGTGCTGCTGGCGAGCCTCTATATGATGCGGTGACAAACACTGTTCCAGTGGTGGAGGAAGAGTACAGAAATCAGTGCACTGCGAATTGGCTAAGTTCCAAGGGGATGTATCAGATGATACAAAGGAAGGACTCGTTCAGGCCTTTGATGGCACTATTGAATACAGATGGATCAGTGGCCAGGGCCTGGCCCATGGCAGAGCCAGCTGGTGGGCCACTATATGGGCCTCTGCTGATTGATAAGGCAGAGCCTGTCAACTTGCAGTTTGGGGGGTTTGGAATAAGTGCATGGCCGAGTGATACAGGGGGAACTAGCTATTCAGGGAGTGTAGATGAATCGAGGGCTGAGGATGCAGGAAGTCGGTATTATTCATCTTGTTGCAGCTCACCAAGGATATCCGAAGGGCATGCCAAGGAGGTATTTTTCTTGTTACCTTTTTTTCTAACTTTCTCTCTTTTATCTCTTTTATTTGCATTTCTGCATTTCTGTCTTAATTGTGTTATCATGGCCACAGTCTCTCAGTTGGTGTTTCTTAATTTTCCGCATTCATCCTAATTGGTGAATTTTGACTTTCAGCGAAGCATGTTCAGGCCCCCTCCCCCTTCTCTTTCTCTCTCTAACTTGTGGGCATTTGGCTTATGTAGCTGAAGGAAGACATTTCGGTGGGTGGCAGTGAAGAGGAAGGCGATTGTCAGCAGGACGCAGACAGTGATGATGATCTCAGCGATACAGCCAACCGGAGTAGGATGGAAGAAGAGGTAACATGTCCTTAAATCTCTCCTCTCTCACAGTGGAGGATCATTCTCTCTCTTGCTCTTTCAGATGGAAGGTTCAGTCGACGAGGGTTCGACCAAGTCGGATGACGAGTATGATGACCTCGCCATGAGAGATGACTTGGAGAACGGATACCGGTCGGGTGATGAAGACAAAGGGTCGAAAGTAAGGTACAGACAGAATTTAGAGCTCTTCCAGCAGTCCAACACTCACATTTCATCCTTCTCGGAGGAGATTGTTCCCCGAAGGAGGCGCTCTAAAAGTGCACAGCTCTACAGTAGATCGTCTCTGCAACAAGCCTCTGGAGAGCTCGGCAGCCATGGCAATCTTCGTGGCGGCCTCCTTTCCTGAACGATAAATTTATTTTTCTTCCTGTATCTGTTTCCTCGTTCTACTCCATCACTTATATAATCCTGTGTATCTTACGCTTCCCTTTTCTGAACAGTTCTGTAAGGTGAGGTAAATGATCATTTTGGGAGCGAGGGAGGGAGGGGGAAGGGACAGACAGTGCTCTGAACATTTTTGGGGAAGGAAATTGCCATTATCTGATAGGAATAGTAATTCGGAAGCGAGAGGAATCCTCTGAGGGGGGAGGGAGATAGGTAGATGGAGAGAGGGCTATTACTGGCGGAAGACGGCAGCAAAAGCTGGCTCTGGGGAGAGAAATCGCAGAGAGAGTGCGCAGTTACCAGCAGAAGAAGGCAGCGGAAGATAGTCTGGTAATCTACTCAGATGATTCTTACCGTCACGCCCGTCAGGAGATTTCACCTTGAACCCACGAGAGAGAGAGAGGGAGAGTGATACAGTAATGAAAATAAACACTAGCAGTTTAATAAATTAAAAATATACTTCAACTATGAAAACTTTAAGTTATACAGATATTTGCCGGGGGTTTGCCAAATTCAAAATTGATCTTAAAATTACCAAGAATTTTGGTGAGATAAATTTATTTACTTCCATTTTCTTCTATGAATATCTCATTTTGATCTCAATGCATAAACATATATATATATATATATATATATATATATATATGGGTCCATTCTCGAGAGCTTTTTTCATGTCGGCAATAACTCAAAGTGCAGTAGTCCAATGAACCTCTCAGATTTATGCATAAATATGTTAATATCACAAACATTGAAGTGATATTTAGATGAGTCAAGATGAAATAAATCACCTTGTCAATCAATCTTTGCTAGCGATGAACGTTATTAAAGACAGATGATCGATGACCTCTAGTGGGTAATTTAAAAGTTTAGTCTCCTGAATCGAGTCTGTAATATTACTGCGTTGAGATAACGTCATCTTATATCGTCCAAATACCCCAAAGAACTCAAAGCTTTAAACACATCCTTGAAAAAAAAAGAGCTTGAAGATAATTTTTTGAGAAATGCCACCAAAGTCTCTTATTGTTAGTATAATATCATACCAAAAAGAAGTTATATACATTTCAATTTCTCTAACCAAGTATCTGGTTTTTTTTTCTGGGCCATAAATAGCCCGATTGAGCTTGCAAACTTTGATTATCTTTCCCTTTGAGCTCTATAAACAATGGCACGGTACAATCAACACACAAAAACTTAGTTAGCAATAAGTTGGTTAAGTGTCTCACCATGGTTAACCACAACTCATATTAAAACTCCCATAGAATTCACTCAAGCAACAAGAGTGATTTTTGTGAATAGTTTATAATGCAATATTGGTGAGGCATCAAGCAACCAAACTAGCTTTGTCTGAACCAATATTGTCATTAGGGTTACATTTATTATGAGAAAACCACATGTAAGTCACAATATCTGAATATGTAACGATGTGGGGCCAGCTTGCAACCATACCCCAATCTTGTTGTTCATGAAATTTTTCCAATATAACGCCTCCTATGACGCAAGGTGGCTCCTACATACTAACTTTAAGTTGAGTGAGGTTTGAAGGCACAAAAAGATGAGGAAATGCATAGGGTTCAAGGCAAAAGAGCATTTATCTTTGTGGAGGGAAGTAAGATGATATTAGTGGTTTGGGAGTAATGGTACAAAAATCAGGTGGTGATAGGAGGAAATGGAACAATAAAGTTCCAAGTTATGACACTACTAGACCAAAGATTGATATATGTTTATTAAAGATGAGATGGTGATGATAAAAATGACAACAATGGTCTAGTACCTAACATATGGGTTGAGGCTCCAAATTCAATTATTCAAAAGCTTTCCTTTGAGATAGGTAAAGCAGAGGTTCTTAAGAAACCTCACTGATCTCATTGAGGAACTAGACATTGGAATATTCTTTTAGAAAATTAATTTCAAGTAATACTCATAAGAACTATTGACCCACTAATTCTGCCAATAATTTTATAGTAGATGATTTTCCTTTTCACAATGCTCATAGGGAGAGAATGCATTGTGTAGTGTATTTCTACCATTTTGGATATGCCTTTGTCCATATTCACAAAAATAAGTTCTCTAAGATTATATTCAGCAATTGTTTTTTTGCCTTTCTTGAGGCTTAATATAATCGTCCATGTATTCCTACCATTTTATAATGTTTCACCAAAACTAGAGATTAAATGGGCAACATATTGCAAAAAAAAAATCCAAAATTTGCAAACTTAATGGGCTGCTAGCTAATTCAAATGGGCCTTAACAAGTTTTCAAGAGTCTAAGTCATGAAATCACCAAGTACACATAATCATGGGCAAAGCTAACAAAAATTCCTAACTGACATGATTGTAAAGATATGCAAATGTAAATTTATCTTTTATATTCTAGTTTTTGGACATTATACTCCTTTTTGGGCCTAACCTATAAACCAAACTTTGTTATTAGATACTAAAAATTTCAATTGTAGGGTTTAAATAGTTTGTTTTTGGAAAGTTTAACTTATGAGATAATATTTATGAGATTTCACCATAATTACAAATAACCTATAACAGAGTGAATAAAGGGTCAAACCACAAAGAAGAACTTCATTAGATCTAAATGAAAATGCAAAGCTTTTTGTCAAGAAGTGAATAAGATCAAGAGAGAAATCAGATTTTTGTGATGTGACAAATATCCAAATCCCCTTTCAAAGATGAAGAATATTCAAGATTATGAAATAAAGTGATGTTCCAAAGTTTTATGATTAGAGAATAAGATATGAAGATTGAAATAAAAGATTCCAGTCTTATTTTTGTTTAAGCATGATTGGAAACTCAATCTAGCAACACATCTGTTTTGATCTTTTATTTGAGAGCCCATACATCTTGTAGCTACAAGGTGTCTTGCATCCAACATGAAGAATAAAAAGAAAATGAAAGAACTCAGTATCGATAATGATTCATACACAAAATGATGACTTGTGGATGCTCTCTTTCCTCTAGATAGACAAATTCTAAGAGCATTCAACAAAAGATCAAAAAACCCTAAAGGGTATGGGATTTATAGACGATGAAAGAAAATTTGCCTATAAAATTTTATACATCTCAAGTTGACTATCTTGTCAATTCATTAGACTTGTCCTATCTAGCATCGATTCACCAAAGAATCTCGCCCCTTATCCCTGATGGATATTATGTGGAGTGCAAGCCAATCACACTTTCATCTTTCGTTTATATTTATTTAAATGAACTTTTATTCACAGTCATTCTTGTGTGATGTTTGCAATGAAGTCCATGAACATATGCAATGATCAAGTGAATTATGATGAGATCATAATACAATGATCGCTAGTCTTTAAACATATGTTCTAAATCTTCATATTTGTGGGATATTTGAGAAGGACATCGAATAGGACCTACTATTTGAGAAAGAATAGCACGATCTGATCTAACTCATATGATGAGTATGGCTGATCCTGTGGCCATCGGTGTTGAGACACCAAAGATAGATAGTAGGTGCTCTTTGGAGAAAGAGTTCACTGAATTGATCCATATGAATCTTTGAATAGTATTATGCCAAACTATCAATCAAGTTGATTCATGTCACGGTTGTGTACGTGGTCCTTTAACTTGAGACACCAAAGACATATTGTGGATGGATGATCGTTTTTTGACAATGACTTACGAATCCCTAGCCACGAGATCTCCAAAACGTCATAGATTGGATATGACATGAAGTCCTTGAAGGTGATTAAGTGGTTAAGATGGGATCATCCCCCCTCGATATATGAGGAAATCAACTCAAGGAATGAGATGCAATTAAATCCTTGGCCAAGATAGTGGAAATATTAGAGAAGTTGTTCTCAATGATTTCCTACTCGCATCATTACTAAATTGAGTGACCAATTTAGGGTTTGATAATTAACCATACCCTAAGTCATTCATGAGTCTTGTGCAAATGAAAGATTATAAGTACATGGTAACCAATGATGATAGGACTCCATGGAAAATTTATAATATACTCCATATCTCCCAGAGCATGTGGTGTAGCTTAGCACCCACCGGATTAGCGACTCAACGTGTGGATTGGGTTAAATCGATCGTTAGTCAATTAATCTATATGTTGATATGGTTAATTGATAAGGAAGACCAATAAATGTTATTGGGTTGATAGAGTCATTAATGGGTGAGATATATGGACCTAGAGGGTCACACACATAAGGTCAATGGACGTCGGTAGATATAGACATATAATAAGGGTTTATATGAAAAATTTTCATTCCTAAAGTCTATAAACAGGGGGTGAACGACCATAATAGAGGTGCCCATGAAAGCCTAGTAGAAATTATCCCGTCTCTTCTCTTGCTCTTGTAGTGACGAGTATTCAAGAGGAGATCCAATTGTTTGGAGATTGTGTGGATACCGCTAGAGGCTGAACGCTTGAACGGTTGAAGAACTCTTTCAAATGATCCATGTAAGTATGAATTTTATTGTATACTAGATGATAGGATCATCTATTTTTAGTGCTTCAACTTTGATGAATGTTTTGATTCAACACCTTCCGCTGCAATCATTGTTTCGATCGATATTTTGGAGAGCTTTTTGAGCCTCAGATGCTAGCAATCCCAACAAGTGTCACTCACCTAGAGTGAACCTATTGTGTGCATGTGATCCTAATTATCTCTGATTCCTAAAATAAAATCACACAAAATATAGAGATAAACAAGGGAATTCAAAATAAATAAATGAGAAACAAATAAAAAATAATCTAAATTTAACATAAGGAAACTACAAGGAAGAAATGTCAAAATAAAAAACTCCTTGAAGAGATGACTTTGAATTTTTAATTTAACTTTTATAATGTTGACCTTGAATTTTTGAGGATGACTTTTAACTTTGAAAAGATGGCTTTAACTCTTGGCTTCCTTGCCCTTGAACGTCTTAATAATATGAAGAATAATTCTAGATAGTCTTAGAACAATCTTCTAAATATCAATGTGATGAGGATTCTAATACATCAATAGGATGAATGGAATATGAAGTGATTTCGTTAGGATTCATCCTTTATGTAGCTCCTTCTCACCACTGAAATGTTAGTTCTTCACCTCCTTCTCACACTTGAATTGATTAACGATTCAAAACCAAAATTTTCTAAACTATGCAGAAATCATTTTTTTAAAGAGGATAAAATCATAATTTTGAAATGATTTAAAATCAGATCTATAACTAGATCAAGAAATAGAATCGGAACTAACAAGTTCAGTAAAACTTCAAAAAAAATTATAAAATAAATATTCCAAAGAAACATGATTTTAGAAAATATAAACGTCAAAAAAGATTTTTTTTTTATAAAAAAAAGAGATTTCAAGGATTTTTTAAAAAATTAATAAAAATAGAAAATTTTTAACGCTTTTTAAAGAGTAATAGAAATCAGATTTTGAACAAAGAATAGAAATCAAATTTTTAGGAAGAATTTCACAAAAACTTTAACACAATTTTAGAAAATAAATATTCCAAAGTGATTTCAGAAATTAAGAGAATAAGAAAATCAACTTTTAGAAAAATAGAGTTCTGGAAATTCAGAAATCAGAAAAGGATTTTAGATAATAGAAAGGTAAAACAGATTTTAAAAAAAGAAATCGAAATTTCAAGGATGTTTTTCAAAAAGAATAAAAATAAAATTTTTAAGCAAGAACAGAAATCAAATTTTTTTAAAGAATAATAGAAATCAGATTTAAAATAAGAATAGAAATCAGAATTTTTTTAGACAATAAATAGAAATCCGATTTAAAATTATGAATAGAAACCAAATTTTAAAAACAAAAAAATGGAAATCATATTTTTGAAGAAGAATATAAAACAGAGTTTTAAGGAAAAATAGAAATCATATTTTAAATTATGAATACAAATAAGAGTTTTTTTAAAGAATAATGGAAATCCATTGTTTTATAGAATAATAGAAAACAGAATTAAATTAAGAATAGAAATCAGAAATTAATTTTTCTCTACAGTGATTCAAAGATAAAGAGGGATCTAAGAATATATTTAGAGATGATTTGAGAATCAACCAAGAAGATGAGATCACAGAATTCAAATTTTCAACCATAAAAAAATCACGCCAAACACAAGATCTCTCTAGAATAACCTTAAAGTGAACCAAACAAAGGATCATACTAGAGCCCTTGAATGTTTTCTGCTGGAGATCCTAAGATTTCCAGTGTCAACATGCATCAATCATGTGTGCCTTTGATACTTGCACCAACAAAGACATACCTTTCTTGCTTCCTTTTGGCTAAAATATCGATCGAGTTCTAAAATTCAATAAAAGTATCAAACTCATATTGAACTAATAGTCTGTGCTTAAAAATGATAATTTTTTGTCCTTTATTCGTCTAGGAGTTCTCTAGGAACCATTTGTCCGAATCTGCCCTAAAAAGAACCAAGTTTTGTGAATCTAATTTCTAGATACCATTTGAGTTCAGTCCATATCGATTATGAATACATAAATATCTTTCATTATATTAGTTTAGATAATATATCATCATCCAATGCAACCAAATTCTATACTTACTGTTTATATGTATTATTAAGGTATTTACTAAAGTTTGAGCCATCTATTCATATAGTAGTAATATTTTATACCATCTCTCATTATAATTTTTTTATCTAAAATTTCTTCTCTTATAATCTTTATATCTTCAAAATAAAGTGACTTTTCAAAACATCTATACTCCATGTGGATTTCATCATTACTTGGATTCAGTTGAGGATGAAGAACCATAAATATTTAGTATGAATTAGATTTTTTTGAAAATTATTAAAATAAATAAATAATCTTGTTCCTCAACGCATAAGTAGAATTTATCTAAATAATGCACTGAAAAGTCATAAAAATGGAGAAAATCTATAAAATTGCATGAATTTAACAAACTCATATCTCATAATCTTGATATCACTTTAACATGAAACTTTTGTCATTCTCACCCAAATTTAATAATATTTTTTCTCATGCCATATGTATATCCAACGAAGAATCATTTTTATAATACTATCTTTGAAAGTCAATTGGTTCAACTTGAAAATTTTAAATTATGTTCTTTGTGGAAAATGGAAAGAGATAATGATATTGATTAAGGAAAATAAGAGAGGAGAAGAGAGGCATATAGGGGAGAGGAGAGAGAGTAGAAAATCTAGAATTACAAAAGTGACATTATGGGCCATATGCACTCACACTCCCCCTCAAGCTGGAGTGTAGAGATGAAACAAGCCTAGCTTGTGAGAAATGGAGTCGTACGAGGCCGTGCTTAGTCCTTTTTTTAGAATGTTTACCAGATGATGGGAATAGCCAACATAAGGAGTGGTGACAAACCCATCAAGTACTTGATGGTGAATAACGTGACAATCAATCTCAATATGGTTGGTACGTTCATGAAAAGTAGGATTGTTGGCAAGAAAGATTGCAGCTTGGTTATCAAAATACATGGGCATGACATCCTATATTGGAAAACCAAGCTCTTGAAGATATACCCAAAGCAACTCAAAGGAAGCATGCATCATACCATGGTATTCAGCTTCGGCACTAGAGAGAGAGACAATGTGTTATTTTTTACTCCGCCATGTGACAAGGTTCCCACCAACAAATGTGCAGTACCCAGAAATAGATTTTTGATCACCATGATCTCTTGCATAGCTAGAGTCAGAGTAGGCATCCACGCAAAGATGACTGTGTTGTAGGTAGAGAAGACCACGTACATAAGCATGCTTGACATAGGTGAGAACACAAAGAGTAGCTAGCCAATGGATCTGCTGAGGAGCATGCATAAATTGGCTAAGGAGACCCACCGTATAAGTGATGTCAGGACATGTAACATTTAAGTAAATAAGCTTCCCCATAAGTCGGCAATAGGCATGAACATCGGCAAGTTGTGGAGAGGTAGAGTCCCAAAAGTTAGGTTTACTATCAATGGGTAAAGTGTGCGGCTTACACTATAGAAGTCCGACCTCCGTAAGTATATCTGGGACATATTTCCATTTGTTAAGAACTAACTTTCCTAGACGATAAGCAACCTTGATGCCCAAGAAATACTTCGGTGTGCCTAGATCCCGAATAGTAAGATACTGATGTAAATAACCCTTGACTCGAGTAATGCCAACAATTTCTCTCCTAGTGACGAGGATATCATCAACATATATAGCCAGTATGATGCATCCAGAAAAAGCAGAGGTTTGAAAGATAATAGGGTCCACTTCACAAGGAGTCAATCCTTGATAGAGGATAAGCTGACTAAATTTTGAAAATCATGCACATGGGCTCTGCTTCAAACCATAGATAGTGCAATGGAGATGACATACCTGGGTAGTCTCCCCTTGAACGGCATACCCAGGTGGTTGCTCCATAAAGACACATTTAGTAAGATCACCATAGAGGAAGGTATTGGGCACATCGAGTTGATGAAGAGACAACCCCTAATTCATCACCAAAGAGAGAATAATACGTACTGAATAATACGTACTGATGTAACGTTTTCGTGCGTCGTTAAAACACAAAAACGCTGGTCAAACAAAATTTATAAAATCGAACTCACAAAGATAAGATATAAAATCAAGTAATGTGTAAGTATCGGGTCGATCCATAGAGAGCAGGGTTGACTTTAATTGCACAATTGACTTGGTCAAACTTAGGTTTAAAAGGGGTTTTAAATAAGTAAAAATAAGAAGTAATGAGTGGAAATGATATAAATAAGCTAAGTAAGAAGTTTTAAGAATTTAATTCTCGGGTTTGACAAAGAAAAGTCCAAAGTCAAAGTCAAAGTGTTGACTTTGACCAATAGTAGGTGTTCTGTAAAATCAGAGGATCAAAAAGAGTGTGAAGATTACGAAAATTATATATTTGAAAACTAAAGAGAAAATGGAATTTATTGATATATAATTCGTGATTTTTGGATAAGAAATGGATTTACTATGAATTATTGAAAACCAAATATCAGAAAATCCGCGAAATAAACACCTCAGAGGAAATCATCAAATTGACCGGTCAAATGAAATCCAAATATTTCAGTTTATATGTCAATGGAAAGCTATGAACCAGAGGAATCTAAAGAGACCAAAATGATCAAATTCTGATTTGTAAATTGAAAGTAATTGACCCCAAAAGTCAACATTTGACTTCTGATGAAAGATGACCAGTCCTCAGTCAAATGTCAAATTGGAGGATCAAATGAACTCGAAATTCAATGAATTTTCTATCCACGGAAAGATGATGAAAAGAGAAATCCAATGAAACCAAAATCAAATGATTTTGAATTATAATTAGAGAGATATCCTATTTTCAAAATCAGCAATTTTTTAGAATGAAAATTAGGGAGAATGAAGAACACTAAGAACTAATTTGCAAAATTGAAACTTATAAATCTAATAAAAACTCAAATTACCTGCTGATAATCGATTGAATCTCACTACTAACCTGGTTGCCACAAGAATGGGGCTTCAATTCTCATGGATTGAAGCGAATTCGCTCGGACTCTTCCTCGCGGACGTTCAGAATTCAAGGGGAAAATTTGATGAAATCAAGGAGGAATTCATGATCAATCCCGCTCCAATTGCTTTGCAATCGAGTGTAAACGCGGGAGGATCACGATGAAGTACAGATCTTCCTCAAAATTTGCTTAATTTGCTTCACGAATCGATCAAAAAATGAGAAAAGAAAGAGGGGATACATCGTTTTTAAAAGGAATTTTGGCCCGAAATTTCCGGCCGTTTGATGCGGTCATGGGGTGGAATTGATGGGCACAATCGTTGCACTATCACCTCGAAGTGATCGTGTGTGCCACGATCTCTCCAAGGGCCCCACGATCGCGGCTCAATCGCGCCGTGATCACGATTCGATCGTACCGCGATCGTGGAGTTCTTCCGCGAATCTTCCCCGCCGTTCGATGGAGCTTTAGGTAAGTGGACGATCATGATCACCCAGATCCAGTATGCCACGATCGTGAGGAGGGTCGACCACTCGATGGCGATCCACTGCTCGATCGTCTAGAAAACTTCTGCGACAACCGCCAACCGTCCGATCGATGAAGATCGCGGTTGCAATGCCATCCGTTCGATGAAGATCGCGATCGTCCCGACAAATCGTGACGCCGTCCATTCAATGAAGATCACGGTCCATTCGATGGAGATCAGACCGTCCCCATGAGTCGCCAAGTAAGCCGTCGATCACGATCGTCCGTTCTTATGGAGATCTGACGCTCCATGCGTCGCCACGTGGCTTAAGGTAAGCCCTTAGATTGCATCCACTTACTCGATATTTTCCGCACGTGCTCCATTGATGATCGCGTGGACTCGGGTCCACGCAATCATCATCGTCCTGACCAAATCCGACGATTGCCCTGCCGCCACGTAGCCTGCAAAAGACAATCGTGTGGGAACATAGTCCCTCGCGGAAGAAAGAAGTGGAAATAACATGGGTAAATATCGGGGTAGTATAACGCAATTGCGTTACCGCCCCAATCATCTTACCATGGGCCCACTAACCCGTGGGCCCTCCAAATGCCAACCCCCAGTCGTGCCACGTGGCGCCCCACACGGGCGTCCGCGTGGACCGTGTGGACGCGCGTGGCCTCCTGCAACGTGTCCGCGCCCTGTGCGCCTCGTGAGCCTCGCGTGGGCCACCCGCAGCCCTGCCACGTGGCCTCAACGCCACGTCGCATCCGTGCGGTGGTCTCGCTCGCCACGATCAGCTTTGTGCCTCGTCAGCTCGCTTGCGCCACGTCAGCCTCCGCGGGGGCTGTGGAATAAAATAAAACCCCCCCCCTTTTTCGCGATTTTAATAGGAAAAATTAATCTAAAAATCAATTTAAAAATCAGATAAAAATCAGAAAAAGGGCATAAACTTCATAAATTCAGAACTTTAAATGTAGAACTCCTTTTTAATCCAAATTTTCTCCATTGGATCACAAATTCCTTCCTTTTAAACATCATGTCATTAAAATATATTTTAAAAGAAGAAATCAAGATGAATTATAATTACTTAACTCATTTCTCACTAAATATTCTAAATCATAAATTCATCTTGAAATTATCCTTCAAAACATGCACTAAAGTCAAAATCATTCAAGAAAAGAAATTAACTTCTATCAATTTAAACTTAACAAAAGACTAATCCTCTATCAAGCATGAAATTATCCCTAATTTATGCATAAATATTGACTTTAGTGAAATGATATACCAATGGAGAAAATTCCTAAAAAGTATTATAACATGCATCATATTCTCATAAAATAAGCATGAATATGAGTTAATTAGGATAAGAATTTAAGTTATAAATGCATGTTATCAGGCCACAAGGGAGAAGGCCTCCTTATAATCAATCCCATAGCAACTAGACAAGCTTAGTGTCAATGAATCATCACATCAAGATTATACTTGACTGTAAACACTTATCTGCAGATAATAACATTAGTGTTGGCTAATCGAGGTACTAATACCCATGTCCACCGCTTGACTAGAGCCTCATACGCTAAGTCCATTGCTGCCTTCTAGTGAGGTAGCTTTAATGCTTGTAAGTGCGACTTGGGTGTTGACTCGGTAGCAAGAGAAAGGGAGAAGGCATGATATGTAGGGTGCAAATTATCATAACTAACATAGTGTAAAATTGTGTGAAGAGTGCAAGAGCACTTACCTTTGCGAAGAGCGATAGGTTAGTGGAGATCATCTGATGGCAATGCAATGGGCGTTGGATATGAGCACAAGCTCAAGGAGTTGGCGGGCGAAAGTGCAAAGAGTGGAGTAGAGATCAGAACTGGTGGCATTGTGGGTGGCATGAGAAGGGGAGAAGCAGCAAAGTCATGTAGTGGGGTTAGGTGATGATGGTGGAGATAGTGATAAGAGAGGAGTAGGATCCATTGAAGTAGGTAGATGAGATGTGTTCGCTAGAGAGGATGAAGAGGATGAGGTAGGTATAGGGGATGGAGATGGTGTTGGAGGTGGAGTAGATGAGAAGTTGGAGGAGAAATAGGGAGTAGGCTCAAAGAATGTGACATCAGCAGAGACAACATACTTGCGCTGATCTGGAACAGAGACCCGATAGCCTTTTTGTGAGCGCAAGTAGCCGACGAACAATTTTTTGATAGAAATGGGTGCCAACTTTGATGTATTAGGAGTGTGATCATGAATGAAGGCCACACAAGAAAACACCCAAGGAGGCAAGGCAAAGAGGTCAGGATTAGGGTGGAGACGACAAAGGGGTACTTCACTGCCAAGAGGTGATGAGGGAAAGTGGTTCAAGATGTAAGTAGATATAAGAAGGGCATCATACCACATAAAATGAGGGACTCCCATTTCTACTAAGAGAGTGCGAGTCATGTTGAGTAGATGACGGTGTTTGCGCTCGATAATACCATTATGCTGAGATGTGTGAGAACACTTGGTTTGGTGGAGGATCCCGCGGGAGATGCATAAATCCACGGGATAATTCAAGATCATTATCGGTGCAAAGAATTTTGGAGGGTTTTAGAATATTGAATGGAGATCTCTTGAAGAAATTGATGAATAAAGCGCAAAACATCTGTGCAGTCTTTGAGACGATAAACCCAAGAGGCACGAGAGAAATCATTGATAACATGCAATCTTAACATGATAATACATCATTATTAATGCAAAATAAGGCATAAAACATTCCATTTGTATGCATGTTATCATACTTTGAGTGCATTTCTATCATTTCATGAAATTTTAAGTTATAATCTCAAAATGCTTTAATTTAGGGTTAATTATGATGAATTAAAGATAAATGATTTTATAACCTATCTTTACTTGAGATTATAAGTGGTTTTTAAAGTTAAATAATGAGAGAAATCATTTTTATAAACATTCATTTAATTTTCTAAAGTTAAAATCTTAAGGAAATGAATGTATTTTTTGAAATAAAAATTAAATCTCTTGTTGTTTAAATAATTTGACTTTTAATAATGATAGGTAATTGAATTTCAGATCTAATGAAAAAAATTTGGATTAATTTGGAGTTGTATTTTGAAAGTTATGAATTTTCTAATTTTTAGGGATTTTTCCAGAATTTTTCTAAATTTATTTTTGATTCTTAAATTATTACAACAATTAAAAAAGGGGTATATTTTCATACGGGACCCACGTGGATGCGACGTGGCACACCAGGCCACGTGGATGCGACGTGGCACACCAGGCCACGTGGCAGAGCCACGGGGCCCACGCGAGCGCCTGCGTGGCGTGGAGGTTACACGTGGCATGCATATTTATATTTACTCATAATATTAGGGTTCTAGTACCTATAAGCATCCGATATTTTGGATATTACGCTAACCCTCTTAAAGCACTACACCTTATATACCCACCTATTTTCATTAATTTTTCATGTGTGGGACTAAGTTCCACAGGGTATTTTAAGTGCAGGTGACGTGGCTAAAGGCGATGCGTTGGATTAAAGGAGGCGCAAATCGTCACGTGTTGATGAAGTGGACACGAGGTCCACCGGAGCACATCAGCTCACGTGCCATAAATAAAGAGTTATAACTGGTCTAGATGTAACGTGCGGAAACACATCCTGATCGTCGGATCGCGATCCAACAGGCGCGATCTGATGCGTTTGAATAAGACATAAATGCACGGCTTCATTGGAGCGTCCATCTGCGATCCAACGGTCAAGATGTAAGTGTAACGGTTCACCCTTGTGCATTTAATCTGGACCGTTACGCATCCATCGGACGGTTACACCCAATTCGCCTCTAAATTAAGGCGTTCTTTCGATTTTGTAAGACATTCTTGGATGATTTTCATCAAATTGGTCTATCTACACCCCTCCATCCTTGAATCTCTCGCTTCTAATCTCTTCTAGACTCGTTTTCGCGTCCACGGAGTGATTAAAAGTGAGATTTTTTTGATCGATTAAGGAGAATTCGTCTCTTGAACACCGATGCTTGTTTTCAAAATCGCGGAATGAATAGCCTCGATCCGACGATTAATTGGATCAGTTTTGATCGCTATCTCGGGTTCAAAATCGTGTTTTCCCTCTAATCTATCGTCATGAATCATCAATTTGTAATTTAGGATCGTAATTTAGTTTAATTTCGTTAATTTTGGTTTTCAATCTTCCGATTTTCCGAAATTTCATCCCACTTCTCTATTTGAGTTCTCCGCAATTACTAATCCAAATCGAGTGATTTTTGATTCCGTGATACGTCTTTGAGTTATCTTTCTAAATCAACCATTTTCCCTATTTTCTATCACCAATTCATTGTCCGATTTCGATCACTCTCTAAAAGATCTCTCAAAAAATATCTTATTTCCCTCTGGATTCGACCCTTATTTACTATTATACCCCTCTATTTGTTATTAAATCATCAAATTGGTAAATTTGGCTTTATTGTTGACACGAATCGGTGTGCAATTAACGACCGCACCGATTCGTTCCGTCAATCATCTATCAAAACTATATAATAATGAAAGCACAAGATAGATGACACTCACACATCACAATGAACAAGATCAAAAAAGAGATCTATTGGAATAGAGCCAAGGCGGGGGTAGGAGGCTAAAAAATGTTTGCCTAGTTGACATTACTCACACTCAAAAGAGTAAATTGAAATCCATGGGAGTGCTTGGTGGAGTTTGGAGATACCACGGTGGCCAAGTCCTTGATGCCATTGGAGTGCAAAATCGATCAAGGAAAGGAGACAAGAGAGCCCAACTGAAAGATGATGGAGGACAAGCTCATAAAGTCCATGTCTAGTCTCACGTCCCAAACTAATCCTCTTCCTTCTCTGAAAATCTTGAATGGTGCAATGGTAAAGAAAGAACAAGGCAAAGCAAAATAATGCTTTGGTGATGGCACTAATAGATAAGAGGTTGACAGGAAAATTGGGAACATAAAGGACTTGAGATAACTGGAGTGAGGAGGTCAGATTGGCCTCTTCATGTCCCACAACAAAACAGGCACAGCCACCCACAATAGAAATAGAAGAAGCTTGTGATCTTTTGGATACACGAGTAAGTAAGGATTGTGTACCTAATATACGGGCAAATGCCCCCGAGTCAATGATCCAAGAGTCAAACAAAGAGGAAAGTAAGGTAGTACTTGAGTCGGAGGTGGATGCATGACGTATCGTTTTATGCAATCGTTAAAACACACAAATGTCGGTAAAGAAAAATTAATAATTCCGAACTCATAATAACAAAGATATAAAATCAAGTATAGTGTAAAGATCGGGTAGATCCACAAAGAACACAGTTGACTTTGATCGTAGAGTTGACTTGATCAAACATAGGTTTGATTAGGGTTTTTAAGATGTGAGAATGATATTTAATGAAATCTAATGATATAAAAATGCCAAATAAAATATTTTAAAAATTTAGAAACTGATTCTTAAGAAGAAATGTCAAAAGTCAAGGTCAAAGCATTGACTTTGACCAACAGTTGACTTTCTATAAAATCAGAGAATAAAAAGAGTTTAAAATATTATGAAAATTATGTATTTAGAAACTATAGAGAAAATGGAAATTATTGATATAAAATTCGTGATTTTTCGACAAAAATTGGATTTATTATGAATTATTGAAGATCAAAGATCAGAAAAATCCCGAAATAAACACTTTAGTGTAAATCTTCAAATTGACTAACCAAGTGATATCCAAATCTTTTAATTCACAAATGAATGGAAAGATAACAACCAAAGGATTCCAAAGAGACCAAAATTATCAAATTTCAATTTGTATTTTGAAAGTAATTGCACCCGCAAGTCAACGCCCAAATTCGGATTGGAAATGAACAGTACATGGTCAAACATTAAATTGAGGGACCAAATGATGATAAAATTTTATGATTTTTGTATTCACGGAAAGCTGATGAAACAAATAATTCAATGCAACTGGAATGAAGTGATTCGGATTTAAGATCAGGGAGAAATCCTTGTTTCAAAACCAACAAAAATCCAAACCAAATTTGTGCGAAAATGAAGAACAAAACGAATTTAATGATAAGATTGACTACCTAAATCTAATCTAAATATAAATTATTGTAAGGAGAATGATCGAATCATACTACTAGCCCAATTGATGTGAAGATTTGGCTTCAATTCACGCGGATTGAAGAGTATTTCCTCGGTTTCTTCCTCGGCGTACGTTCGGCGTTCAAGGGGAGATTTTGATCAATCCTTGCAATTAATCGCGACGAATCCTGTCTCAATCTGACCGCGATTGAGGCTAGAACGTAGGGGAATGTTAGTGAACTCAAGACATGCCTTCAAAACTGCTTAATTTCTTCATGATTAATCAAGAGTTACGTTTACAAAGAAGAACATCGATTTTTATAAGGAAATTCCGCAGGAAAAGCGCTGCCCGTTCGATCTGATGAAGATCGATTGGACGGCCACGATCGTGCACGTAGGATGCGCCATGATCCCACGACGCGGGCCCACGTTCTCCCTTATCTTCCGCCCATCCGATCTTTATCAGAGCGTCTCGACGCATCTACATGTCTCCCCACGATGCGCCAAATTTCGTGATTAATCTGAGGCCGTTCGATTTTGTTAATGATAGCGACGGTTCCAATTTGGTGCACGTGCCTTGATCCTCGATTGGGTGGACTCCGCTTCACGCAATCGAGGCATCTCCATCATCGGGATTGCATCCAACGCATATCACAACGCCACGTGTCCTGCACTTTAAAATCCCACGGGAACATAGTCCCACATGGAAGAAATAGATAGAAAGGGTGAGTATAAAAGGTGGAGCTGCATAACGCCTTTGCGTTACTGCCCTAATACTCTTACCTGGGCCCACTAACCCTTGGGCCCATCACCTGCCATCTGGCAGCTGTTCTCGCATCGTGGTGCCACCTGGTCGTCCGCGTGGACTCGCGTGGCCCTGCCACGCGCCCGTGCCACCTCATGTCGTGGGTCCGCGTGGCACTGCCACGCGGCCTTGTGTGCCATGTCACTTCTGCACGGGTCCCATGTGCCACGTCAGCTCCGCTGGTCGTGTGGAGATATAAACCCCCTTTTACATTTTTTTTAAAGAAATTAAAATGAAAATAAATTCTGGAAAAATCCAAAAAAATCCGAAAACTTCATAAATATATATCTTTAAAAATATAACTCCTTTTAAACTCAAATTTTCTTCATTGGCTCACAAATTTATTTATTTTTAATATCATGCAATCTAAAATAAATTAAAAGAAGAAGAATTTAAGGTTAATTCAAAATAAACTTAAGTGATCCTTATAAGAAATGTTATTCATATTAACCAAACATCATCTTTTTAAAATTAATTCTTCTAATCATCTACTAAAGTCAAAGTAAATCAAGGAAAGTAATTAATTTCTATTAATTTAATCTTGCAAAAGATTAATCATCAATAAAGCACATAATTAACCCTAAATTATGCATAAATATAGACTTTAGTGAAATGACATATCAATCGAGAAAATTCATAAAACTGTGATAACATGCATCATAATCATATAAAATAAGCATGAATATTAGTTAAATAAGATAAGAATTTAAGTTAAATATGCATGTTATCAATGCATCATGCGATGAGTGAGCTAGAAGAGTTGTAGGTGTCTCATGAAGCTTCGTAAGACGATCATAGTCTTCCCGAGATATTGTCATCATACCCGAGGACGAAGAAGAAGAAGCATCAGGTTTGCCAAACTTCTTCCAACAACGATCAAAAAAATGATTAGTCTGTCAACAATGCTCACATGGAGAGAATGGTAGGCTATCATGTTCTCAACCACACCCTCGACCGTGCCCTCGACCACCATTTGTGTGGTACCCCTTTCCCTTGGAATTGGAAGATAGCAATGTCATAGAGTTAGATGATGCAAGGGGGGGAGTTGCAGGTGATGGTAAAAGAGGAGTCCCAGTTGACACTAGGAGAGCGGCAGAGAAGGCATTAACAAGAGTCGGAAGGCAAGACTCACTCATTATAGATCATCGGATCTAAGAGGAGATCAAGGTATCAAGGCGTCCAAGAAAGATAGCAACAACAAGCTCCTCTCAATAATAGTGTTGAGTCATAAGATCAGTCGCACACGACTGATACAACTCCAATTGAGTGAGAAGTCCACGAATGCTGAGATAATAGTCTTGAAGGCAATGCCCTGACTGCCTTGCCTTGAACAACTACTCATATACCTCAATGATTCGAAAGAATCGTAGCCATACATAGAAGCTCATTCATCCCAGATAGCTTTGGTTGGTGTAATGAGTTGCCTAAGCTCACTAAGCAAAGGAATTGCCAACTTGAGTAGCCATGACGTGACGGCCTGATCCTCAATGAACCATGTTGTATGACTAGGATCCCTCAAATGGGGGAGGTTCATTTGTGAGAAAAGAGAGACAACAATGAATATGTAGAAACGTCAAAAGCTAGCAAACCAAGTGACATTGAAGATAGTAAAAGGACTCTGAAGATGGTGGGCAAATGTATTCGTCAAAGAAGATGAGGAAGCAACGATTGGTTGCAATGCTTGACTTGGAGTAAAGATCAGCGATAACAATGATGTAGGAGGCAATGTTGGTTGTATTATCGAAGTAGAAGTAGGGACCGATTGATTTTATGGGGGCGACATGATAGCATAAGAGGGAGGAATGGGCAAATAAGTTGATGGACAGTCCTTCACCATAATCTTAAGGTGGCGTTCTCCCAAATGAATAAGCTTAGGGCTGGCTACAAAATCAATAAGCATGTATTTTGGTGTGCCCCAAAAGTTAGGTGGATAAAACATTCGTTTCTCCCTTGTACAGTCCTTTGATCAAAATTTTTTTAAAAGAAAACTTGTAGATCTCAAAATTCCATATCTAGTGATATATAAAATTGATCTATTTCATTAAGTATAGAGAGAGAGAGAGAGATATGCACAAAGATTATGCGTAAATTTTCGCAAACAGCACGTATTCTGTCCAAAAATATAGGATTTAGGTCATTGAAACAACTTCAAATCCAACTAGCTTGCAAACAAGGTTTTTAGATTATAAAAATCCAGTTGCAATCATACCATAGATAAATATTATTGAGCAAAGAATAAGAAGATATGACTTTTTAAAGATGACGCTCGGAAACTAAAAATTTCCAAGAAAAAGGAAAGATTGAAAACATTAGACCACTATTTTTTTACGTTATTTTGGCTCATAGTAGAAGTTTTCAATACTTCTGAATCTAATGCACTAGGTTTCAAGTCGATCCGACTTTAAATTAGAAAGATATGATTGATTTAAGCTGACTGCACAAAGAGATCCATTGGAGCAATGGACAGTCAATGCGCCACCACAAGAAACCCTAAGTTAGGGCTCTGATACCATGTGGAAAATAGAAAGAGATAATGAATACTGATTAAGGAAAAGAAGAGAGGAGAAGAGAGACATATAGGGGAGAGGAGAGACAGGAGAAAATCTAGAATTACGTAAGTGCTATTATGGGCTAAATACACTCATATTCTTAATCATGTTCTCATCTTTAATAATTTCCTTCTTCACTCAAATCCAAAAAACATGAAAAATAACGCAAATATGTTTAATGCAATGTTTTGTAACCATGATAAGAAAAAAATATATAATTACTGCATTAAAGTAAACATATATGTATTCAATAGGAATATTTGGGTCAAATGGCATGATAAGCACAAAAATTTCATATAAACCTAATAATTTGCATCATACACAAGAAAATAATTCTTTAACGTAAGAAAAAAAATGGAAATGGGACATAGAAATTTCTCATTATCAGAACAAAGAGACTAATTGTCAACATTATTCAAGATGATTTTTCCACTATATTTCTAGGGAAAAACAGGGTTTGATTTTCCTCAATGAATCCTATAAATCAAATATTATGGAGGGACTCAATTATTATGCAACTATTATTTAAATTACATTGTTAAAGTCATATAATACTAAAAATATAGTTTACAATATCTTCATACCATGGCATTTGGCTAATTTTAATATCTAAAGCATGCTCATTAGCAAACAACTCACTAACAAGTAGCGGATCTTCTACACATAATCTAGACAAGTGAACTTCTTCCACATTCTCACCTCCTTTCTAATGAAGTGAATCCACAAGAAAAACCCAAGAATTCTTTACATCGTTGAAGAACATCTCAATTATAGGGAGAATTGGCTTAACTGTAGGATCGGCATTTTAATCTTCGATCAGCGGCTCTGATGAAACTCATATATGTGAATCGTTACACTGAAATCACGTTCGTTAGATCAAAGATGGATCGCCAAGATTTCATCACGTCACGCGTGAAGAAGAAATGCGTGAAACGCTAGCCGTGTGATCTTGATCTAACGCTCCAGATGCGTTTCGTCTGAATAAATCTCAATCGTTATAACTCCTCAGATCAACGGCTGAGATTAAATCCTTTTAAAACTTATTTTCCAAAGAACTAGAGTGCCCCACATACACCTTCACTTAAGTGATGATTGACGATTGCAATTAAATCACGCGATTGGATGCTTCACATGACACCACGTTACTTGCGCACATAAAAACATAAACATAGTCCCACACGACAAAAAGTTAAAGGAATGAGCACATATAGAAGGTATGGGTTCATAATGAGAAAGCAAAAATCCTAAAAAGGGTGTTATCTCTTTATTCATTCACATACACGCGCACACATGCAGACTCACATGCGCATACACACGCACACGCACACATGTACATTCTGTGACATGTGGCGTTCTCATGCGCCGCCACATGGAGTCGTCGTTTGGTCCGCGCCATGTCAGCTGCCACATTATCACGTGATAATAAAATTATTTTTTATTCATTTTAATTCAAAATAAATCAAATTAAATTCATTAAAAAAATCAGAAAAATTATAAAAAAATCCTGAAAAATTAGAAAATTTATAACTTTCATAATATAACTCCAAATTAATCCCAAATTTATTTCTTTAGATCAGAAATTAAATTATCTATCATTCTAAAAATTCAAATTCAATAAATAACAAGATAATAATTTTTATTTTAAAAAATGCACTCATTTCTTTTAGAATTTAAAACTTAGACAAATAAATCGTGTATAAAAATTATTTTTTCTTATTATTTAATATTAAAACCTAATTGTAATCTCAAAAAAGTGGGGATATTCTAATCTTAAAAATAATTTTCTTATTTAATCATAGTTGTCCCTAAATTAGTGCATTTTGAGATTATAACTTAATTTTCACATCTCACCGTAGTGCCTAGTTTGTCTTGATTGGATATTACCCCGCACCAATTGGCTCGCTAGACCCAAACTAAACCACTAGGCACCTCCTCTAGCTTGAAGTCGACGCCATTATCAAAAATATGATAACATGCATTAGAATGGAACGTTTTATGCCTTAATTTGCACTAAGAATCATATATTTTCATGTATAATTTGCATGTTTTCACTTTCCCATTTATTATTTTTAGACCAAAATTCAGAAGAGAATTCTAAGCTTATTTTTTTCCTTAACTAAAAATATAAAGCTTGATGACCAAGGAAAATGATAACTTTACTACCTCATAAATATCATATAAAGTTGTCAGAGGAAAAAAGAATACTAATAGCTCATTACTCGTGGTATAATATTTTACTTACACCCCCCTCAAAGTCTTTCTAGCCTTATAAATAGTTATCGGCTTCCTATGAATTCTCTTGCCTAAAGCAAAACCTAATAAAAAAAAAATTAGAAGCGTCATGCATTAGTTTAAACTCTGATTAGAAGATTTTGAAATATAGGTTTCATCTTAGTTTATTTTACTTGCATATAAATGTTGTGGGGACACCTCAATAACAAGAGAAGCACCCAAGGAGGCAACAAAGTATTATAACCTAAGGTGAAATGCAAGGATTCGGTGTCATCCATATGAAGTAAATAACATGCTGATCCTAACAAAGAAGTTCAAGACTCTATCATTAGAAGATATTTCTATATCAAAAGACTTTGAAGACATGAAGAGGATCAAGCCCATGAAGATGGGGGTGTCATCCCTTAATCCTTAGAATCCTTAAAATACTTCCCATGACATGGTCAAACCCTACTCTTGACCTAAAACCTTTGATTTTGAGCCGTTGAACAAGTCAAACTACTTTCCTAAAATTTAGGAACCCCTTTGACCAAGTCAAATCATCTTCATAAATTATAGGAAGCAATTTTAGATTCCCAAATTCCAAGTTATTTGCATCATAGATCCTTCTTTGACCAAGTCAACCTGAACCCTGATTTTAGAGCAGATTACGATACCCAAATTACCCCTAAAATTTCCACCAATTAAAACCCTCCAAGTGGCACCCTCACATCTTGACAAGTGGCTTTTTAAGTCATCCGTTCAAGAGGGTCGAAATTTCTCTTCAAAAGGTGGCACCCCTTGAAGAGACACACCCCTTCAAGAGTTGAACAATTCTCTCTCTTCCCCTATTTATGTGGATCTTGTGAAACTCTCTCTCTCATAATTTGAAAATTTGAAAATTTTGAATTTTTATTGTTCCCCCACTCTTTCTCTCTCATCCTCCACGAATTTCCCCCTCTCTATCTATCTCATTTACTCTCATCCACACACCAATCCACAACTTTTCCCTCTCCATCCCTCTTCTTCTTCCTCTCCACAACACACACTCTTCATTTCTCATTCCCCCTTCTCATTTTTCTCCTCCTTCCCTCTTTCCATCATTCCTCTTCATTCCCTTCTTTCTTTTCTCTCAAAGCAAGGAGAAATCAAGAAGGAGATTTTGAATTTTACCCCAACAAGGTCACATCACTCAAGAATCTCTATCAAGGTACTCTCATTCCTCTCACTTTGTGTGATAGATCATCCTTCCCCCTAAATCTCTTGCTCTTAGGACTTTTGTGAACCCTAGGATAGCCTCTATTCATATATTTGGGTATTCATGCACATTGGTTTTGAAATTTGGTATGATTCATTGAATAGAAACTCCACTTCAAGGTTATTAAAAATGATCTCTCTCCTCTCCAATTGTGGGATTAACCCTAAGGAGTTCGAGGTCACCAATCTTAAAAATTCACAACATCCCTCCATCAAAACACCATCCATTACACTTCTATTTGATAAATTTTGATTCTCCTATTTTTTCCCACATCAAAATGTCTTCAACTGCTTTATCCATATAAAAAATTAATATCTTTAGAGATCAAAAAGGTCAAAGGTTGAGAAATTTTAGCAAAACCTTTGATAAATCATATATAAAAAAAATTCATGAAAAATATATTAAGTTTTTTTATATTATGAGGAAGACTAGATTCATAATCACTTCAACATTGGTTTTATCTGATTCTAATATGCTCTAACTTTATGCCCTAAAAATTCCTTCTGGCACCATAAAATGAAACTTTTCCAACATAAAACTACTATATTCTCTTTGCATTTATTCGAGACCTTAGTAATATTTTTTAGACATATTTCAAATGACAACACAAAGAAATAAAATTTACCACAAATTTTTTTAAGGATTACCTACCAACTCTCAAAACTCAGCACTCATATCCATTTGGAAGGTAGCATTATGATAAAATAAGGCAATATGATAAAAGCATAAGCAATGACAAGAAAAAGAAATTTAATTTTCTCCTTATTAAGATGAGTAAGCGAATCATTATAACTTGAATAACCATCAAGAAGTTGTGGAAAAAAATTTGCATATTGTTTTTCCTAAAATCTTATCTATATAAAGCAAATGATGGTGATTTGTTTTTAATACTTGTATTTAATTATCTATAATCAATATATTCTCTCCATTCAGCTAGTAATCACGTTTGTAACTCTTTTACCTTTTTATTTTTTTTACTCTTACTCCATTTTTTGTGGGTACTAACAAATTGAGACCGCGAGGTCGTTGAAAACACACGGTCAGGAGTCAAAATTAATACCAAACTCACCAATATTATCAAATAATCATGAATTTAAGGAGTATAGTGGTGAATAAGGGTCGAATCCATGGAGAATTAAGGTAATTTTGGATGATCTAATAAAATTTTGTCAAATCAACTTAGAGATTTTAATATTTTTTAGAAAGAAGGCTCAAAGACGAATCCAAGAAATCAAAAATCACTAAATTTGGATCAAGATTTTCAGAGAAATCATCGAATGAACAAGAGAGAAATTTCTGAAAAATAAAATTGCAAAAAACTAAAATTGAAATTGAAATTGACTCATATTACGAATTGAAATTGAAATCTAAAGCTATATGAAGGAAGATTAGGATGAAACACTATATCTAACCCAAGATTGCGCTTGAATTGATCCAATTAGTCGCCGGATCAAAGGCTTTTCATTCCCGATTTTGAAAAACGATCGTTGATGTTCAAGAGCCGATTTCTTCCTATTCTCTCAACAAAATCTCACTTTTAAGCACTACGTGGACGCAAAAATGAGCCTAGAAGAAATTGGAAGCAAGATATTTCAAGGGATTTGGTGCCTAAACAGTTCGATTACTCGAATTGCCCTGGAATGCTTTACAATGTCAAAGAACATCTCAATTTATAGGGTGAATTGGGTGTAACCGTCCAATCAAGGATTTAATCTTCGATCAACGGCTCTGATGAAATGTACAATTGCTAATCCTTAAAATTAAGTCGTGGTCATTGGATCTCTGATGGACTGTTGAGATGATGCCACGTCGCGTGTGCTATAAGTGACGCATCGAAACCATCGTTGTTTGATCTCAATCAGACGCTCCAAATGTGTTTCGTCGGTTTTAATCTCAATTGTTATAACTCCTCAAATCAACGGTTGATATTAAATTGTTTTAAAATGATTCGTCGGCAAATAGAATTGCGCCACATACCCCTCGCTTTCAGTGACGTTCGACGGTTGCGATTAATTGCGCCATCAGACGCTCCAGATTTTGCCACATCACCTACACACTTTTAAAATCAATTTTAAATTAAATAAATCGATTTTAAATTCAGAAAAATTTATAAAAAATTCATAAAAAATCCAAAAACTCCCTAAAAATTAGAAAATTCATATCTTTCAAAATATGACTCCAAATTAATCCAAATTTGTTTCATTGGATCAGAAATTCAATTATCTATCACTCTAAAAAGTCAAATTTAATAAATAACAAGAGAATAAGTTTTGATTTAAAAAATACACTCATTTCTTTTAGGTTTTAAAACTTAAAAAAATATATGAGTGTCTATAAAATGATTTCTCTTATTATTTAACCTTAAAAACTAATTATAATCTCTAGTAAAGATGGGTTATTAAAATATTATCCTTAATTAATCATAATTAACCCTAAATCAATGCATTTTTATATTTTAATGACTTTTGCATAGAATGATAGATAAACACTCAAAAATATGATAACATGCATTAGAATGGAATGTTTTATGCATTAATTTGCATTAATAATAATGTATTTTTATTTTTATTTGGCATGTTATCAGGTACAAAATAAAATTGAGAAAACCCATGAAATATGAAATATTTCATAAACCACATCATCATGTAACCATTTAGAGATTTATTTCTTAGGTGCTTCAAGAAAATGAGGATTTATTCTTCTGTGAATTTCCTTAGATGGGTTGGAATCTTATTCCAAAATTATTTGATTTTCACAAATTTAATAATTAATTGCTTAAATGTCATCAAAATTATTTCCAATAATAGATTTATACATTCTCAACACATCAGGTAATTTTTTGAAATGTAATGAATTACTGATGTATTGAAAATGCATGAACATGGTGTCCAACAAGTATAGTTAAAAGAGAGGAAATAGTAAGCAATTGAGTTTCATAAAGTCCAAAAAATTATTATTTTAAAGAAGCAGGCCAAAGTTTTAATTCTAAGTTTGCAAGTGTAGCCTTGCCATGTTCTTTCATATTATCTTCATCGTTTAAAAAAGAAAACTCACATAACATAATTTCTTCCTTTGATGCTAAAATAGCACACAAACGTATCTCCTTATAACTCTAAGGATTTTCAAAAATTTTAGAAGATTGAATTCCAAATTTCCCTTTCTTCTGTGATGAATCAGATTATGTATTCATATTTTGTTGTTAGAAAAAATTGAATTCATTAAAAAAATACTTATACTTTTCTTAATTCACCTTAGTATAGTCTAAGTAATATTAGATATTACATTGACATGATTAAATAAATCTATCAAACAAGAAATATTTAAAAAATATACACAAGAAATAAGATTAAAAATGAAATTTATGGGCTAGTTATCGATTCTTTAATCTAATAAAATAAGATGTTATTTAATTCTCAACCTGATGGATTGAATTTCAGTTTTATTTGAAATGAGAGTGACAAACCTTGCTTCTTAATTAGCTCCAAGAATTGGCAATTTGACGTTGATTCCTAAGTGGTTCATCTAGATCTTTTATACCATGAACACAATTTTAAACCAAAAACCTCTTAAACAAGATTGGATCCCTTCTTCTTTCTTCACTAGGCTGACCCATTGTGGCAAAAGAAGATAATGATTACAATGTGTGAATTGAGACAAATTAATGGAAATCTAAGGTAAGCTTCTAATTTGGGCATTGAGACATAAATTTCTCCCTTTTTTAATAACAAATTCCTCATTTTCCCAGGGTAGCTTCTATTTTTTAGGAGAGGTCCTAATGTTTAGCGCAAGTCCTAGGTTTAAGTGTTTTTTCAGGAAGTTCCCTATTCTTTTGGATCCATAATTTTTGGAGTCCAATTGACTTTTTACTCTATGAATTGATGAAGATGCACTCTCCATTTTCCATACACAGTGCTTCACTTATTCATATCTCTTAGAGTAAATCCAATGACCTTCATTTGTCCTCATTCTAGATGAGAAATGCCTTATCTCTTTCATGGATCACTATAGCTTCAGAATAATTACTTTTCTTGAACAGAAAAAAACTGAAATTGGTATTACATATTCACCTCTTAAATAATTTCAAGTAGGATTTTTCCATTACAATATTGTTTGCACTGAAAATGAATGGTTTTCCTAGAATTTTTTGTGCATGACATAAAGTTTTTATCTCCTTTATCTCCACTAGGAAATCTGTAGAGAAATGACACGTTGAACCTTATTATATTATCTTCTATAAAATAAGATTTCCTCATTGATCCCTCTACTTGTAGAAATTTTATTTGAATAGGTTTTAATTTTCAAAATTTATATTAATCCTTAAATCTTCAATACAATATCAGCACGAGCTCCATTGTCACAAAAATATTTAGAAACGAAACACAATCCACTAATTTCACCATTGGCTTGACAAGATCTGTTAATTTGACAAGAATTTCTTTCAACAAGATCAAGATAATGATTTACAAAATTTTAATTTATTTTTTTCTCGTATTTGGTGTACATAATTCTTTAAAGTTTTTACACAAGCAAGAAAATTTGAACAACATCAATTCAGGGAATAATAAAAGTAAAATCCTTAAAAATCTTAACTAAATATGTCTTACTTGATTCTAAAGGTTCTTAAAAGGAAAAAGGGAGGTTTATATTTTTCAGGAATTAGCCATATTTATGCTTTTCCTTCTCCATTTCCTTAGTTTGATTATAAGAGATTTATTCTACTTGATCACCATTCAAACTGATAGGTTTTGCAATTTCTTGGAAGTGGGACCAGCTCCCATCTCCCATTTTTTTCAGTTGCTAATAATTCTTCCTCCATGGCTGATTTCGAAACAGAATTCTTTTGAGCATCTTCTACAGAAAAAGATTCTTCATTAGAGAAATTGCATACACATCAATACACCATTCACCTATTGAGTTTCAGCATAGATTTGTCTTATGTCTTCATATCTTCTTAAGACATTTTTCTCTAAGGATGACTTGTTGACGTAGCCTTAAAATTGTTGAACTTCAGGCTCAATTTGTTGAATTTGGGCAAGATCAGCCTCCTTGTTGACCTGGTCAACTCTGAAAATAAAGAGAGAAGAGAGGATTTAATGATCCTTCTTTTTCTTTTCATTTGGCATTTCAAATTCCAATTACTATCCTTTTCAATATGATGTCTCTAGCAAGATGCATGTTGCATGTTGAAGGTTTTAGACTATAAACCTCTTAGAGCCCTTCTCATATCCGATGAATATCCTGGGCTTGCTTTTGTGCTCTCATTTTGTTCAAATTTTCAATAAGAATTTCACAAGAATTACACATCCAAATTTGAGATGGTTGATAACATGCAAAAACATGATTATTAATGCAAATTAAGGCATAAAACATTCGATTTTAATGCAAGTTATCATACTTTGAGTGCATTTCTATCATTTCATGCAATTTTAAGTTATAATCTCAAAATGCACTAAATAAGGGATAGTTCTACATAATTAAGAATATATTTTAGAATAGATTTTTCCCATCTAAATTTGAGATTATAATTAGCTTCTTAATGATAAATAATAAGAGGAAATGTTTATATACACTCATTTATTCTAAAGTTTTGTTTTTCAAGAAAAAATGAGTGTATTTTTTAAATATTAATTCATTCTCTTGTTATTTAAATATTTTGAAATTTTATAATGATAGATCATTGAATTTCTGATCCAATGAAATAAATTTGGATTAATTTGGAGTTGTATTTTGAAATTTATGAATTTTCTAATTTTTAGGGATTTTTCTAGAATTTTTCTGAATTTTTTATGAATTTCTAAAGATTTTCTGGAATTAAAAATAAATTTTTTTAATTTTAAAATCCAGTTTTCAATTTAATATTAGCGCGTAGGTCACGTGGCGCAATCTGGAGTGTCCGATCAATCGCGATCAATGATCGAGAGTGGGATGTGACGTGGCAGCCTGTGGAGCGTCAAATCGTGCAAAGAATCTAAGTCATTGATCTTCACTTAAAAGAGGGGTTATGTGGTGCACTATTGCTCATCGGCAAATCGTTTTTAAAATGATATAATCTCTGTTGTCCATCAACCGAGTTATATCAGTTGAGATTAAACCGACGAGAAATGCATTCGAGCATCCGATCGCAACCAAACGGCGAACGTCACATGCGTTTTTATAACACACGCGACGTGGCAAAAATCTCGGCGGTCGATCGGCAATCCAACGGCTGCGACTTAACGGTAATGATTCGCATTAACGGGATCAATCAGAGCCGTTTGATCGAAGATGAAGCGTTTCATCGGACGGTTATGCCCAAATTTGGCTATATATTGAGATGTTCTTCGAATTTGTAATGCATTCTTGGCTGATTTTGCTCAGTTGATCTATCTAAAAATCTCCATCCTTCAATCTCTTGCTTCCAATCACTTCTAGACTCATTTCCGTGTCAACGGAGTGATTGAAAGTGCGATTTCGTCGATTGATAAGGAGAACTCGCCTCTTGAATATCGACGATCGTTTTCAAAATCGCAGAATGAAAAGCCTTGAATTTGGCAATTAATTGGATCATTTCGATCGCTATCTCATGTTAGATTACGTGTTTTCCTCCTAATCTTTTGTCATGTATCATTAATTTGTAATTTAGGATCATTAATTTAGTTAATTTAGTCTTTAATTTTGAATTTTTCTTAAACTCGCGTTCAAAAATTTTTCTCTAATTCATTCATCGATTTCTCCAAGAATCTTGATCTAAATCGAGTGATTTTTGATTTCGTGGATTTGTCTTTGAGTTATCTTTCTAAATATACCATTTTCCCTAATTTCTCACCTCAATTAATCATCCGATTTGATCAAATTGCAAAAGATCTCTAGAAAATCCCTTATTTCTCTATAGATTCGACCCATATTTACCATTACACCCCTCAATTCGAATTTATTTCATTAAATTGGTAAGTATGGACTTTGTTTTGACATGAATCGGGGTGCAATTAAAAACCGCATCGATTCGTTCCGTCAATGGTCAAATGAGGCTTCACTATGTTCCATGCATCACAAGGAGTCTTGCCTTCAAGACTCTTTAAGGGTATTTTGTTAAGAGTGTAAATGGTAGGGTGAATACCTTTTCATAAGATTCATGAGAAATACATTTTCACTTTACCATAGATTTGATTGTATCAAGAATGGTTTGATTTCTTCTCCACACTACCCCATTCTATTGAGGTGAAAGAGTGTAATTAGCTAATTTTTTATGTTGTCTTCAATGCAAAATTTAGAGAATTCCCTTGGGTTGAATTCCAAGGCATTTTTCACATTCTTCTCAAATTCAACCATAGTATTAAACTTCTTAAAGACCTTAAAGGCATCAAATTTCTTCATTAGTGTAGCATCCACATCATTCTTGAGTAATCATCAATAATAAGCAAAAAAAAACATGCTACCTCCAAGAGTTTCTGTATCAATCAGGTCACATAGATTACCATGAATCAATTCTAGAGCTCTCAATATCTAAAATTTGAAGTATATAGAAAGGAGGCTTTATCTTGCTTTGATTGCGCATAATCTTTAAAATTTCTTCAACTTTGTCCATCTTTGGCAATTGATGAACTCGATTTTGAGGTATTTAATCACTATTTTCAATCAATTTCATGCAAAAAAAATGTATAATTCCTCACCTTGTATGATGGTAAAGTAAGGCTCGAATCCTCATGGAAACTAGGAAATGCGATTAGTGCTTTTAGGGGAGTAGAGATACTATTAAAGAGAAGACAATGGTAGAATGGATTTTAGAGAAATATGGAAGGGTGAAGAAACAGAATGAAGCATGAAAAAATTATAATATATTTATATTTATATTCTATGAGAAATAATGAGAAAATATTGAGAGCAGAATGATGGAATGGAGAGGTGAGAGTAATGGAATAGAAGATGATGGAAGAATGGTGAATAATCAGGAAATCGGGAAATGATACAAAATTGTTTGAAGAAAAGAAAACAAATCTACAACCTAAAATTGGAAATAGGGTTTAAACTATCCATAGAGGGGATTAGAAACCAGAAACATATCGAAATCCTCACACAAACTCCCTTTTTGATTTCAGTCCTATACTCCTCACAATCTCGATTGTATGCTTGATCTTGTCTCTAGGAAAAACTTGAACACAAAAAAATGCCAAAGTTGGGCCTAAGCCTCTCCTTTTCCTTCTGGTCCCTTGATGTAAGAGAGAGTAAAAAAATAACAAAAAGGAAGAAGTAGATTATTTTACATGTTAGGTTTAAAGGTTTCCTTGGATTATTTGTGGAGATTTAGTCTTTTTGGGTGCCACCAAATGAATGGTGGAGATTATATCCATAGGTAATGACCCTAACCACCTCTTAAGGAGGTTAGAGAGTCCCTCCTAAAGAGATGGGCCCCACAACCAACTCCTAAGCAAGTGGGTTGATAGATGGAACAAATTCGCACAATCGTTGAAAACACACGAATTTGTGTTAAAATAATTACTAAACTCACCAATTTTAAGTTTTAAACAAAAACTAAGTAGTATAATGGTCAATAATGATGAATAAGGGTCGAATCTACAAAGATTTAGGAAAAATTTTTTTAGGTGTTCTCTAAATTCAATCAAATCGGATGACAAAATGAGTTGAGAAATTAAGGATTTTAGTACATTTATAAAGAAGACTCCTAGACAAATTGATGGAATAAAAAAATTGCTCAATTGGATCAATATTTGTGGAGAAATTGAGGTGTGAAACCAAGGTAGAAAAATCGATTGTGAAGAGAGAGAAAACAATAAAATTTTGTAAAATTCAATTAATCTACTATTCAAAATTGAAATCTAATGATATAGGGAAAAAGATAGGGAGAAAACACGTAATCTAACCCAAAATCATCCTCAAAATTATCTAATTCATCGCGGGATCAAGGCTTTTTATTTCACATTTTGAAAAATAAAAATCCGGTGTTCAAGCGACTAATTCTCCTGATTGTAATAACAAAATCTTGATTCCAAACACTCCTTGGATGCAGAAAATGAGTCTAGAAGAGGTAGAAAGCAAGAGATTCAAGGATTGAGGCTTCTAAATATTTTGATTACTCTAAACATACAAGAATGCTCTTTTTGTCAAAGAAGAGGGGTATAAATAGGTTAAATTTTGGTGTGATTGATAGGCTCAAAGTCGTCGTGTTTTTAAGCCTAACAAACTTAATATTTATAAACTAGGAAACTATGAAGCAAATGAGATAATTGGGATGTATAGGTTTCCTAGGTCGATCCACAAGGACTTTAAGGCAAGAAAGTATCAATGTAGGTAGTAAGAAAGGAGATTGGCTCAGAATTAGGTCATATCAATAAGAAAGACAATTAGAAGATACGAAGAATAGCGGAATATTAAAGTTAAGATAAAACTTAGGAAAGATGATGTGTGATACGCTTAATAAAAAGAAAAATAGGAAAAGGGAAATTAGAGAAAAGATGGGGAGATTACAGATCTAGATAAGGAACCTTTTTAAGGAAAATGAATAGAGAGAAATAGTGAGGAAATAGATGAATAGAAAGGGATAAAGAATAGGAGAGAGAGATTAGGAAAAGAGGACTAGATATAGAATAAAAGAGAAAAGATAGAGAGAATGTAGATTTTAAGAAAGAACAGAATTATTAGAGAGAGAGAGAAACGTGATGAGAGAGATGGCCGGATCAGCGGGTAAGACCGGAATAGTCGAACTGGGGAAGAGGCAAAGTCAACGAAAACTGCAAGGGAAGAAGCGGAACACTAGAAATTGAAGAAAGGAGGGCGTGAGGAGAGAGAAAATGTAGAGCGAAGGGAAGAAGAATCGGAAGAGACCGATTGGGAGAGAGAGTGAACTGGTTGGAAGAGGAATAGAAGAGAGAAAGGGAAATTTCGAGGAAGATAGAGAGAGCGATATCGCAAGGACGTGTGAGAAATAGGGAGAGAGCGAACAGAACATACGGAAATGAGAAGGACTTAGAGACGGGCAATGAAGACCGTGATTGCGAAATATAGAGAAAACGAGATCGCGAGAGAATAAGAAGTAGAAACAAAAAAAGAATTTGTAGAAACGGGAGAGGTAGCGAGCGCGACAGTGGTTGCGAAGGAGAAGGAGAGAAACTGAGGGAGAAGGAGGTAAATTGAGAGATTTGGAGATGAATTAAGAAAGCCAAGATAAGATGGTCGAGAGAGAGAGACAATGTGATTACTAGAGAGACAGGAGAGAATGGAAGGTTTCGGAAGAGGTAAAGGGAGATGCGAGATGAAATTAGAGGAGGGGAGGATCGAAATTTCAAGATGACGAAGAGAGAGAAAGCGGTGAAAGAAAGAGAGAAATCGATGAAAGAAATGCAACAAGGAGGAAATGAAAAGAAAAAAAAAACAAAGAAAGAAGAAGAGAGATTGAACGTGAGGGAGAATACGCGCGAGAACAAGATGGGAGACAAGAACGTGGAACGGAGAGCAGGGAAGAAGGCGATGCCAAGAAGATGAAGAAGGAGAGCAAGATTAAAAATTAATGAAAGACGGCGTTCACTCTTTTACACTACATTACATTCCGACGGGAAGAACGCCGGACAAAATCTAGCCCTAGCAGAGAGAAAGAACAGCAGTAAGAAAAAAGTAGAAGGAAGAAGAAGGAGAGCTCCCGAGAGAGGGCTTTTTCCTCTTTTATTCTCCTCTTCAGCTGGGCTCCCATTTCCTTTGACTGGGCTCTGATCTCCTTACTTTGGACAGCCCCTTAAGCCTTTTAAGCCTTCTATTTCGGAGTTTCTAGCTATTCTTCTTCTTTTGTAATTCCTGAAAATCATAAAAGCCAAAGGTATGTCGAATAAACTATTTTTGATGAACTAATAATCTACAATGTCAAGTGATGAAATAGTAGAGGAGCTAGTGAATTCAGAGCTTAATGAAGTTAAATATCAGCAATAAATGGGTGGTTATGGCTACTATTCATATTCTTATCAGTGATCGTTTGATTTGCCTCTTCATCTTCAATCAACAGCTCAGATGTAATGTTAGAATGCAAATCAATGTCTTTAATTTATTGCCATTGGATTCATGATGAAGCGTTGAGACTTTGCCACGTTGCCGTGTGAAGAAGGAGCGTCGCGTAACCGTCGTCGTTTGATCTTCATCAAACACTGCCCAATCAGATTGCGACGCGTACCCCTTACAGTAAGTGTAAATCTACGATCACGATCAATTCACACAATCGCATGCTCCAGAATGTGATACATCACCTGCATAGAACAAATAAAAATATAGTCCCATACAGCAAAAATATTGGCAGAAATCGCATATAAATAGAGAGGCGTATTAGTGGTTTAGCTTATGTCCTTAAAAAAGAATGATTAACTGCTTCATGCATGCACACATATTTGCACACCTATGCACCACGTGGCGTATGCATACACTACCATGCAAGCACATCATCCCCACCACCCGCCACATCAGCACGCAATTAAAAAAATAATTATTTAATGTTTTTTTCAATCAAAAATAAATTCAAAATAAATCTAGAAAAATTTCAAAAATTTTTAGAAAAAAATTTCAAACAAAGTCCCTAAAAAAATTAGAAAAATTCATAACTTATAAATACAACTCCTTTTTAATCCAATTTTCTTATCAATAAATAAAAAATTGATCATTTTAAAATTTTAAATTTAATAAATAACAAGCTAATGAGTTATTATTTAAAAACTACAATTATTTTTTTGAAAAATAAAACTAGAAAAATAAATGGGTATACAAAAATATTTGTTGTTACTATTTGGCATTAAAACTCAGTTTTAATCTCAAATATAAAATGGGAATAATCTAATCTCAAACATCTCTCTTTAATTATTTATGATTATTTTTAAAAATAGTACATTTTGAGATTATAACTTTAAATTTCATTGAATGATTGATATGCACTCAAAGTATAATAAAATGGATAAGAATGGAATGGTTTATGACTTAGTTTGCATTGACAATCATATGATTACATGAATAAGTTGCGTGTTATTGTTGATGAACATCTAAATTGATTAGTCATAAATAAAAGAGAAGAAATTTGACCTCTTTGACCCTTCAAGATTGGCTTTGACCACCTTGAACTTGTCAAGAGTCAATTTGACCATCATTGAATTCTAAGAAAAGGGAGTGACTAGTCTCCTAAAAAGGTGCAATGGGCTGACTCTACCTAAGAAGGTTTTTGACCAACCTTTCACATAGGTAGAAAGGTTTGACCAAACTCCTAAAACGGTGGAATGCCTTGAACAACCTCCTAAAAAGGTGAAAAGGTTGAATAACCTCCTAAAAGGTGGAAATATTAAATAACCTCCTAAAAAGGTGGTAAGGTTTGACTAACTCTTAAAAAGGTGATAAAGTTTAACTAACTGCCTAAAAAGGGAGAAAAGGCTGACCAACCTCCTAAAAAGGTGGAGTATCCATTTTCTTCTTCTCCTTTGGATAATTTGCATCCATGCTCTTAGTACACTTCACCTAAGTCCTTGCATGTATATAACTCATAAAAAGAAGGGAATTCAATCATTTGACTTCCAAGAAGTCAAATGGGGTTAGTCTCATAATATAATTAAAATTTTGGAAATGATAGGACTTAGTCATGTTTTCATTACATTCAACTATATAGAAATAAATATTCTCATTGTTACAGTCTTTTACAATACTTCAACATGATAAATGATACATGAATGCTACTTATTTTTTTAGATTTATCAAAAGTGTACATAACACTCACAACCAAACACTCATTTTGGTAAAGCATTCTCTAATTTTACCAAAGGAAAAGTATTGTAAAGTATTTTTAGGGGAGAGTGGTTTTGCAAGGCTTCACTCACTATCCTATTAAGCAAGTAAATAATAATAACCATTGCCCCTCCTTAAAGAAAGATGGGATAAGTAGTGCTTTAACATTCTCTTGAATAAGCCCAATTCTTCTCTCAACTATGACATTCTGTTGTGGGGAAGATGCACTTGAGGTTTCATGAATTATCCCTAACTTAGAAAAATAGTTTTGTTACTCAATATTAAATAAATCGCTAGAATTATATGTTCTTTAGGTTTTTACTTTCATATCAAACTACCTATCAACCATTTAGGTAAAGTGCTTGATTTTAGTTGCGACTTCATAGTTATATCAAAGTAAGTAGATCCAACTGAATCTACTGAAGTCACCTAAAAGTACTAGAAACCATTTGAATCCATTCATATCCAATGATGGAGCTGGCCCCTAAACATCGCAATGGATTAATGGTACATTTCTTCTTGTTGTAAATTCATGGTTATTCATGGACATCACATACCAAATTCTTAATTCTAGTATCTTGAAAATAGTGTGTGTGTGTGTGGGGGGGGGGTACATAAAGCGTGCAGTTTGGAAGGATGGATGGCCTAATCTATGGTGACGTAGCCAAACCTTTTTTGAGTTATAGCCAGTTTGAGCGACTGTTATAATGACTGGCTTTTCCTTCTTGTTCAAGGTCCTCTGAACGGAGGTTGTGATGTTATCATGTGATGGCAGGTATTAAAGTCCCTCATAGACTTTAGCAAGTCTAGTCCTTAGCTCGTGTACCTTTTCATCTAGGAAACATTAATTCCATCAAACTCTAGCTTGTATGGAATTAGTAAAGCAATTTTTTGAATGTAGACTAAACTTCTAAATAGTTTAGAGACATGTAGCACATATTCTAGTTTTTATATAGGTTCTCAAGTAATAGTCCCTATACCAGCTAATGTTAAAAGCATACCATCGACCGTATGGACCATTTCTGAGTTCATCGAGGTTGATATGTCAAAAATAGGCTAGCTATTGGTCTCATATGATCAATGGCACCCAAGTTTAATATCCATAAAATTCAAGGGTCCGTGGCGTTCATGTTTAACTCAGAAATTCTTGATTAGTCTTCCATTTGGAATAATTACGACATCCAAAATGCCTTTTTACTAATTCATGATCTATAAATTGGTCAATGATTTCAGACTTTATGGAGTCCTATATCCACTAAAGAAGCACATCCTCCTCGTCAAGCTATTTCAGATAATTCACCTTCAAGCATGGTTTTGTTACATGGCCACCGAGCCTTCAAGGACATAACGTTCATTCACTAGCTGGAACCATTGATGAGGTTCCTGCTAGTGAAGAGATTGCGAGGAACAGTAGTTGGAAGATGAATGATGGATCCCACTGTTGGACTTGCCAGGGTGATGGTATGTTGAGTAGAGGATATAGGGGTAGATTGAATAGCAGACACATTTCCCTCTTCCTTTGTCAGAACCGGTTGGTGCTTCTCCTCCTTGGCCATGGGATTGCCACAAGCAAATAAAAAGTTGAATGTTTCCCAATTCAAATAAGTTTTCATGGCAGCTTATGAAGCACATGTGGAAGAATATCCTCAAAAATGGGTATTTCCTGCTGGTGAACAGTTCGGGGCTTCATCCGATTCCGGAAGTTTCTGTAGCAGTGTAATTTCTGGAAAGTCTAGAGATAGATCTTTGAGTACCTGAAAACTTCCGCAGAAAAAGCAATGTTCTAATAGAAAGAACACCCCGCTCCCGCAAATAGGCAGTGAAGGACAAAGAAATCAATTGTCCAATAGAGAGACCACCGCTCCCGTAGATAAGCGGTTTGGAGCGGAACAACATGGCACCGTTCTCCTATTTCTCCTCCTGCAAGTTAGCAGATATAGGAAGATCGAAGAAATCAGCGGCGATTGTTGATTCAACAGGTTTCTGGGGAACAGGAGTATGAGCAATTGACTTTCATTGCTGTTGTTAAAATTTTAGATTTATGGTTATCCACATAAAGTTACTTGATAGATGATGATGTGAAATTGGTTCCTTGGAGAATTATTTCATAATTTTCTCTTTACAAAGATTCTGTAAATTTTAAATTTAAAAATTTAGCTTTTGTCATGCTCCTCCTTGGACTCACGTCCCTTCAGCTCCGACAACCGCTTCACAAACCGCTCCGGAACCTCAACCGACATGAACGTCATGACGCTCTACCTCCACCGTCCCTCCATCCTTATAAAAGGACCCCCTCTTGTCTTTCCTGGGATATAATAAGAATCTCCTTTCACATCATCTCTCTCTCTCTCGCTCTCTCCTCCTCCTCTCGAGCCTGACAATTGGTATCAGAGCCATGGTCTCCACCCGCCAAACACCTCTGCCATCCCTCTATGAAACTAACTCTCCCGCCCCTAGCCCCGACCTCCCACCCACCTCTTCTTCTTCACCCCCCCCCTTCCCCTCCTTCCTTCACCACTTTCTCCCCTTCTGACTCCCCTGACTCCCTCGCCAGCTTCATCGCCACCCTCTCCTCTTGCTGCGACTCTCTCGAGCTTCACCTCCAAGAGGAAATGGCCTCTCTCAACGACCTCCGCAGCATGGTCACCACCTCCTCCGACCTCCTCACCCAACGCCTTGCTCACCTTGACTCCTCCCTCACCCTCCTGCAACAAGCCTTCACCTCCACGGCCCTATCCCGGAAACCCCCAAAATCCACCACCCAAACCGACCACTTCCTACGCCGGCGAACGCGACGCCTACACCCTCGACAACTTTCTATGGGACCTCGAGGAATACTTCACCAACGCTGTCGTCTCCACCCATGCGGGCCGCCTCTGCATGGCCTCCACTTTCCTCATGGGTGCCGCCAAGCTGTGGTGGCGCCGCTGCTGCTCCGACCCTGCCCAACCTCGGGACCTCTCCTGGGACGGGTTTCGCGCCTCCCTGGTTGCCCAGTTTCCCACCCTGCCAACAGTGCCTTCTCCGCTTGGGAGGCCCTCGCCGACCTACGATAAACCGGATCCCCCCAAGAGTACGTCGCCGCCTTCACCACCCTACTCCTTAGCGTCCAAGGCCTCTCCACCAAGCAGACCCACTTTCAGTTCCTCAAAGGACTCCAGCACTGGACGCGCCAAGAAGTCGACCGCTGGGCCGCCACCGACTTCCCCACAACGGCCCGCATCGTCGAGTCGCTCCAAGATACTCGCCGGGTCCCTCCTCGCGAGCAAACCACCACCATCTCCTACCAACCCGGCAAACCCGCACTCCCCTCCACCAAAACTGTTCCCCACCCCCCATCGTCCGCCTCCGGACTCCTCCGCCCTCCCTCCACCTCCAACCCACCCGCCACGGGGTGCTTCACCTGCGGGGGCCCCCACTGGCGCTCCAAATGCCCCCAAAAGCCTCCTTGTAACCCCCGCAAAGCTTCATTCCCTCACTACCTTGCCCGAGCCAACCCACCCCGAACTACACACCCTCACACTCAACCTCCTAGCCACCACCCCTTCCCCTCCCTCCTCCTGGCCCTCTGCCTCCGATGACGACGACGAAGCCATGCCCGTTCCCCCCCGTCCAATTGACGTCCCCCCTCTCCTCTACATCAATGCCTCCATCCTCGGCCACAATGTTCACGCCCTAGTCGACATAGGCGCTTCTAACACCTTCCTCTCCATCCATCTCGCCACCCGTATCAGCCTCCCCTTTCCCCACTACGACGAGGACTCCCAGATGTACTGTCGGATCGCCATCGACCGCACCAACCCTATAATCGGCATTTCCCACGACCTCCGCCTCTGCCTATCCCCCACCTACACCGTCTTCGTCGATGCATGCGTCGTTTCCATGCCCCACCACAACCTCATCCTCGGCATTGACTTCCTTCGATGCACGGGCGGACTCATCCAGCCGTGGCCCACCCTTACCCTCTAGATTCCCCAACCCGACGGCACCCCTCTTGTACTCCCTACCCGCGAGGACACCCCTCCGCCCGATGCCCCCCTAGTTGGCCCCCTCCTCTCCGCCATGCAGCTCAAAAAAGGTCTTCAACACCAGGACCCGACCTTCCTCGTCCTCCTTTCCCCTACCCCCTCTGACCCCCCCGACTCCCTTCAACCCCTACTCACCGCCAACGCCGACCTCCTTCCCGACTCTCTCCCCTCTTCCCTTCCCCCTCGCCGCGACATTGACCACACCATCGATCTCCTTCTCGGCACTTCTCCCTTAGCCAAGGCCCCCTATAGCATGCCCCCTCACCACCTGACCGAGCTCAAGGCCCAGTTCACGAATCTCTTGGAAGCAGTTATGATCCGCCCTTCCAAAGACCCCTTCGGTGCCCCCCGTTCTCTTCAAGCAAAAGAAAGATGGATCTCTCCGCCTATGCGTAGATTATCGCGGCCTTAACCGCATCACAATTCGCAATAATTGCCCCATTCCCCGTATCGATGATCTCTTTGACTGTCTTGGTAGCGCCCAGGTCTTCTCCAAGCTCGACCTAAAGAGCGGGTACTTCCAGGTGCGGATCAAGGAGGGAGACGAGGCGAAGACCACCTGCGTCACCCGCGTCATGCCTTTCGGCCTCACCAATGCACCTGCTACCTTTTCTGCCCTCATGAACGATATCTTTCGCCCTTTCCTTGATACTTCTGTTATCGTCTATCTCGACGATATCCTCGTCTACAGTCCCAACCTCTCCTCCCACGCCACTCATCTCCGACAAGTGTTCCAGCTGCTCCGTCAGCATTCCCTCTACCTCAACCCCAAGAAATGCGCCTTCGGCCAAACGAGAATTGACTTCCTCGGCCACGTCATCACCAACGGCACCATCCACATGGACCCCGCCAAGCTCCAGGTAATCCACGACTGGCCCACCCCCTCCCACCCTAACGACCTTCGTTCCTTCCTTGGCCTCGCCAACTTCTACCGCCGCTTCATTCCCCACTTCTCTCACATCACCCGCCCTTTAACAGACCTTCTCCGCCACAACCAGCCCTGGTCCTGGACACCCACCTGCGCCTCCACCTTCACCCACCTCAAAACCCTCCTGAACGCCAACCCCCTTCTCCACTTGCCAGATTTCTCCCTCCCTTTCACCGTCCACACCGACGCTTCCGACCTTGCTCTCGGGAGCACCCTCTCCCAAGAACGGCCATCCCGTCCTATACGAAAGTCGGAAATGGAGCCCCGCCTAACGTAACTACCCCACCCACAAAAAAGAACTCGTCGTCGTGGTCCACAGCCTGCGCGCTTGGCGCCATTACCTCCTCCACCGACCATTCACCATATTCACGGACAACATCGCCACCCGCCACTTCCTCACCAAAAAGGACCTCTCCGGACGACAGGCCTGCTGGCAGGCCCTCCTCATAGAATTCAACTTCTCCTTGGAACATACCGCGGGATCCAGCAACACAGCCGATGACGCTCTTAGTCGCAGACCCCACCTCGGCACCATTTCCCTCCTTCGCGCGGACCCCGAATGGCTCAAGCAGCTCCACGCTTCCCTCGACGCCGACCCCTCGTCGCAAGCACTATACGCAGATGTACGCAACGGCTCCAACACACACTACACCTTACGCGACGGCCTACTCCACACATCCACGGGACAACTCTGGATCCCCCCCGACCCGAATCTCCGACACTCCCTCATCACCGAATGCCACGACAGCCAGTGGGCCGACCACCCCGGCCAGCGACGAACCACTGCCCTCTTATCCCGCTACTTCACCTGGCCCGCTTTACGCTCCGATGTTGAGCAATTTTTCCGCACATGCAGCTCCTGCCAACTTCAGAAAACTGAATGTTGCTCCCCCACAGGTCTTCTCGAACCACTTCTCGTCCCCAACAGGCCCTGGGACTCCGTCTCACTTGACTTCATCTCCAGCCTCCCAAAAGTCACCGGCGTCGACTCCATCCTCGTCATCATTGACCGCTTCACCAAGTACGACACCTTCGTTCCCTTCGGCAAGCCATGCACAGCTCGCGACACCGCCGACCTCTTCTTCCAGCACATCGTCAAGCTATGGGGACTACCTCGCTCCATCATCTCCGATAGGGACACTCGCTTCACCGAACACTTCTGGCGCACACTCTTCAAGAAATTCGGGACAAAGCTCTCCTTCTCCTCAGCCTACCACCCTCAAACGGATGGCCAGACCGAACACATTAATGGCCTCCTGGAACAATACCTCCGACACTTTGTCAGCTTCAATCAACACAACTGGCCCTCCCTTCTCGACATTGCCCAATTTGCCCACAACAACCTCCCTACCTCCACCACCGGGACCTCCCCTTTCCAACTTCTCCTCGGCTTCACCCCCACACCCCCCTCTCCCTCCAGCTTCCCGACTCGATATCCAAAAACCCGGTCGGCCAATCTACCGCCGAGCACCGCTCCTCCCTTCTCCAAACAGCCACCCAACACCTTCAACACACCCGTGCCCAGATGAAACGGTTTGCCGATCGACATCGCCAACCCCGCCAATTCACACCCAACGACCTCGTTCTCCTCCGCCTCTCTCCTCACTACTTTTCGCCAACCCTCCACCCACGCCGGTCTCCTTCCACGCTACGATGGCCCCTTCCGAATCACCGAACGCATCGGCAACGCCGCCTATCGCCTAGATCTCCCACCACGCCTCGCCATCCACCCCGTATTCCACGTCTCACTCCTAAAACCATTCTTCCAAGACCCCGACCCCACTCGACCAAACCCGCCAACTTCTACACCCTCCATCCCCCACTCCCCTGCCAAACCCGCCCGTATCCTCACCCTCCTTCTACACCCTTCGACTTCTTGGCTCCTCCTCCTCTCGGGAGTCAATGCGGGTGGAGGGGAGGTAACTCAAAAATATTTTGATTTTTTTATTTATCATGTGAACACTTTCTGACCCCCTCAGCAAATAAAGCATTATCTGTCTTAGATGGACAAAAAGCATGGCATTCCAGAGAAGCATGAAATTAAACTTATTTTCATTTATTGATGATTTAATTCTGAACAAGGGTTTCCTTATGGTATCAACATATTGATACAATAAATCTCAATCCATGGGGAAAAATTCACACATATGAGAGACAAACAGCCTTGAAGAGGTGGGAATACTAGAGAAAAAATCCCTCAACTCTGTTGAAAGCCTACAAAAAAACCTATGGTAAAAGATTTTTTTCATCCGTTGACCTGATTTTGTTCACAGAATAGAGAACTTAAGACCCTTTCCTTCATGGCATATTTTTGCATCTCTGGGGATCACAGACAATACCCATCATTCAGGGGGTAATAAATATTTGCCCTTCTTGGGGGCAGAGGATCCTGAATACTTGAGGGCTCAGAGCAATCCTGAATACAGCTTAAATTGTGAGACGAGTGAACCAAGACAGGATTTGAAAGAGGATTTTCTGGACCAAACTCGGAGCCCTCCCTCTCAGCAAACAGGTCGATTATTTACCCATGAGAGACTTCCAACCCAAAGCGTTCAGATCAGCTTGCTGAAGCTCGACATACTTGCCATAGCTGATAAAAGGAGTTGCAATAAAGAACAATAAATACAATCGTATATAGCCCAATGAGAGCACAGATTAAAAACTAAATTCACCATTAATTATGCATTTTTGTCACTTGTTTTCCTCACACTTGGCACTTCATAAATATCTGATGATTATAGTTACAGGCAAAGAAAGATGAGAGAATATGGTTCACTCGACATTTATGTGGATTTTTTTTATATTAACAGTTTAAGAGAAAAATATTCACAGCATATGATGAAATAAAGGGGCAGATGATATTGACTTACCCGAGACCCGAGGGAAGTCGGTACCCACCAATACGCACTCTTTTTAATGAATGAAGCTGAAATATAATAAGAAGACGAGATAAAATGTATGTCAATTAACTTTTAGGTAGAGGGATATTTCTGTAGCACAACTAAATAAATACTTATGAAAGATGATGTGAGTGCCCAGACTGCATAACAATAATGAATAGTATTTTGCATCTCACTATCTGTTCACATGTCTGAGGACATAATAAAAGAAACTTTGTCTCAAACTGAGTAGCTATCTGATTTTCTGTACGTAATTATACCGAAATGTAACAAAAGAGACTCAAAAAAGCCTTAGCAGTAGCAGTTAACCTGAAGGCCAGCATTTTTAACAAGTTCACGTACTTCATGGTGCCTTCCTTCATGAACCTGAAAATATTGAACATCTTACACAAATCAAATTACAAACAGAGCACATTTTCAATAGCGAATCTAGGTGATCATGTTGACCTGCAAAGCTATAAATCTATGCATAGAGAGAGGGGATACCACTATTCGAAGGCAAGGTCTATCTGAACCAGGCTGTACAGGCATCAATTCCACAGAATCAGGAGTGCAATGGATGCCATCAATCTTTGTCCCTTCACTAATGGCAAATAAGTGTTTCTTATGAACGGCACCTTCTATTCTTGCTATGTACCTGATATGTTCAGTTCACCAAAATGATTCCCAGCAGTTTTTCATGGTCAAAGTCAAGATTCGTAAACAGGATTTCATATAACAAAAAAGTAGCTTGAGGAAAATACTTTACTGGTCCTTTCTATTATTTGAAAAAAATATAACGAGAGGAAACAGTTAAACACTTGGAAACTCCCACTTTGGGGTAACTTCAAATGCTGAGGATCTTGAGCCCTTGAGACTAAAGCAATCATATCACTGTTCTCATACAGCCCAGCTCTTATTTAGAGCATTCATACATGCTGTTAAACTATATAATGACGATACCCTCACCATTTTCTTCAATAAGGGCTATAGTGGTCTAGATTTGTCTTCTAGAATTGACTCCAGTTGACAGTCAAAACATCTTAAAACAGAAAGTGAGAACAATAAACTGAAGTTTTCAAAAAATGGGTCAACATATTCTCTGAAATGAATAAATAAAATGGCATAAGAAACATGTAGAAGAATGCTTACTCTTTTGATGTGTTAGAGGAAGGGTGCGAAAGCTTTTGAGCAAAATCCCCTAGAGCACGAGAATTTCCACACCATCACTTTTTGAAGAGCAAAAAATTAATAAATAATTATGCAGATTAGGTAGCATACCATCATTTGTTACAATAATAAGACCAGTAGTGGCAACATCAAGGCGACCAATAGTGAACAGTCTCGGTTTTGGTGCTCCAGGATTCTTTTGAGTCTGAAATGGAATTGGCATAGAGAAGAGTTAGCAAAGATATTAATGAATAATTTTAAAAATATAATAATAAATGGCTCCAGAGGTAGAAAACTTTCTCATGATAAAAACACGATGACTCTTTTGAGTTTAGACGTACCCAAGGCTTCCAGAAGTCGTCTAATAAGGAAACAACTGATCTAGGCTCCACACCGTTCGAGCAAATGTACCTGAAATACGTCCATCAGACATCCCAGGCCTATTAGATCTTAATTGCAAATTTCATGAAGATCTTGACAAAGATTCAGGTATGACATCTCACCCTTTAGGCTTGTTGACCGCAAAATAGAGTTTTGGAGGCAGCTTCTTGGAAAGACGGTTCCCATTAACATAGATAGAATCCCTAATGAGGTCTACCTGCGTCTACAGAGAACGAAAAAGAAAGTAATTAATAGTGAAACTACGAATCAGAGATTATTTGATGAAATTGCCTGGTAGAAAAAGCAACCTGAGGAAACTTGCATACAGAACCATTAACAGTTACTTTACCATCAAAGATAAGCTCATCACTCTTCCTCCTAGAAGCAACTAAATGGTAAAAAAATGCATTAAAATAAACGTCACTAAATGATTTAATATATGACGTAAGAGATGGGTATTCTCGGTATAAAAAGAAACCTCCAGCAGTGGCCAATGCCTTGTTTAATCGCTGGAGCTCCCTGAAATTCTGATTGTAGTATCTCCTAGCGGCCTTGGAGAACTTAGGAGGAGTGGAAGAAGCCGGAGCAGAGGAAATAGGAGCCTTCTTCCCGCCAATTATTTCAATTTTCTTCTTTTCCTTTTTGGGCGAAGACGTCTTCATCTCGGCCATGTCGCGGATGAATTGCGGAGGTGGGGTGGACGAGAGCATGAGCTTTCCATCCTCCCCTTTAACAATCCAGGGGATCAGCAAAGGGGCGGGAGTCTTGGAAGATGAACGTTCTGGGTCGGAAGTCTTCTCCTTTGGCGCCGCAGCGCCGAAGGAGATATTGAATTCGGTGGACGAAGAGATTGAAGCTTGAATAGAGGTGATTCTCCAGCGGACATTCCGGAAGCGAAATGTCGGGATTAAGAATATAGACGAGCACGGACTGTGCGCCGCGGAGAAGACGGCGGCGCTCAGTGCCGCCATGGGAACGCCGGCAGCTACCTACTGGGACAGAGAAGTTCTGACACCGAAATTGCTAGTGAAGGATAATTGGCTTGTTCAGTTATGACATTTTTAGTGGGCTCTGCTTCATTCGAATAAACAACATTTGTTACCCACTGACCCAATGCATATCATATGTAAACAAACGAGTGGTCTCTCTCACACACCTCTCTCTATCTAACTTAGTCAATTCTCTAAATAGTTAAGTGCTCTCTGGAGTGGGTAGCGTTTATAGGTCCTTTAATTTTCAAAGGATCCATCTGCCTCACAAAGACTATTAATCTACTAGGATTAAGACATATGTATATATATATATATATATATATAGGAGAGAGAGAGAGAGAGAGAGAGAGAGATAGACACACACACACACACACGAGAAGGAGAGGAAGAAGATGGGACAAGAGAGAATTAGAAAATAGGGGATGTGGCTGATGTTCTCGATTTCATCGATCAATTATCGACTTCTTACAATTATGATTTTCCAAGGATCCCATGTAACAAAGCCCATGATCTACAAATGATCCTTAGACTCAATAAGAGTTCTTGACCTTACAAAGTTTGGCTAACTCAAACGATTCAGCTTATGCGCATGTCTCTATCTTAATGTAGGATTGAAGTTCAATAATCTAAATTTGATATATTCATAGTTATAAATGAGTGACTAACTTCCCCTACTTAACTAACCGTTGACCATTGATAGTTGACATTTGAATGTATTTTCATCTTGAATTGATGTCCATCGACCATTATACAAAGGTCATGAACCTTGATCATCACTTGAATTCGGTGACCTTGACAAGCTTAACTGTGCATTTTTTTCTTGAAGTTGACCTTGATTTGATATGAGAATGAGTTGACATTTACGTTTACATATTCGCTTATCTGAATTGAAACTTGGATTTTACTAGACTTAGCTTATCTTGAGTTTGCCTTGACACATGAAGTTTTCCTTGACCTTTTTAGTTAATTTGTCTTTTTATGACTTGGATGATGAACTTATAATAGAATTTTTTTAAATAAACTATGAAAGTGACCTACTTTTACTTTTGCTAAGTAAATTTTGTGAATTTTACAAGTAAATTTTTTATTCTCTTGTTATTTTTCAAACTAAATGGCATAAAATGATTTATTATTTATTTTCTGGTGTAATTAAAAATTTGGATAAAAAGGACCTAAATTTTAAAAGCTATACAATCTCTAAGTTTTTTTGGGAAGTTTTATGGATTTTAATGGAATTTTTAGAAGCCTAAAAACTAATTTTTAAAGGTTTATAAGTGTACCTAACATGGCATCATCACCATGTGGCAACATACAGTTTGCTATCGCGATGCCACATAATGCACATGAAATATGATTGATTTTATTATTTCAAACTTACCTTTATTATTTTGGATGATTTTAGGTGATGTGATGGTATAGGAGATGTTGGATCTCAAGAACTAATTGTAGCTCTCCACCATCACTTAATCACAAGGAGGGTGGGGAACATGTCGTAGTAGGAGAAGATGACGATTCAATTATTCATCAGCTGCATTCTAGCCATCTATCTTAGGAATTACAACTCCCAAGATTTATGTGCCTAAAAAACTCCTTACTTGATAGTAGTGCAAGTAGGAGCATCACATCAAGATCCACAGACAACAATTAAGCGATGCTTCATTTGTGTTATGATATGGCAAAATCTTGTCAGCTCATCATAGATCTAATGAACAGACCTTCATGATTACATTTCATCCGTTATCTTTTAATTCTAGATTGCAATCCCATCTAAAAACACAATTAGACCATCAGGCCTAGTTTTGTATCTATTTAAACTCTCTCTTTGAACATATATGTATTAAAAAATTCTCAACGATTTGAGCTTGTGCACAATTTTTTTCTTCACTCTCATACTCTAGAAGTGTTATACACTCATTTCCACACACTTTTAGCATTTGAAATCAGGATTTTATTAAACGAATCATGATAATTAGCTGATTGAATTCAAAAAATTTCACGGAATAGGTTGACAAGAAAAGCTTTAAGCAGATGACTAAATGGGTCATTTTCTGGGTGGTTTTGGATTATTTTAGTCATATTTTTATCAATCTTGCACCATTTAGTGTTAGACTTGAATTTAGAATGACATATTAAGATAATTTTAAGTATTTTGTCACTTTCTCTCTCCTTGAAAATCATTTTTGCTTGGATTCAACTCTGATTTATATAAATTTTGACTCCTTGGAGATATATATTTCTAATGTCTAAACATCAAATCATCCCAAATACAATAGTTTCCTTGATTTCTCGCCTAACTTAATCGTTAAATTTAATTTAAATCTAAAACATATCAAAAAAATGAGCTAGACTTAATCATCCCATTATTCTATGTGAAATCATCCCATTATCAAACATTATACTTAATTAATATTAGTTAAAGTGATTTTGGACTTCTTTTGATCTCTTGTGTGTTCAATGATGCAAAAGAATTCCCCTTGTCATTTGTCTATTGGGTTAAATCAATCCATGATTAATATTAATATTGGATATCAAATTAATTAATTGGATAAGTTCATGAAGATATAGTTGAGTTATTGATAGGATGCATATTGCACCCTAGAGGGTTACACAAGTAAGGTTCTTAGACGATAGGCTAAATATATTATTATTTTGGTTTTCTTTGAAAATATCTAATTCTACATAAAGACCGAAAGGGGTAGGCTACATAAATCATGCAGTCATTCAAAATAAATGTTTAAACGTGACATAATAATCAAAACTCTACCAAAGTTGTGAAAACAATGAAAAAGTTAAGCAAAGTATAAAATAAGGATCAAATCAATAGAGAACCGAGATTGAAAACAATGAATTCAAAACATGCGCAATAATTCAAGGAAATTTGGGACCAATTTATTGAATATCATATAGCTAAAAAAGATTCCAACAATTGTAAATTAGATGAAAAATTGATTCCAATAAAGTACAAATCTGCTCAATAAGGGCAAAGTAATTGTCAATTGAAGTTTAGCGGGAAAAGTTTTGGTAGACAAGAGAAAAATCAAGAACACAATTCTAATTATCTATATATATATATATACACACACATATATATAGAATTGGTGTCCGGCGAAGCCTATTTTTCTTCCAACTTTACCCCTCTGTATGCATTACTATGTCAATTTTTCCCCTTCTAATTATATTAAAAGATAGGTTACATTACTAACCGTCTCTCTCCCCCCGACTGTCGCCCTATCTCTCCCCGACTCTCTTTTTTTCTCTCTCCAGACTCTCGCTCGCTCTCTCCGACGCTCTCTCCAGACTCTAGCGCCAGTGGCACGTGATAACGGCCTGCAACCTCCAATAGTCGGCAGCAGTGATACCAGGGGGGTCGACGAGGCCGTTACGGTACTATCGGCAATGTCATGGAAAAATAGACGGCAGCAGAAACCATCTCTCCTCGCCTTCCTCCCTTCGTTCCGTATCAGTCTCTCACTCTCTCGCCCATTCTGGCATGACCGAAGCATTCTCTCCCTCTATCCGACGACCTTGGTATGCTTCACAATCCGAGAAACAATGTCCATTCTTTTTATCTTTTCTATTCTTCTTAGACCCATTTTGAGTTCTTCTTTAAAGAAGTTCCCTATGATTATTTTTAAATAGTTTCGAACCCGCTTCTCGAATCTAAGACTCCATCTGCAATCTAAGGTGACTTCTCATCATCTCCAGATATGTTTTTAAAATAATTTTTTAATCTATGTACTCAGATTTTCTTAGGCCTGTTTATGGGGAACAACAATAGTCGAGACTTTCACTTCCTCCCTCCCTGTCTCCCTCCCTCCCGAGGGAGGGAGGGCGGAGAGAGAGAGAGAGAGAGAGAGAGAGAGAGAGAGAGCGACGGAGGGAGGGAGGGCGGGAGAGAGAGAGAGGGGAGGGAGAGCGGGAGAGAGAGAGGGAGGGGGGAGAGAGAGAGGTAGGGCGGGAGAGAGAGAGAGAGGTAGGGAGAGAGGGTAGGAGAGAGAGAGAGAGAGCGGGAGGGAGAGAGGGGAGAGAGCGGGAGGGAGAGAGGGGGGAGAGAGGGGGAGGGCGGGAGAGAGAGAGGGGGGAGGGCGGGAGAGAGGGAGGGAGGGAGGGAGGGAGGGAGGGCGAGCGGGAGAGAGAGTGAGGGAGGGAGGAAGGGAGGGTGGGAGGGAGGGTGGGAAAGAGAGGAGGGTGTTAATCGAGCAAGAGAGAGAGATCGATAGGAGAGAGAAAAATAGCCAATGACGGCTAGGGTTTTTCATAATACGCCCCCATGCATATGGGGGTTAATATAGGGGTAGAGACATAGTGGGCTAGGCCCACTAGAGAGAGAGAGAGAGAAATAAGGAAGAGGCCCAATATAGTCTAACACTCCCCCTCAAGCTGAAGCATGGAGGTCAAACATGCCCTGCTTGGATCCCATGGTCTCATATCTCGGTCCTGGTAGGGCCTTGGTGAAGATGTCTGCCAACTGGTGTGCGGAAGCGACGTGCGGGGTACAGATGGTACCGTTCACAACGTACTGTAACATGAAGTGGCAGTCAATCTCAATGTGCTTCGTCCTCATATGGAACGTAGCATTACTAGCAATGAAGGTCGCAGTGAGGTTGTCACAATACATCTGCATAGGCTCTTCAGGTGGGAATCCCAACTCGGTAAGAAAAGAGCGCAACCACAACATCTCTGCTGTGGTATCAGCCATAGCTCGATACTCGGCTTCAGCACTAGAACGAGAAACGATAGACTGCTTCTGAGAGCGCCATGTGACAAGGTTACCTCCAACATTGGTGGCATATCCACCGTGTGACTTCTGATCCTCCTTGTCGCCGGCGAATCCAGAGTCAGAGTAGGCCTCAATGCGCAGATGGCCCTGTCGTCGATACAAGAGGCCCTTCCCCGGAGCTCTCTTTATCTACGCCAAAACCCGATAGACCCCCTCCAGATGGATAGTGCGAGGAGCCTGCATAAACTGACTCAAGACGCTAACCGCATAGGAGAGGTCTGGGCGAGTCACGGTGAGGAAGATCAGTTTCCCCACAAGACGACGGTAGATGCCTGCATCCTCGAGAAGTGCAGTAGCATTGTCCCACTAGTCGACATTCTGCTCCTTGGGGGAGGAGGTCGGCTTGCACCCCAACATCCTTGTCTCCTCTAATAGATCAAGCGCATACTTCCGCTGACAAATGGACATCTGTCCCTGACGGTGAGCGATCTCAAGTCCAAGAAAGTACCTGGGTCGAGACAAATCTCGTGTCACGAAGTGCTGAGCCAGATAAGCCTTGGTCGCAGCAACTTCGGCGTCATCACTACCAGTGATGATGATGTCATCGACATACACAGCCAGGATAACACATCCATGCGGGGTGCGTTTCCTCATGACAGTCGGATCGGAGACGGTAGAGACGAAGCCATACGAGAAGAGCAGCTGAGAGAACTTGTGGAACCACGCACGCGGGCTTTGCTTCAGCCCATAGATAGCCTTCTTGAGGAGACATACCGCAGAAGACTCCCCCTGAGCAACGTACCCAAGCGGTTGCTCCATGAACACCTGCTCATCAAGGTCTCCATAAAGGAAGGCATGGGACACGTCCAGTTGATGAAGCGACCAGGACTGATCTAGAGTGATGGAGAGTATAACACGGATGGAGCTGAGGCGCGCCACAGGTGAGAATGTCTCATGATAGTCAAGACCATATGCTTGAGAAAAGCCACGGGCCACGAGACGCGCCTTGTAGCGAGCAATGGAGCCATCATGATTGTACTTGAGGGAGTACACCCACTTGCAAGAGACAACATTGGCAGCGGTAGGCCGAGGAACCAGCATCCAGGTCTCCCACTGGATGAAGGCCGCATACTCCACATCCATCGCTGCTTTCCACGCCGGGACCTGCAACGCCTCAACATACGACTTCGGAGTTGACTCGGTTAGAACGGCAAGGGCAAAGGACTGATAGAGAGGAGAAAGGCGGGCAAGAGAGACGTGATGGGCGATAGGGTGTTGCATGCACTGGCGAGTGCCCTTGCAAAGGGCAATGGGAAGGTCAAGGTCAGATACGGGAGGTGGTGGGGAAGGTGGGGGCGACTCGGTAGTCGGAACAGTGGAGAGCGGCGAGGAAGGAGGTGCCGGCTCAGACATGCCAGGGAGGGATGCGGAAGAGGGTGACACATCTGGCAAGGGAATCGGGACAGATGTAGGAGGGTCGATAACAGTGGTGGCCGATACCGAAGGAGGGAGAGATGGTGAGGAGATATCACCAGATTGAGTAGAGGCAAAATAGGGAACATCCTCATGAAAGGTCACATCTGCCAAAGTAATGTACTGGTGCCGATCGGGGAAGTACACACGGTAGCCCTTCTGAGTCCGAGAGTAACCGACGAACACACCCTTTTGTGCACGAGGAGCCAGCTTGGAGAGGCCAGGGGTGTGATCCTGAACAAAGGCAGTGCAGCCAAACACTCAAGGTGGTAGGGAGAAGATATTAGCCGCAGGAATCAATCGCTGAAGGGGAACAACACCTCCAAGAGCAGCGGATGGGAGACGGTTCACCAGGTATGTGGCAGTCAGAACGGCTTCGCACCAGAGATACTGAGGTACCCTCATAGCAAGTAGCAGTGTGTGTACCATGTCCAGGAGGTGTCGATGCTTCCGCTCCGCCACTCCGTTCTGCTACAAAGTGTATGGGTAGGTAGTCTGATGAACTATGCCATGAGCCCCGCAGAGTTCCTCAATCACCTTCTGAGTGAATTCAAGTGCATTGTCCGTGCGGAGGACTCTTACCATCGTCTCGTACTGGGTAACAATCTCGAGGAGAAAGTGTTGAACGCGAGAAAGTACCTCTTTCTGACTCGCCAGGATATAGGTCCAACTCGCCAGGATATAGTCGTCGACGAACACCATGTAGTACTTTCGTCCTGTAGGAGATGGATGCGGGGCCGGACCCCAAACGTCATAGTGGACCAAGTCAAACGGGCGATGGGTAGGTGGACCAGTGCGAGATGGATATGATGATCTATGGTGTTTCCCTAGTTCACACGACTCACAATGAAACTCAGATAAGTTTAACCAAGGTAGAGTTTCTTTAAGTTTGCCAAAACTAGGATGCCCCAATCGGCAAGTGCCACAAAAGAGAGTCATGAAGGGAACTAGAGGAAGCAGAAAGTGCAAAAAGAGCTTGTAGTCCCGTAGATGGAGAGTCAGCCACCAGCTCGTAGATCCCACGTCCGTTCTCACGGCCCAGTCCAATCCTCCGGCCCGTGTCTAGATCCTGGAAGATGCAGTGATGAGGAAAGAAAAACACACCACAGTGAAGGGCTTTAGTGATCGCACTGATAGACAATAGATTCGCAGGGAATCTAGGAATATACTGGACGTTCTGTAGAGGTAGGGAAGAGGTGGCACGAGATTGGCCGGAGCCAAGGACAGGACAGGAACGATCGTCAGCAATACGGACGTCAGGAATGGAGGTTTCAGGCCGATACGAGGTGAGGATAGTGGGAAGACCGGTCATGTGGGAAGAGGCCCTCGAGTCAATAACCCAAGAAGTAATGTGAGGAGTTGAGATATACGGCGTACCTGGAGAAGATCCCCGTCCTCCCGCATATGACACCAAGCTGCTCGTTAGTGCCGCAAGACTGGCCGATGGTGCTGCGGTCGGACAAAGTGAGGAGGCTCGTGATGCCTGAATGTAGGCCAGCTCCGAGGGAGATAGTACGAGGTTGACTGTTCCCGCAGCCGAGGGAGTAGTCGAGGATGATCCTTCAGTCGTGGATGTAGTCGAGGATGTCTTGCCTCCAGAGGCAGCCATGGCCCAGGCAGGCTTCCCGAACTCCTTCCAGCACTTCTCTGACGGGTGAGTCGTCTTCCTGCAGTACTTGCAGAGCGGATAGGAGGTCCGGGTCCTCCCGAAAGGTGCACTCTTCCCAGATGCCCTGGGAGCCTCGCCTAATGCGATGAGTGCTGAGGTCTCGGTGGGCTGCGAGGACTGGGAGGTGGGCAGGCTGTCCTGCACTCGAAGTGCGGCTGCGAAGATCTCCTCAGTGGGTAATACGCGGGATCCCCCAAGTATCTGACCTCGAATCATGTCAGCCAACTCAGGACGTAACCCGCTAAGAAATGCTCCTGCTTGAAGCTCATCGCGGTACTGTCTAAGCGTATCAAGATCAAAGACCAGTGGCTGATAGAGCTCGAGGTTAGTTAAGATGGCATCTACCGCTCCATAGTAGCTTTGGAGAGTTCGGGTTCCCTGGCGACATGCAAATAACTCCTCATATAGGCGAACTGTCCGGCTCACGTTGCTCTTGTTGGCGTACATCGTCTCCAACTTGAGCCACAGGGCGCGAGCAGGACGGGTCATGCTGAGCGGCTCCATGATCTGAGTTGCTACACTGGAGATAAGCCAGGAGCATACCGCGGACTCCAGTCTGCTCCATTGCAGGTACTCCGGGTCCGATTCCCTCGGCGAGGGATCAGTCAGATGATGCCAAAGACCATGGGCGTTGAGGAACTACAGGAAGGCGCACCTCCAGGGCCCATAATTGGACCCGTCGAATGTGTAAGCCGGCTTGGTCGGGGCACTCACGATCGAGTGCTTCCCGGATTGCAAGGGCAACCCTGTCGGCTGAGAGGGATGAGTGACATTAGGGGATGATGACAGGGCCGAATCTTCTGCGGTTGTAGATTCGGCCATGTGGAGGTGACAGGGCGGCAAGGCTGGTCAGCGGGGCAGAATGAATCGGCGGCAACGGCAGGGCAGATCTGCCGGCGACAGGGCAGATGAACCGGCGGCGGCAGATGGACGCCGATGACAGGAAGGGTAGGGCAGAGCGGCAGCGGCAGCAGGGCAGAGATGGCAGGGCAGAGCCGCGGCGGCTACAGCAGAGTGGCAGCAGGGCAGAGCCGCGGCGGCGGCAGGGGAGGGCAGAGCCGCGACGGCTACAACAGAGTGGCAGCGAAGCGAGCCGCGGCAGCAGAGGGCGAGACGGTAGGGCAGAGCCGCGCGGCTAGACAGAGTGGCAGAGCGAGCCGGCGGCCCAGCGAGGGCGAGCGAGCGGCAGCGACGCGGGGTAGAGTGGCGGCGGCGGCTACAGCAGCGGCAACGGCTGCACAGAGCAGCGGCGACAGGGCAGAGTGATCTCCTCTCTAGTATTGCTCTGATACCATGTTAATCGAGCAAGAGAGAGAGATCAATAGGAGAGAGAAAAATAGCCCATGACGGCTAGGTTTTTTCATAATACGCCCCCATGCATATGGGGGTTAATATAGGGGTAGAGACATAGTGGGCTAGGCCCACTAGAGAGAGAGAGAAATAAGGAAGAGGCCCAATATAGTCTAACACAGGGCAAGTGAGAGAGAGAGAGAGGGAGGGAGGGAGGGAGGGTGGGAGGGAGGGCGGGAGAGAGACGAGAGGGAGGGAGGGAGGGCGGGAGAGAGAGAGAGCGAGGGAGGGAGGGCGGGAGAGAGAGAAGGAGGGAGAGTGGAAGCGAGAGAGGGAGGGGGGAGAGAGAGAGAGGGTAGGGAAGGAGGGCGGGAGAGAGAGAGAGAGAGAGAGAGAGAGGGAGGGAGAGAGAGAGGTAGGGAAGGAGGGCGGGAGAGAGAGAGAGAGAGGGAGAACGGGGGAGGGAGAGAGGAGGGGAGGGCGGGAGGGAGATAGAGAGAGGGAGGGAGGGAGGGCGAGCGGGAGAGAGAGAGAAAGGGAGGGCGAGAGAGAGGGAGGGAGAGAGAGGGAGGGGAGGGAGGACGGGAGGGAGGGAGGGAGGGGAGGGAGGACAGGAGAGAGAGAGCGAGGGAGGGTGGGAGGGAGGGACGACGGGAGAGACAGAGAGAGTGAGGGAGGGAGGGAGAGAGAGCGAGGGAGGGAGGGGAGGGAGGGGCGGGAGAGAGAGGGAGTGAGAGAGAGAGAGAGGGAGGGAGGGAGAGAGAGTGAGAGATAGAGGCAGAGAGAGATAGATGGAGGGAGGGAGAGATAGATGGAGGAAGGGAGAGAGAGAGAGAGAGGGCGGAGAGAGAAAGATAGAGAGAGAGAGAGAGATAATATTGCTATTTAAACTTTTGAGAGATAATTTTTCTATCTAAAACTAAATTGCTTCTATTATTTTTTAAAATATTTTAAAAATTTGAAATTTATATATTATTATATACTTGTTGTTGAGAAGTAATAATCTATTATCATTTGTTTGTGAAACATATATTTATATATTTACGTATTATGGAGTCATAAAAACCTTATACAATTTATTTTCAGTTAAAATGACAAATCACCTAAAGTATAGGTTTAACGGAACCGACACCGAAAAATACCGTCACCGATACCGAACCAAAGTTAGGTATAGGTTTAGGTTCTCATAGAAAACCGATACTGACACCAGAACTGGAGAGAGAGTGAGAGAGAGAGAGAGAGGGAGGGAGAGAGAGAGATAGAGAGAGAGAGGGAGATAGAGTGAGAGATGGAGGCAGAGAGAGATAGATGGAGGGAGGGAGAGAGAGAGAGAGGGCGGAGAGAGTAAGATTGAGAGAGAGATAATTTTGCTATTTAAACTTTTGAGAGATAATTTTTGCTATCTAAAGCTAAATTGTTTCTATTATTTCTTTAAATATTTTTAAAAGTTTAAACTTATATATTTAGGATTTTATTTTAAATTTTTTATGTATTATATATTTTTTGTTGAGAAGTGTTAATATATTATCATTTTTTTGTGAAACATATATTTATATACTTTACGTATTATGGAGTCATAAAAATCTTATACAATTTACTCACAGATAAAATGACAAATCACCGAAAGTATAGGTTTAACGGAACCGACACCTAAAAATACCGTCACCGATACAGAACCAAAGTTAGGTATAGGTTTAGGTTCTCATAGAAAACCGATACCAACACCGAAAGCCGGAGAACCCTAATCAAGGGCACAAATGAGCAAAGACCCGATCTTTTTCAGATCGGGTAGCCACTCATCTATTTAAATAATAAAATTAGACATAATTTGCATCTAACCAAGAGTGTAAATACCATAGACATCAATGGAATTGAAATATTGCTCCAATTCCTACTAGAACATAATCATTTGTCAAAAATAATTGAAACACCTCATCAAAATCAAAATGATGATTATTCCTTGCATTATTATGCACTTGAGGTTTTTCTCAAGAACATTTCAAGTTACACAAGTGACGAGATGAGACCGCGAGGTTGTCGATTTCACGCGGTATCACGTCAAAATTTTTTCCTAACTTACCAATTTTGGGAATTTATAACGAATTGAAGGGTATAATGGTAAATAAGGGTCGAATCCACAGGGAATTAAGGTATTTTTGAGATATCTTTTGGAAATTGATCAAATTGGACGATGAATTGAGGTGAGAAATTAGAGAAAATGGTAGATTTAGAAAGATAACTCAAAGATCTATCCGTGGAATCAAAAATCGCTCGATTTGGATTAGTAATCACGGAGAAATCAAAGATGGAAGTGGGAGGAAATTTTCAGAATCGCGAAGAACACAAATTGAAATTAAAAATGAATTTGAACTAAATTGAAATCCTAAACCTAAAATTGATGATACATGACGATAGATAAGAGGACAAACTTGTTTTCTAACCCGAGATAACGATCAAATCGATCCAATTAATCGCCGGATCGACGGCTATTCGTTCTGCGAATTCAAACGTGAACATCGGTGTTCAAGAGACAAATTCTCCTCGCACGATCGTCGAAATCTCACTTATAAACATTTCGTGGAAGCGAAATTGTGTCTAGAAACGATTACAAGTGAGAGATTCAAGAGAGGAAGGGTGTAGATGGGTCGATTAAGAGAAATCCTCCTCGAATGCTTACAAACGACGAAGAACACGTCGATTTATAGCCCAAATTGGGTGAAACTGTCCGACCGGTGGGTTAAGCTCCATCAACGGTCCAGATTAAACGCCTCAATAGTGAAATGTTATGCTTATATCGTGATTGTCAGATCTCAGATGGACGCTCCAGATTTATCCTCGCGATGTGCATTATAAAATGCCTCAAAACGGCGCCCGTCGGATCGCGATCTAACGCTTCAGATGCGTTTGATCGCGTGAAATCGTGGCCGTTATAACTTGATTTAATAAGCACGTGTTTGATTGGTGATCTGTGGACCACGCGTCCACTCGATCAGTGCGTGTGATGCCGCCACATCGCCTTCAATCCGACCGTTATAATTCTTGGATTTTCGGCACGTGCTTGATTTGATCTGGTGGTCCGCGTCCACGCGATCGACGTGTGGATCTTCTGTGCTCTGCCTGATCCAGCGGTCCTCCATCAGCCACGTCGCCTGAAAATGAAACACTGTGTGGGACTTAGTCCCACACGGAAAATATTAGTGAAATCCGTCGGGTTTATAAGGCCCGACGGATTAAAGGGTCGAATACCCTTCCGAGCTACAGAAAGGCTGAATACCTCTTTATATTATATGTATAGTATATGAATATAATGTATATGCGCCACGTACCGCGTGGGCCCGCGTGGTGCTGCCACGTGGCCCAAAGTGCCACGTCGCATCCATGTGGGACCACGCGATTATTAGCCCCTTTTGTACTCTTTTTTTATTCATTTTAATCGATTTAAATCGAAATAAAATCAGAAAAAAATCTAGAAAAATCCCTAAAAATTGTAAAAATCATAACTTTCAAAATACAACTCCAAATTAATCCAAATTTCTTTCATTTGATCTGAAAATTTAATTATCTATCATTCTGAAAAGTCAAATTATTTAAATAACAAGATATTTAATTCTTATTTCAAAAATACATTCATTTCTTTAAGATTTTAACTTTACAAAATTAAATGAATGTTTAAAAATGATTTCTCTTATTATTTAACTTTAAAAACACTTATAATCTCAAGTAAAGATGGGTTATTAAATTTTTAATCTTTATTTCATCATAATTAACCCTAAATTAACGCATTTTGAGATTATAACATAAAATTGCATAGAATGATAGAAATGCACTCAAAGTATGATAACATGCACATAAATGTAATGTTTTATGCCTTAAATTGCATTAATAATCATGTTTTATCATGTTAAGATTGCGTGTTATCAACATGGGTTCACTAGATATTCAACAAGATCAAGAAAATAGTTCATAATCTTCATAAACCAGTTTTAATCTACGAAAAATGAAAGGATTATTGAGGTGATTCTAAGCTTTTGAATTGTCCTTTAGGTAAGGCATGAGTTTTTGACAAGTGCCCATCATTGTATCAATACTCATCTAGATCAAGAGGCATTGGAAATACTACATGTTGTAGAGGAAGGAAGAGAGGCAGAAAACTTTTCAAATCTGGTCACAGGATTTAGAGATCCATTCATGTAGTGGCTCCATTAGTGCCACATGTTATCCTTTGATTCGTTATGGAAAAATAATGACAACATCCAATTAGACTCTATCATGTTCTTTCTCCTAATTCATCGCTCATAAAATGATTACTCCAAGGAATCACATCTTCATGTTCTTCTTCCTAATTCCCAACCCCCAAAGCACTTGCAACAGTGAATCATAGCTTGCCACAGGCTTCTCCTTTATGATCTATTGGACCATAGGGCCACTCCATCCAATGTTGGGAGCTGAGGCTAGAAAAGCTTTCCAAAGTTTCGATCAAAATATCGATTGCAATGGAAGATCATAAATAAAAAAATTCAACAATGTTGAAGCACCAAGAATAGAAGATCTCATCATCTATTCTATCATCTACTATAGAATAAAACTCATACTTACAGGGATCATCTAAAGGAGTTCTTCAAACTGTTCAAGCGTCCAGCCTCTACTAGTATCCACACGATTGTTGGATGATTGTATCTCCTCTAGAACACTCGTTACCATGAGAGGAAGAGAAGAGAGGAGAGAGTGTTCACTAGGATCACATGGGCACCCTTATTATGGTTGTTCTCTAACGATTTATAAACTTTTGGATTGTGAACTTTTCAAAAAACCCCTTATATTTATGTTGATATCCACCAATACCTATTGAACTTATGTGTGTGATCCTCTAGGTTCATATATCTCACCAGTTAATGACTTCATCAACCCAATGGCACTTATTGGTCTTCATTATTTATTAGCTATATCAACATATAGATTAATTGAATAAGGATCAATTTAACACAATCGACATGTTTAGTCACCAGCTCGGTGGGTGCCGCTCTATACCACATGCTCTGAGAGATATGGAGTATATAAAAACTCTTTCATAGAACCCTATCATCATTGATTATCAAGTACACACAATCCTTTATCCTCGCAAAACTCATGAATCACTTAGGGTATGGTTAATTGTCAAACCCTAATCAGACACTCAATTTAAGTACTAATGCTAGTAGGAAATTGATAACATGCTATATTAACATAATAAAACATGATTTTTGATGCATATTAAGGTATAAATAGTTTCATTTCCATGCATGTTATCATACTATGTGTATTTTTCTATCATTCCATGAAAAAGTAATTATAATCTAAAAAATACCATAAATTAGGGTTAAATAATTTAAAAGACAAATAATTAATAACCCATCTTTACTTAAGATTATACATGTCTTTAAAGTTAAAATAATTGAGAAAAATGTTTTATAAACATTTACTTATATTTTCTTAAGTTAAATCCTTAAAAAAATAAATGTGTTTTTGAAATAAAATTTAAAACCCTCATTATTTATCAAATTTTATCTTTTAGAATGATAGATAACCAAATTTCGGATCAAATGAAAGAAATTTGGATTAATTTGGAGTTCTATGTTAAAAGTTATGAATTTCCTATTTTCAGAGATTTTTTTCTGGATTTTTCTGATTAATTTTACGATTTTTAAATGTAAAAAAATAATTTAATAAAGGAAAAAAGGGGTTTTCCACGCGGGACCCACGTGGATGCGACGTGGCACGCAAGGCCACGTGACAGAGCCACGCGGGTCCACGCGGCGTCTACGAGGCGATGTGACGGATGCACGATATTTATATTTATTACTATATAGTTTATAATGTATAGCCTTCGGTTTATCGGAAGGGAATTATTACCCCTCAGAATCGTCGCTCCTTATAAACCCGATGGATTCCTTTAAGTTTCTCCGTGTGGGACTAAGTTCCACGGAGTTTATTTAAATGCACGACATGTGGCGGAAGGGGAGACGTTGGATCGGGTGGAGTATGATCGAGGCGCGTCGATCGAGTGGACGTGTGGACCACCGGATCACCATCAAGCGCACGTTCCTTAATTGAAGTGTTATAACGGCTCTGATTTAATCACGCGGGGAGCATCTCAACCATCAGATTGCGATCCAACGGCGCGATCTTAAGCGTGTTTTATAACGCTAATCCACGCAGCTCATCTGGACCATCCATCACGATCGGACGGCTACGACTTAAATTGAAACGGTCCACGATGGGCTGTTCCATCGTAACCGTCGATCGTTTCGATCGGACGGTTACGCCCAAATGTACTATAAAACAAGATGTTCTTCGATGTTCTAAAGCATTCGAGTTGGAAATCAAGAAATTGATCTGTCTAGACACCTCCCCTCTCGTTTCTCATGATCTCATCGTGTTCTACTCTCAATTCCGCACCTCCGGAGCCTTTGAAGTTAAGATTTGGTGGAATAGATTAGGAGAAATCGGCGCTTGAATCTCATCTTCGCGTTCTTCGTGTTCTTCGCGATTAAGCAGTTTAATCGCAATGATTTGATCGCTAATTGGGATTAGTAGAAGCGGTTTTTCATAACCTATCTTCCTATCATGTTTAATTTCAATTTAGATTAGGATTTAAGGTTCAATTTCATTTAATTTTAGTTAAAATCGCGATTTTTTCGTCCGAAATTTTCTCTCCACTTTGATCTTCAATTTCTCCACGAAATCAAAACCAAATTCGATGATTCTTGATTCCGTGGAATCGATTTGAAGTTCTCTTTCATAATTTACCATTTTCCCCTATTTCTATCATCAATTCATCATCCGATTTGATCAATTTTGAAGAATACATCAAGAATTTCCTTAATTCCCTATGGATTCGACCCTTATTTACCATTATACCCTTCAATTAGATACATTTTCATCAAATTGGTAAGTTTGGAACTATTTTTGACACGATACCATGTGAAATCAACGACCTCGCGGTCTCGTCTCGTCAGAAATCATCGAGAACAGCTTCTCTAATATTCCTAATACCTTGGCCAAGGATTTAACTACACCTCATTCCTTGAGTCAATCTCCTCTTATACCATGGGAAAATGATCTCATCTTGACGACTCAATCACCTTTGAGGACTTTCATGCCATATCCAATCTATAAAATTTTGGAGATCCTGTGGCTAGGGATTCGTAAGTCAAAACACGATCATCCATGTACAAGCTATCTTTAGTATCTAAAGTAAAAGGACTACGTACACAATCATGACATGAGTAACCTGATTGTTAGCTTGGTATAATACTATTTACAGATCCATATGGATCAATTCAATGATCTCTTTGTCCAAAGAGTACCCACTATCTATTTTTGGTGTCTTTACACCAATGACCACAGGATCAGTTATACTCATCATATGAGTCAAATCAGATAGTGATATCATTTCCAAATAATTTGATGTCCTTCTCGAATATCCTATGAATAGGAATATTTAGAACATATGTTTAAATACTAACAATCATTATATTATGATCTCATCACAATTCACTTGATCATTGCATATGTTCATGGACTTCATTGCAAACATCACACATGAATGACAATGAATAAAAGTTCATTTCAATGAATATAAACAAAAGATGAAAGTATGATTGGCTTTCAGGCCACATAATTTCTATCATCTAGTAGCTCTAGTTTGCTTTGATCTTCTAAAGTCCAAGATGATGCCACAAGCCATTCAAAAGATTTCTTTAGAACCACATTGAATACACTTAAACATCGTAAAGTCCTAGGAAACACACATATGTACCTTAATACACAAAATCAGCGCCTTACATTGGGTCCACCTATGCACCATGCATGTGCCATGCCACCTAAGATGCAACCTTTTATTAGAGCCACCTTTTTTTTCTTCTCCTCTTCAATCCATAAGATGAATAATGGTCGAAATATTCCTATGGATCTAGACTACATTGGCTAGTGCTTTTGATAAAATTCAAGGAGAAGATTCTTTGAGATAAGAATCATGTGGATAATACTAAAGGCCCCACTGGTCCAGTGCTTGCAACATCACATTCAAATAACAAAAAAGGTTGTGGATCCAATTTTGTGAAAGGTGATGTCATCACATTGTGTTATTTCTTGTGTTCATTATGATTTTCTCTCTCCTCTTATGATCCCAATGATATCCTATTTGTTTCCACTACACATACTAGATTTTGTTGGGTGCCTAGCATCCCAAAATCAACAAGGTTATAAATTGATATGGCATGCACATCATGACATAATATATCACATGGCGAATGTGGATAGAAATTTGAAACCTTTGAACTTGGACTCCATTTTGGACCAGTAAATTCAAGATGATTACGCAACTAAAATCAAGAAACTCCACCCATTTTTCTACTAAAAGCATGTAGACTTGTAATGTGCCCTCATTTCACAATTTCTATATTAGACAAATCCCTATATTTTAACTCTATGAAATGTAGAAATTAATATTTAGTTTTTAATATTCTTGACTTAATATCTCTTTCTCTGTCAACAAGATCTCCTATCTCATCAAGGTAAACTAATGTTCTTTATTCTTTAGCTAGACCATGAAGAAAGAATGAAGATACTCGTGTAAGTGTGGTGGCGTACGACCCCCGTCGCCACCAAGACACGATACCACGGCGCCAGAGGAGCCCTTTTGCGCGCGCGGATCTATATGCTTATCTTTATTTCTTTATTTCTTTATTATGAACTTTTTGACGCGCACGTGTTTAAGTGGGTCCTCCCTTATTTTCCTCTTCCTTTTAGGCTTTCGGGTGGGTTCTTCCCTTTCCGGGATCCCATTCGTGAAGCCCTTTCTTTTGTGAACCTTTGTTTTCTATGAGTATTTTGGGTTTTGGATTGTGGGCCTCAAGTGGGCCCTTTCCCCTCTCGGCCCATTATGGGCTCTATAAGAGGGGAAGGGACCCCCCCACAAACCCTAGCCGTCATTTGAGAAAAAATAAAGGAGTCTCCTCCATCTCGAGTGGCTGCTCACGGAAGGCCGGGGAAGGAGTCCAACCTCTGTCGCCGCCGCCGCCGCCGCACGCCTCCGTGCCACCACCGCCGCAACGACCGCCGCCACTCCTTGCCCCGGCCACGCTGATACCACTGCTGTTGTTCCAGCCACCGCCGCCGACCTAGCGCCGCCGCCGCCGCCTTTGAGCCGCCGCCGCCGCCCTTGCTCCGCCGCCGCAGCTGTCCAGCACCGCCACCACCCCAGTGTACCCTCTCCACCTTCCGCCGATCATCCTCCTCTTCCCCGGATTTCCGGCCATCCCGAGCTCCACCTTCCCCAGCACCCCCTCCACGAACCTCCAGGTTTCCCCTCCCCGATTTCCCTGATTTTTCCTCCTCCGCCATTTCCGAAATTCCTCCTGCTCCACCTCCCGCCGACACCCCAACTCCTGGCCCCCCCTCTCCAGTTCCTTCCCGATTCCCCTCTCCCTCTCTCCGGCGAATTTCGGTCCCCCCTTCCACCGCTCAACCCCTAGTCACCCTCGCCGATTGCCCAGCTCGTCCTCTGCGGAAGACACTCTGCGCATCACCACCTCCTTCCCGACTTCTCCTGGCGCGGTTTTGTTTTCCCCACCCACCTGTGGAAATTCAGGTCCACGCGGACTGAATTTTCCGATCGCCGAATCCACCCTCTCCCACAACTCTCTTCCCTCTCCCCCTCCGGGTCAATTCCCGATTTCGCACCCTCTCTTCACCTACGCTATTCTCTACGAGGTCTCCATGTCCCGAAATCGCTGATGCCCGTGGACGAAATCCCATCCCGGGTCACCGCGGTTAATCTCGTCGCCTAGCCCCCCTTCCCCAAAATCCCCATCCCCTGCCCTGATCAAAATTCGGAGTTTACCGAAAATTTTCATCGCCGCCCATCCGCATTCCTGACCATGCCCACCGATCCACCTTCACCCACCAGCCGTCCCGAAACTCGACCCTACCCTCTTCCCCATTTTCGGAATCGCCACACAAAAAAAAAAACCCTCACCTGTCCGCGACCCCATTTACGCACTCAATGCATCGTACGCGCTTTCTCCAAACTTTCGCAAGCATCCGAGCCTCTAATCGCCAGACCGACCTCACTCCCTCTCTTCACCGAATCGCGACCTTGCCTTCTTCCCCCCCCCTCCCCTTTATTTTCTTTACTTCCCTCACAGGAAACCATTCGACCACGTCCACTCGCCCAGCCTTCATCTCCCGCGGAAGACCCATTCCCGACGACTTCCCCTTCTCTTTCCGACTTCAATTTCCTATGCCCTACCGAAATTCTAGCCACCACACGCGCTGCCCATTTCATCGCCTTGACCTCCTACCCTCGCCGATGACACCGTGCGAAATTCATTTGGTCACTCCCTCGCGCCCCCCCTCCTCCAATTGCTTTCACCATCGCCACGCGCGGATTTTCCAGGTGCTCCTGCCGAGCTCAGTCAGCCTGCTTCAGCAACTTACGGAAGCCAACCTCAGTCTACGGCCTGTGGATTCCCCTCCCAAGCCACACTCCCGTGCGTGACTGCGTGATCACCTACCACTCCGGCCCAGCTCGCTGCCCGTGCATTCCCACGACCACCCCTCGCCAGGGCCCAGCTCGCTGCCCGCGCATTCCCACGACCACCCCGCTTCAGCGACGGATCCACGAGCGCTTCTGTTCTACTTCCCCGCTCTGAGACGCCCGTCTGCTCCGGACATCGCCCGTCCGCTTCCGACATCACCTGTCCGCATCCGACCATCGCCCTCCCGACCTTCTCCACACGACACCGCCGAGCTGAACCTCCACAACGCCACGACCCACCGGGCTCGCACCCCGCAGGTTAGCTTCGACCCCTCATTTTAAGTTCAATCACTTTTCGAAGCGTTTCCTTTACTCGACTCCACCGCCATCGGACGACGTAGGTAGGATAGTTCGATTATAGGTTTGCGGCTTCTGACGCATACGTCAGGTCCGGTACCGAGCGTGGGCTGCAGCCTTTGAGCTACTCCACGACGAGCGACTTCCACGCCTCCGGACGTGGACCGAGAGGATCTCACCCTACCCATCATCGCGAGTTTCCCCAGGTCACCCGGAGTTGACCCCACTGATCGGCACGCCTGCCTGCACTTAGGTTAGGCTAGAGATCATATTTAGGGTTTAGGACTAGCGTATCCGTAGGTTAGGGTTGACCGGCTATCTCCGGTCATCCTCAGTCCCATTGATCAGGCACGAGGGTTTTCACCACCGCGTCCTGCATCAAAGTGCCATCAAGATCTCCACATATCTTGTTATGTCTTCTTTGTTTTCAAAAGAAAAGGTGATTTTATTTTTGTGAGTGACACATTACGCCAATACTAGATCACAACTCTTTAACTCTAAAAATTCTTGTGCTTTTTCTTCTCAGCAATTTTCATGAATTTATGGAGAGGATTACATTTGAATAGGCATATTTCATTTATTCATAACTACTTACTTTGTTAAGTTGAGTGATACACTAACAAGTTGGCCCTTAGTATTGAACCATCATATCTAATAGTTTAATCTTAAGCTATTTATTGTCTATCCTATTGATGGATATAATCTGGCCTAAAAGCCAATTACACTTTCAACTTATATCATTCAAATTAACTTGTATTTATTGTCAATATTGTATGATGTTGACAAAGAGAAGGAGAAAATCGTAGAAAGTATATAACCAAAAGAGAGTACATAGGTCCGTATATAGAGAGTGAAGAGATGGTGCCTGATAACATACACCTTATACATGAAAATATATGATTATTAATGCAAATTAAGGCATAAAATATTCTATTCAAATGCATGTTATCATATTTTTTAGTGTTTATCTATCATTATGTGAAAATTAGGTTATAATATCAAAATGCACTAATTTAGGGATAATTATGATAGATTAAGAGAAATATTTTTAAGATTAGATTATCCCCATTTTTATTTGAGATTATAATTGGGTTTTAATGTGAAATAATACGAGAAAATACTTTTTATACACTCATTTATTTTTTCTAAGTTTTAAATTCTAAAAGAAATGAGTGTATTTTTTAAAGAAAAATTTATTCTCTTTTTATTTATTGAATTTCACTTTCTAGGATAAAAGATAATTTAATTTCTCATATAATTAAATAAATTTGGATTAATTTGGAATTATGTTTTGAAGGTTATAAATTTTCTAATTTTTAGCGATTTTTCTAGAATTTTTCAGAATTTTTTATGAATTTAATTCGATTTATTTTAAATTAAAATGAATAAAAATTTGTTTTTATCATCGTCTGCTGATGTGGCAGTTCACGTGGCACGAAACAAAACAACAGCAACACGTGGCGGCGTATGAGAACGTCACGTGTCACACACATATACATGTGCAAGCGTGTGTGAGTGCACGTGTGTGCACAAGTGCATGAGTGTGTGAGTGCACATGTGTGCGGATGTGCACACATGTGTGCGAGTGTGTGTTTGAATAATGAGTTAGTACCCTTTTCAGGATTTTTGTTATCTCATTATGAATACACTACTTATATACTCGCGCATTTGCCTGATTTTTTGTCATGTGGGACTATTTTTCTATTGTCACATGCGCAAGCGACGTGGCATCACGTGGAGTGTTTGATTCGCGCATTAAATGAAAATTGTAGATCTTTACTTAAGTCGGGGGGTATGTGGCTCACTCTGGTTTGTCATTGAATTGTTTTAAAATGATTAAATCTCAGTCGTTCCTCTAAGGACCACTGAAAATCCATGCAAAGCATTAGATCAAGATCAGACGACGGGAATTTTCGAGCATTATTTCTTCACACGCGCGTAGCAAGATCTCGTTAGTCCATCTCAGATCTAATAGATGTGATTTAAGCGTAATGATTTGCATATATGTGTTTCATCAGAGCTGTTGATTGAAGATTAAAACGTCGATCTGATGGTTATGTCCAAATCTCCCTGTAAATTGAGATGTTATTGGATGATGTAAATCATTCTTGGATATTTCGAGTAATCAAATTGTAGAGACACCACAATCCTTGAAACTCGTGCTTCCCTTCGCTTCTAGACTCATTTCCACGTATGAGGAGTGTTTGAAAGTAAGATTTCATTGATACAATAGGGATAAATCGATTCTTGAATGCCAGCGATCGTCTTCAAATTCACGGAATGAAAAGCCTCTTACCAGGCAAACAATGAGATCAATTCGAGCACTATCTTGGGTTAGAAATCATGTTTTCATCCTAATATTTTTTCCTATAACATTAGATTTCAATTTCAAATCATAGATTAAGTCAATTTCAATTTTAATTTTAGTTTTCTCTCTCTTCGTGATTGGACTTTCTATCTAATTTTTCGCTTGTCAATTTCTCCACAAATCTTGATCCAAATTCTATGATTTTTTATTATGTGGATTCGCCTTCGAGTTATCTTTTTAAAAATTGAAAACCTCTAATTTCTCACCTCATTTCATTGTTCGATTTGATCGGATTTCAAAGAATACATAAAAATACCTTATTTCTTTGTGTATTCGACCCTTATTCACCACTAAACTATTTAATTCATGATTATTTCTCTAAATTGGTGAATTTGTTAATTATTTTAACGCTTATCTGCATGTTTTCAATGACCTTGCAGATTTGCTTCTTTAGTGCCCTAAATGGGTTGGGAGCCCGATATCACTATCAGACACTCCCCCTTAAGCTGGAGCATATAAATCAAACATGTTCAGCTAGGTACACATGGCGTCATAGGAGATCCCAGCTAGACTCTTTGTGATGGCGTCCACAAGCAGATGAGGTGATGACACATGAGGGGTGGAGATAACTTTGGACATCATCTTGTCTTGATTGTAGTGACAATTAATCTCAATGTGCTTTCGTACGCTCATGAAAAGTGGAATTTCTATCTATGAAGATAGCGACTTGATTATCACAATGCATGGGCATTGGAGAGGGAGAAGAGATGTTAAGATATTCAAGAAATGATCAAAGCCATACTATCTCACAATGCATGGACTCCGTGCTAGAGCATGATACCATCTTTTGTTCTCGCGATCACCAGGTGACGAGGTTACCTCCAATATATGGGCAATAGCTAGTAGTAGATTTACGATCTCCCTTGTCACTTGCATACCGAACATTAGAGTAGGCTTTGATATGGATATGATCATGTTGTTGATAGATGAGCCCCTTTTTGGGGCTAGCTTAATGTATGCTAGAACCCGTAGTGCTCCCTCCCAATGGACTCGTCGAGATTCCTGCATGAATTAACTAAGAACACTAACCGCGTACACAATGTCAGGGCGAGTGACGGTGAGCTATATCAATTGGCCCAACAATTTCTGATATTAATTAGCATCCTTAAAGAGTGGAGACGAAGTATCCCAAAACTGCAGGCGAGCTTCAATAAGTGAATTATTGGCTTGCACCCCAGTAGTCATGTCTCCTAAAGCATGTCGAGGCCATGCTTCGGCTGAGTTAAAGCTAGATTCCCATCCTGATGGGCAAACTTAATCCCATGAAAGTATCTCAGACTCCCCAAGTCACGAATATTGAGGTACTGCTATAAATTCAGTAGCATGAATATTGATGAAATGAACTCGTGCGGTCATTGAATACACACGATGTCGTGTCAAAACAAAGTCTAAACTTACCAATGTAAAGATTAATTCACGAATTGAAGGGTATAATGGTAAATAAGGGTCGAATTCACGAAGAATTAGGGAAATTTTTTAGATATTTTTAAAATTCGATCAAATCAAATGACGAATTGAGTTTAGAAATTAAAAAAGTTAGTATATTACGAAAGATAACTCCAATACGAATCCACAAAATCAAAAATCAAGTGATTTGGATTAGAATTCGCAGAGAAATCAAAGATTGAAAATGAGGTAGAAATTTGATAGCAAAAATGATTGAAAAAAATCGAAATTAAACTGAAATTAAACTTAATCTACGATTCAAAATGTAAATCTAATGCTAAATAACAAAAGATTAAGATGGCAACACGCAATCTAACCCAAAGTTTGCGCTCGAAATGATCCAATTAATCGTCGGATTCATGGCTATTCATTCCGCGATTTCGAAGACGAAGATGGCATTCAATATGTGATTTCTCCCTACTCCCTCGATCAAATTCTAATTTCAAACACTCCTCGGATGCGGAAACGAGTCAAGAATCTTAAGAAATCAAAAGACTATCAGATTTTGGTGTCTAGAAAGTTTAATTTGCTCGAAAATCCAAGAATGCTCTTTCGTTGCGAAGAACATTCAAGTTTATAGAAGAAATTGGGTGTAACCGTCGGATGCGTCAATTCATCGCGATCAACGGCTGATTAAGTCGCGTCCGTCCGATCTTTGATAGAGCATCCACAGTGAGCCACGTCACGCATTTGATGAGAAGCGTCGCTTTATTTCACCCGTTGGATCTTCATCTAACGATCGCAATAAGTCGAGAGGTCCATCATGTGCTGTTAATCATAACCGTTATATTTCCGCGATAGACGGGCTGTGATTAAATGATGTTTAATCGAATCAAAGTAAGAGAAATTGAGTTATCTATCATTATAAAAAGTCAGAATATTAAAAGAGTAAGAGAAGTAATTTAATTAAATAAATACACTCATGTGTCTTATAAAATAAATTTAGAAAATTACATGAGTATAAATAATGATCTTTTACTCTTATCATTTAATCATGAAAACATAATTATGATCTTAAATATAAATAGGATTAGAATCACATTGTTTAATTATGCACAATTATCCATAAAATGATATAGTTTTAGATCATAACATGAAATTACATAAAATGATAGAAATGTACTTAAAATATGCTAACATGCATACAATTGGAACAATTAATGCCTTTATTTGCATTAATAATCATGTAAATTCATGTATAAAATGCATGTTATCAAATACTAGTGTCATTACTACCAGTAAAAAGAATATCATCGACATAGACTATAAGAATGACAAGATCATCTTGAGTCTTCTTAATGAGCACGTTAAGATTGGCGGCGTATGATGTTAAGCCAAAAGTAGAGAGCAAACCCCTAATCTTTGCAAACCAAGCGCGTAGACTCTACTTAAGCTCATACATAGCTCATTGTAGGAAATGTACCTTAGATGACTCTCCTTGAGCAACATACCCTTGAGGTTGCTCTATAAAGACCTACTCCTCAAGATCACCATAAAGAAAGGCATTATAAACATCTAATTGGTGGAGTGACCAAGCTTGAGTGAGATTGGGAGAGAAGAGCACGTGAATAGATTGGAGACGAATGACAAGAGAGAACGTCTTAGTACAGTCAATGCCATACACTTGGGTAAAACCAAAAGCAACCAAACAAGCCTTGTGACATGCAATGATACCATCAGGATGATATTTGAGGGTGAAGACCCACTTGCACGTGACAACGTTAGCATTTGTTGGACGGGGAACCCAGGTCCAAGTTCTGCGAGAAGTTAAGGCCTCTACCTCCAAGTTCATCGCCTCTTTAAATGCAAGTACCTTTGCTGCCTCAACATGCGATTGTGGAATTGACTCAGAGGCTACTGAAAGGGCAAAGGCACAAAAAGAAGGAGATAGGCGATCATAGGAAACAAAGTGAGAAATCAATGGCGAGTAAAGACACATGTACTCTTGCAAAGGGCAATGGGAAGTTGAAGATCATTGGGAGGGCATGAGGAGCAATGTCTAGGGATGGCGAGCTCACAGTGAAGGAGGGGGACAACGGATCTATATCTGGAGCAGAGGAAATAGGTGGAAACGAGGAGATACAAGGAGAAGGAGAGGAGAGAGGAGATGAAGGAGATGGAACCAAAGGGAGGGGATGACGAAGCGTTTTATGTGGTCGCTAAAACACACAAACGTCGATAAAAAAATTTATAATACCGAACTCAAATGACAAAGATATAAAATCAAGTAAAGCGTAAGTATCGAGTCGATCCACAGAGAACAAGGTTGACTTTTATTGCTGAGTTGACTTGGTCAAACTTGGGTTTAATTCAAGATTTTAAGAAGTGGAAATGAGATTTCATGAATAGAAATGATATAAATATATGAAATAGGATATTTTAAGAATTAAGATCTCTGATTTGACAGAGAAATGTCAAATCTCAAAGTCAAAGCGCTGACTTTGACCAAACAGATGACTTCTGTAAAATCAGAGAATAAACAAGGGTCAGAAGATTACAAAAATTATATATTTCGAATCTATAGAGAAAATAGAATTTATTGATATAAAATTTGCGATTTTTCGATAAGAAATGGATTTACTATAAATTATTGAAAATCAAAGATCAAAAAAATCTTGAAATAAATACTTCAGAGAAAATCTTTCAAATTGACTTCTCAAACGATGTCCAAATGTTAAAATTTATATATCAATAGAAAGCTAACAACCAGAGGATTCCAAAAAAACCAAAATTATCAAATTCCAATTTATATTTTGAAAGTAATTGATCCCACAAGTCAACGCCCAAATTCGGATGAAAAAAATGAAACAGTGGTTGGTCAAACATTAAATTGAGGGGCCAAATGATCTCGAAATATGACAAATTTGCTATCCACAAAAAGTTTGATGAAATAAGAAATCCAATGAAACCAGAATCAAGTGATTCGGAATTATATTCAAAGAGATATCCCATTTTCAAAATCAGCAAAAATTTGGACTGAAATTGGGTAAAATTGAAATAACACAATGACTTTAAACACAAAATTAACAATTTAAAGCTAATCAAAACTCAAAGTACCATCAGATAATCGATCAAATCTCACTGCTAACGCAATTGCCGCAAAAATGGGGCTTCAACTCACGTGGATTGAAGCAAATTTGCACGGTTTCTTCGTCGCGGACGTTGGGCGTTCAAGGGGAAAATTCGATGAAATCAAATGATTAATCACGATGAATCCTGCTCCAATCAGATCGCGATTGAGTCTAAACACAGGGGAATCATGATGAACTCAAGATTTTGCTCCAAATTCGCTGAATTACTTCACGAATCAATCAAGAGTTAATAAAAGAAGAGAAGGTACATCAATTTTTAAAGAGAAATTTTCCGCGAGAAATCCGGGCCGTCTGATGCGGTGAAGACCAATTGATGGGCACGATCGCATGATGATCATGGGCCATCAATTGCACGGCGATCATGAGCCATGATCGTGAGCCACGATCACTTGAAATTAGTTCTCCGTCCGATAGCCATCTTCAAGTCGAGGTAAGTCTAGATGCCTCCACGTGTCCTTCCATGATGATCTTCAGTCGGATTTAATCTTGGTCGTCTGATCGTGATCAACCGCTTCATTTAATGCATTTGATCTGATGAAGATCGGGAGCTCCTCGTGACGCCATGTGTCATTAGGTAAGATGTTGATTAAGCTCACTTAAACCTCCTTTGATGCACGTGCTCTTGATTGCGATCGTGTGGACTCGGGTCCACGCGATCGACACCCCACGATCGCATCTGATGCCCGTGATGCCGCCACGTCACCTGCAAAAGGAAATCTCCCTAGAACTTAGTCCCACATGGAGGAAATGGGCGAAAATTTTGCGTATAAAGCTTGGGCGGTTTAACGCTATTGCGTTACCGCCCCAATACTCTAACTAGGGCCCACTAACCCACGGGCCCTTCACCTGCCACGTGTCGCCACCCGGGCGTCCGCGTGGACTCGCGTGGTCCCTGCCACATGTCCGCTGATAGGCTCAAGTCGTCGTGTTTTTAAGCCCAACAAATTTACTATTTATACTCAAGAAAACTAAGTCCTGATGGAGCTAATGAAGGCATATATCTTTCAAGGTTGATCCACAGGGATTGTAGGGCACGACAATATCAATCGTAGAAGTAGAGATGAGGGTAAAGATGAAGAATTGGTGGTCAACTCTTTGAGTTGACCGTGGAGGAAAGGAATTTTGATAGATGATTAAGGTGTACCTATAGATATAAAGATGCTAAATTCAGAGTACAAGAAAGTATTAGAATGAATAACTAAGGAAATCTAAACCATGTAGAAAGAAAAGAAATAAGGGGGAGAGAGAGAGATAAGAGAGAGTGTGTGTGATTTAGAATGAAATGAGGGGAAGAAAATAACCGATAGTAGGAGAATGTGGGAGACCAAAATTATGGGAAGAAGTGAGGGGAGTGAAATTAAGAGAGAGAGAGATAGAGAGATAAAGAGGAAGCGGAATTAGTGTGATAACGAGAGAGAATAGAGAAAGAGAAAAGCAATTGAGAGAGAGAGAGGGGAAGATAAAGATGATGAAAGAGAGAGATTGTGAGAACGATATGTAACGGAAGAAAATAAAGCAAGAAACGGAATATGACAGAAGATGCGAAGAAAGGAGGCAGGTGAGAGAGAAGACGTGAGGACATGAGGAGAGAGAAGAAAGAAAGAAATGATGGTGAGAGAGAAAATTAGCGGAAGACCGGGGCGAAGATTAGAGGAGAACTGGAGAGAGAGATTGCCGACGAAAATGGGGGGAGAGAGGGAGAGAGAGAAAAAAAAATGCAGGAAAGAGAGAAATCACGATTACGAAAGAGACGGAAGAAAGGACGATAGAACGAGAGATTGAAATGAAGAAGAAAGAGAGAATTTGGGGGAAGAGACGGAATTGAAGAAAGGAGGGCCACCTGTGCGCACCTGCGCGCCGCGTGGGCTCGCGCGGCTCTGCCACGTGGCCTTGCGTGCCGCGTCACATCAGCACTAGTCCCGCGCGCCATGTGTCATCCGCGGGTTCTGCGAAAAAAATAAACCCTTTTTTCGATTTTAATTAGGGAATAAATTCAATATAAATTCAAGTTAAAATCCAAAAAAATCTAAAATGTTCAGAAATTAATAACTCTTAAAATAGAACTCCTTTTAATATCAAATTTTCTCCATTGGATCACAAATTTCTCCCTTTTTAATATGATGCCTTCTAAAATATAATTAAAACAAGAAAATGAGATGGATTGAAAATAATATCAAGTCTTTCATTAAGAATTCCTTCTTTAAATCATCCAATTATTCTTTCCTTGGAATTAATTCTTTAAATCATCTTCTAAAGTCAAAGTACATCAGGGAAAATACTTAATTCATATTAATTTAACCTTGCAAAAAGATTAATCATCAAGATAGCATATAATTAACCCAAATTTATACATAAATATGAACTTTAGTGTAATGGCATACCACTGGAGAAAATTCATAAAAACTATGATAACATGCATTATATTCACCTAAAATAAGCATGAATATGAGTTAAATAGGATAAGAATTTAAGTTATGAATGCATGTTATCAGGGGATCAAGAAAGACCAGAGGAGAGAGAAGTTAGGCGGAGGAGATGCTGTAGCAAGAGTAGGAGAAAGCAAGGGAGAGGAGAAGAAAGGAGAGTCCTCATGGATGGTGACATCAATAGAAGTCATAGAATTACGGGTATCGGGAAAGTATACTTGGTAGCCTTTTTGTGTCCATGAGTCACCAACAAATATGCCTTTGAGAGCATAAGAGGTGAGCTTGGACAAGGAAGGAGAGTGATCCTGGCAAAGGCTATACATCCAAAGACCCAAGTAGAAAGGGAGAAGAGAGGCAAGGTGGGTAGGAGACGGTGAAGGGGAATAGCACCACTTAGGGGAGCAAAGGGGAAATGATTTTGGAGATATGTGGCAGTCATGAGGGCATCAGACCAAAGGTAAGCTGGGACATGCATCTCAATCAATAGTGTGGAAGTAATATCAAAGAGCTGATGATGTTTTTGCTCAGTGACACCATTTTTCTGCAAGGTGTGAGGACAAGTAGTTTGATGGATAATGCCACGATTAGCACAAAAAAGTTATGAAGAGAGGTTTGGAAAAACTCGAGGGCGTTATTAGTAAGAAGAAACTTAGGTGTAGTGGAATATTGAGTGACAACCTTCGTGATGAAGTGGGTGACTATAGTGACAACCTCAAAGCGGTCGCAAAGAAGGTAGACCTAACTCACACGAGTGTAATTATAAATAAACATAATATAGTAACGATGACATGAGATAGAGGGTGTACGAGAGCGACCCCAACCATCACAATGCAGAAGATCAAAAGGTGCGGAAGAGGGGATGTCATTGTGATTAAAGTAAAAATGATGTAGGATATTCTACGAGATGTGTTTCAATCCTACAGTAAGGGAAGGATCTATGAATTGATATCAGTGATATTAATATTTATAGAGAATGCTTATAGAGTGGAGATAGGTGATAGGAAATTAGATAATATAATATAGGGAAATGGAAATCGTGAGAAGAGAATTTTGAAATACGGGTTAGGTAGAAATTACGGGGAAAGAGGGACTCAGAAAAAGAAAAGAGTTGGAGACGGCGGATAGAACGTTGGACTTATAGTAAATATATTAAGAACTATTATTACCAAAGTAGATAGAGGAATGAATACCTGTCGGGATGGAAGACGATGCTCCGGGAGTTAATTCCGACGATAATTAGTATCCTCGTTGACTCTGGTAGATCGTGGAGAAAGCGACAGAACGGAGGGAGAACAGGGGGAAGGATAGAACTCGGGATGAAAATGGGGCGGGACAGAGTTGACGGAGATGCAGGATGAGCGTGAACACACGGGTAGCCAGTAGTAACCAAGAACAACTTTTCATTCATAAAAACTGACTTTGTTTCTTACATTTCTCTCTTTTATAGAGTAAGAGAGTTGAGAAGAGAGAGGATAAGGATCGAAAAGATTCGTATTCATGTTGCGATTCCACGTGGAGAAGGGTCAATGCGCGCGGTCATTTTCTGTTTACTTTGAACTGTGGAATGACGCGGATACAATGTGTGTCTTGGCGATGACGGTTGTGAGTGTCGTGACGATAATTGAGTCTTCGGATTGTTGTTAAGGGTCTTCGCGAACAGGTGCATGTGTCTGGGACTCGTCGTCGTTTTTTTACGATACTCCTGGATAAACGATAGATTCTAATGACCTTTTCTTCTACCGTATTTCTGATGAACATTTTAGGTGAGGCTTTCGGGCTTCCGTAGTGATGAGAATCGTTGATGTGGATGTCTGCTAAATGACGGGGCTTCTTCTTGACGACGGTTCAACGTAACGTTCCACGTCAGCAGGGAATTACAGAATTTCGGTTTTTCTTCTTCAAGGAAGTTCCGTTGACTTGGTGTTTGAGTTGTTCCTTGATTTCTTTCGCGCGGCGATAGCTGATGGAAAGATAGGTAGCAGGCGATAGGTAAGCAGATAGTTCGTAAGAGTAGATCAGAACGGCCATTTGGTCGGATAGTGAGCATGCATGCAAACAGGGAATTTTGATTGGTCACGGTTTCTCCTTCTAGGATCTTCTCTCCATTAGGGCTCTTGCGTGGAGTAACACTCCGGCTTCGGCTACGGCTACGACTATAGCTTCTGCTCCTTAACTTGTTCTTGTTTCTACTCTGATTGACCCATGTTTCGGCTGTGAGTGCGGCTGTATTCTCCTTTGTGCTTGCAATATAATTGTCTTCCTTGTATCTTCAGTGTCCTTGAAAAGTGTTGATGACGCTGCTTCATGTGGATGATTGCATGACAATATTCATATGAAAGCTTTGCCTTGAAGTAAATTAAGAAGGTAAATTTCTCCTTAAGATCTCTCCTAACATTTCTATCTACAGGTGGGTCTTCAATGAAAGAAGGGCTATTTCACAAAAGTGTTCCTATTGATGTTTCTTGAGATCCTTATTCACAACTACACAGGGTGCCTATGATATGGTGGCTGTGGTTTAGACAATAGGGAACCTATATCAAAGGTAGATAGGTGGTTGACTTGGTCCTTCAAAGAGTTCTAAGTATCTAGGGATAAAAGTTAATTCCTTTTTGACCAAGTAAATCTTTAGATCAATTGATAAATGGAAGAGGAGGGAAATCAATCCCCATTGGGTCTTCACTCTCTTTTAAAGGCTTAGAGAGTTCTTCTTCACTCACTTCATGGATAGTGAGTTTTTCAAATTGTTGGGTGAGGAAAAGGATTGCATGTTGTTGTAGTTGTGGATGGGTTCTCTTTCTCAATGCATACCTTGGTTCTATAAGAACCCTTGTGTTCTTTTGTTGAGAGAATTCTCCATCAAAAAATATTGATGATGTTTTCCCAACTGACAAAGACTTGCACACAAATTGAGTAAGAGAAAGCAAGGGTAACATCTTTTTATGTTTTTCAAACATGGATGGCCTAAGCGACGATGCTTCAAAAGGGAAGAAGATGCTAAAGATGTAACACAAAGAGCATGAAGACCCGAGGAGGGTTCATCAGAAACTAGCTCATAGATGCCACACATGTTCTCACGGCCCAAAACAATCCTCCATCTAGAGTATAGATCCTAGAAAATGCAATGAAAAGGAAAGCAAGTAAATGTATAGAGAAGAGCACAAGTGATGCCACTAACAGAGAGAAGGTTCACAGGGAAACCAAGAACATAGTGGATTTGGTGAAGAAAAACGAAATTAGTGACACGAGTAGTACCATGGCCTTGGACTGGCCAAGGTCAGCCATCGGCAATGGTAACAGGGGGATGAGAGGGGGTAGGGTGATATGATAATAGGAGCGAGGAAGCCCCTGAATTGATAATCCACAATGGTGAAGAGGAATCAAGGTGAGTAGATGTACCTAACGTGGAGGGAGCCAGAAGCTAAGCGAGGCTAGCTGAGGAAGAGGTGACGGTACTCCCAAAGCGATGAAGTGCATCATACTCAACTGACGTCAAGGTCACATGGTAGTGTGGAGTAGGAGTACCAAGCGAAGCTGGAGAGAGGGTAGCCTAAGGAGTCAAAATTTGCTTGGGTAGTAGAAGGCTTGCAAATTGCTTCCAACATTTGTTGGCAGGATGATTTTGCTTGCCACAGTAAGGACATGGTGGGAAAAAGTTGTGGTCACGCCCATGAGGAGGACGACCGCCATCAGAGCATGAGGGAGACCATCATCACGAGCTCGAGGAGCCGAGACCACCATAGCTGAAGGAGTTGTATCACTTGGAGCAAAAGCAAAGAGGGGAGGAAGGCTTACCAATCATGACGTGAAGAGTGGTAGAGAAAATAGTAGTGGGGCTAGGTACACGATTACCAGACATAAGAGATCTACTAATATGGGATGTGATGGAGGGATGAACCCCTCTCAAGTAGATGCCAGCATGAAAGCTCCTTTTCGATAACGCTTCTATGTCATTGGGTCTATGGTGGGTGGCTGACAAAGATCAACCTCCTGAATTAAGGCCTTCAAACGAGCAAAGTGAGCCTCAAGAGAGAGATCGCCCTACTTGCAAGTGAGAAGGGACTCAAAGATCTCGACCACACAACTGATGTTTGTATGGTTACTAGACATAGTCTCAAGAGTTTGCTAAAGGGAGCCTGCCAGCTTAATACATGCAAGAGACTCAATGATACTTTGTTCGATGCTATAAAGAATCCAGGTGATGATAGCTAAGTCTGATTGCGACCAAGAAGCATATGAAAAAATCATAAAGTGGTGGAGGGTTGTCTGTGACATGATGAAGAAGACAATGAGACTCAAGAAAGAGCTCAAAACCAGAAGCCCGTGCCATGTAATTCTGTCCCGTAAAATTATAAGCTGGTTGAGTAAGTTGTGTCGTGATCAAAAGACAAGGCGTGATAGCTGGCGGAGTAGGAAGCACTATAGATGGATGAATCACTGGAGTGTCAGCTTGAGGTACGGAGAAAAATGGTAATGAAGTACCGGAACCCAGAGCTGAAGAGGCTAGGGAGAACATAGAATCCATAGGGGAGGTCATCAATTGTTGCTGGAGTTCTAATAATAATTCTTGGGACGACGGATATAGGCGTCACCAAGTGCACCGAAGCGAAGTATCGGGTGGCGCAAAGAGCCAAATGCTATGGAGTGAAAGATGCTGCACAATGGTGCACATTGCAAAGCATCGAATGGAGTGGGGTGACAGACGACGCCTGCACGGTTAACAACAAAGAGGCTTGACATCAACAATTAAAGATGATGATCGAGAGGAGAGTGCGCCAGAGTGGGAGGAGACGACGTATCGAGAATGACGATGGCAATGCTAGATGATGATGACAGCGGCGAGAGGAGTTATGGCTTTGATACTATGTTGACGATGAGAAGGAGAAAACCCTAAAAATTACATAACCAAAAGAGAGTACATAGGTCCTTATACATAGAGTGAAGAGAAGGTGCCCTAAATGAGCCGGGAGCCTAATATCACAATCTAACATATGATATTTACAGTGAAGTTCATAAGCATATGTAATGACCAAGTGAGTTATTGATGGGGACCATCTTGCACTGAAGGCCGGAAGCAGACCCGCCCGACAAGCTCGAGCCGATGTCAAGACCCCAAGATTCCGGTACACGCCATAACCAGCGCGGCTTCAAAAAAAGGTTGGTTTTATCTTCATTAGAATTTACTAGTGGCCCACTTGTTTTGGGGCCTTGTCTTGTTTATTTTATTCCTAGTGGCCTATTGTTGGAGGCCTTAAGTGATGTAAGGAATTAAGGGGAAAGGATTCCCCCTTAATTCCCTCTTTTTATTTCCCATTTGGGCCCCTTTGTGGCCCCTCTAGGCCCATAGGGCTATTTTCCCCCTAACCTACCTATATAAGGTAGAGAGGGGCTCCTTTAGAAAGTATCGACAATGAAGAGTCAGAAGTAAATTTCTCACCCGATTGGATGCCCGCATACAGCTGCCACAGCGCCCTCCATCTCCTTCCTCTACCCCGATCGCCCTCTCACCCCTCCCATGAAACTTCCATGGAAGAGCCTTCCTCCCCTTCTCTCTCTCTAACCCACATCCTAGGCAGATTCTAGGATTTCGTCCTTTTCCTCTCGACACTCCCGTGGGATCTCCGTTTCACCGCCCCACGGAAATTGCCACGCCTCCTCCTCCACGAACCGCACATCCTCTCTACGAATCGACCACGGATTCCCCTCCTTCTCCTTTTCTCCCCCTCGATCATCACCCTAGCGGCGCCTTAGGGTCTTCTTCCTCCCTCCCCTCGTCCTCTACCGTGGGATCCTCGTTTCATTGCTCACCGGAAATCGCCTTCATCTTCCCCCCCCCCTTTCCCACAGCTTTGACGAGCACTGCCGACGCCATCTGAATCGCCACTGGAGCATATTGCCTATGGACAAATCGGGCTCGCCAGTCAGCACCACCCGCCCGCGTGCGTTCACTCTCCCGGAAATGTGCCGCGTGTGATGGACTTACGCACGTATCAGTGAATTTCCTCGCGCGTTTGCTGCTGGACTTATGGCAGACCACCTACGCGCCGAATTACCTGCGGGTCATCTGCTCCACCACGCAGCTTCCCTGGTTGTTGCCCGTTTCGCCGACGTCAGTCGTTCTACCGCCAACCCGCGCGCGCTGCCGCGCATGCGAAATACTACCCCAACGGTCTTTCACTTGTCTCAAGTCTCTACGGGGCGTCGTCAACCATTCTCATGCAATCCCGCTCGCAACAGCTTGTCTACGGGCGTTGCTCACCACCAACCCACTCGCACCTTCTCCTCTGATCACCTCCACGCGCGCCATCGTTTCCCGCTGCCGCCGGGTGTCCGGCTTCCTCTATCGCCACCTGTGACGTTCCCCGATCGAGCCCCCACCTTTTGACTTCAATGAGGTTGACTAGGAGTGGCCATCGGACTAGCTGTGCACCTCACACGTGATTGCTGTCATCAGCCGCTGGGAGACCGTCGCTATTTGTCCCGACCGACCGGACCTCGGCCCCGCAGGTTTGTTCGTCGTCATCCCTACGAGTGTTTCTTTACTTCTTTCAGTGCTTTTCCGAACGCTCTCCACCGCCGAGGTTAGGATAGAGAGCATTTCGTGTATTGGGGTGTATTTAGGATTTCTGTTCGGATTTGGTGCCAGTCAGGCGGGTCCAAGGTGCATGCACGTTGCGGTCGTAACCGTGCCATCACCGTATCCGTTCCTCTTGAGCCCCGGGTTGTTGGAAGTCCACCGCTTCTCCCTACTCCCCCTTATTGCCGTTCATCGAGCGTTCACGCTCGCTCCCGTGGTGTTTATTATTCTCGTTGCTCTCTTCATCTTGCATTGCACGCCATCTCATACCCTAGATAGAGTACCGCGCCCATTGATCCGGAACGGTCGTCGATCCCGACCCGCAGTTCCGCATCAGTTACTTTGAGAGCAAAACACAAGGACATCAAATTTTCTAGAAAGAATAGCATTGTTTAATCTGACTCATATGATGACTATGGTTGATCTTGTGGCCATCAAAGTGGAGATAATGTGGATAGATAGTGGGCACTCGTTAGAAGAAGAGTTCACTAAATTCATTCATATAAATCATTGAATAGTATTATACCTAATATTCAATCAAGTTGATTTCATGTCACGGTTGGCTATGTGATAACATGCTATTCATGCGTGTAATTATATAGTTATTAATGCATATTAATGCATTAATCATTACAAATATATGCATGTTATCATCTTTTAAGCATATTTCTATCATTTTGTGTAAATTCATGTTATGATCTTAAAATACATCAATTTATGGGTTATTATGCATAATTAAACATTTCAATCTTTAATCCTAATTATATTTATGATCATAATCATGTTTTAAGAGTGAAAATATGAGAGAAAAGATATTTCCTAACATTTATGTATTTATATGAATTTATTTTATATAAATACATAAATGTATAAAATAAATATAAATTAATTATCTTACTATTTTAATAATTTGACTTTTTATAATGATAGATTATTCAATTCTGAATCTAACAAAACAAATTTGACTTAATTTGGAGTTATATTTTGAAAGTTATGAATTTTACAATTTTTAGGAATTTTTCTGGAATTTTTTATGTTTATTTTCGATTTTTAAATGTTTTAAAATGATTAAAAATAATAATAATAAGGGGGTTATTATGCGCGCGGGCCCACGTGGTCGCGACGTGGCACGCAAGGCCACGTGGCAGAGCCACGTGGACACGCGCGCCTGCCTGCGTGGCACTCTTGTGACACGTGGAGCCTTATTTTAGTATAATGTATATGGGTCTCCCATGTATAAGGAGACAAATTATTAATACATCCAAAATCGCGTATATTATATACCTGTAATGTTTCTTAATTTTTGCAGTGTGGGACTAAAACTTCAATTTCAGGTTCACGTGGAGCGTCCGATGGAATTTTGATGGATCGCACGCGTCGATCTAGTGGACGCAAGGTCCACCGGATCAAGAATCAACCACATGACAAAATGTTCACTTAAGTGAACTGATCTGGACCGTCGATCGCGATAATTATAACGGTCCAGATTCATCGGGACGATGGATCTTCAAAAAAATCAACATCGCATGATCAAGATCGGACGGTCACCGTCATACACGACGTTTCGATCAAGCATCGCGTAATCCGAGCCGTTGATCGTGATCAGCGTCTTCATCCAACAGCTGCAATTTGTTTTCGTTCTTTTAAGAACCGTTCTTCGCGACGAAGAACAGGTTCACGATTAAATCCCAAATTCTCCATGTATACGAAACCAAATTGTGTGCCGTTTGTTTCCCTGTGTTCGTAACTCATTTGCGCTTCCATTGAACACTTGAATTCAAACTTTGATCGAGAGAGAAGGAAGAAATCACATCTTGAACTCCACTTTTGTCATCGAAAATTCGGAATGAAAAGCCTTGCATCCGGCGATTAATTGGATCATTTCGAAGGCTACTTTGGGTTAGGTTGCGTGATTTCATCTTAATCTTTCATCATTTAGTGTTAATTTTAGTTTTAACATCGTAGATTAGTTTAATTTTAGATTAAATTTTGGTTTTTAATCGTTTTTCGAAACGAAAATTTCATCTAACTTCAAACTTCGATTTCTCTTTGAATTCTTATCCAAACCACCTGATTTTTGATTCCGTGGATTCGATTTTGAGTTATCTTTCTTAATATACTAAAACGCCCAATTTCTAATCTCAATTTGTCGTCCGATTTGACCGAATATCAAAGATATCTCTCAAAATTCCCTAATTCTATGTGGATTCGACCCTTAATTACCATTATACTAATTATTAATTTGATTAATCATAAATTGGTAAGTTTAGGACTTTATTTTGACATTAAGTCGTGTGCATTCAATGACCATACGATTTAGTCTCGTCACTATGTGGTCCTTTAACTTGAGACACCAAAGACATCTTGTGGATGGATGATCATGCTTTTATTATGACTTAAAAATTCCTAGCCATGAATCTCTAAAACATTGTAGATTGGATATGATATGAAGTCGTCGAAGATGGGATTATCTGCCCTCAATATAAAAGGAGATTGACTCGAGGAATGATATGCAATTAAATCCTTGGTCATAATAGTAGAAATATTAGAGAAGGTGTTCTCAATGATTTCTTACTTGTATTATTATTAAATTGTGTAAAGGATTAAGGTTTGACAGTTAGCCATGCCCTAGTCATTAATGAGTTTCGTGTGGATGAAGAATTATATTAACACAGTAACAAATGATGACAAGGTTTCGTGAAGGAGTTTTGTTATACTCCATATCTCCCAAAGCATATGGTCTATAGCTTAGTCAATTAATAGCATATGACACCTATTGGGCTGGTGACTCAACTTGTTGAATGGGTTAAATCAATTCTTAGTCAATTAATCTATATTTTAATATAGCTGATTAATAAGATTCACTAATAAGCTTTATTGGGTCTATAGATTCATTAGCTGACAAGATATATTGACCTAGAGGGTCACACATACAAGGTCAATTGGCATTGGTAAATAGACATAAATATAAGGGTTCTTGTCAAAAGTTGATATTTCCAAAGTCTATAAATAGGGAGAGAATGACCATAATTAAGGTACCCATAAAATTCTCATTGAAAACTCCCCCCTTCTCTTCATCTCATTGTGACAGGTGTTATAGAGGGGATCCAATCTTCCGATGATTGTATGGATGCTGCTAGAGGTCGGTCTCTTGAGCAGATTCAAGAACTATCGTAAATGATCCCTATAAGCATGAAATTTACTCTATAATAGATGATAGGATCATCTAGAATAGATGATGGGACCATATATTCGTGGTGCTTCAATTTTTTTGAATATTCAATTCGACGATTTCCGTTAAATTAAATGTTTTGATAAAATTTTTATAGAGCATATCGAGCCTCAGATCCTAGCACCTATTTCATTAGGAGACAAAAAATGGATAGATATTTGAAATTCTCGATCAATATTTCTCTCTTAGTAAATGAGGGATGTAGATGTAACTACTCATGATGAATTAGTTTCCTCTAGATCAACCATATTTTCCTTGACATAGATCTTATTCTTTATTCTTCGTTCCTCCAAAATATACCTATGTTATTACTATTCAAAATTCTCTAATTGACAAGAACACATGAATGTCAGGATAAGAAAAATATCAAGGGCAAGTGAAATCTTGAATGGTGCTACAAAGCAATGGTTCTTCATCAAGAAAATAATTTCAATTTTCTCATATGATTTTTTGGATTCCTTCATTTGATTATTTAAATTCCCCATTCTCCATCAAGATTTGACACGAAAAACCTTCATTATAGGGTGATCTTACAGTATTCATTATTTTCAGCATATTTTAGATTTAGATGAGATCTCTCTTATATTTTGCAAAGAATTAGTCCAAATTAAAGTCCCGTGGAATGCCATATAAAATCATTGACATGCTTTCCCTTGCTTGCTCACCCTCCAACCTTTCACGCTACAATGCATATTTACTGTAATGCTCATCAATCAAGTGCATGTCCAATATCAATATGCATTGCATGCATGAGAGGACTCCTAATAAGATTTTTTTCTCTTTCTTGAACATTATGAATGCATCTTTTACTCAATGATATCTTGAAATCCACTTCAAATATTAATGATGAAATCTTTGGAAGTTATGTATTTCATTTATAAGAAAACTCTAGAGAGCCTTGTATATGAACTTTCTGAACACATATTTCATCTTCTCAGAAGATCCTCTAGTTTAATATCGAATACATGTTGAAGATGCCAAGGGCAAGTAAAAAATTTTATGTTGTTAGCCCTCAATTTTAAGCATTCATATATCATGGATTGAGAGGTAAACAGTCTTCATATGCCTCTGAAAATTCCTTATGCATATATGTCTTCTCTTGATTGATATTGTGTTTTATTGAGGATTTTCTCGATGCAAAGTTCACACATTTAGAGTTTTGGCTCGACTTGTCACATTACTAGATTTCTCCATTTTTAAACTTTGATTTCTCCATTTCTCCTCTGATTTTTCTGTGCATTGGATTATTTGTGACATCATTTGTGCTAGTGGCCTACTCCGTGTTGTTATACTTATGAACCATACTCTCTCCATACCATGGAAATTACAAACCCATTGGTGCTAAAATCATCATTTATGCTACATGATACGATGAATATATATGTGGCATGTGTGTTAGAACATTGAAGTTCATGAAATAATTGTAATATTTCAAATAAAAAATAAAGGAACGTGGGGAAGTTGGACGCAGATAACAATAATTCTTGCATATCCATATTCATCAACACAAGTAGTCATTGTATTGTTCATCACCAGGACGTGCTTCTATAGCAGAAATCTTAAGGCACAAATAGTATAATTTCAGATAGTCCCAAAAAGAACTATATTCACAAGCAAGTCTATGTAGAAATAGACAACAAAACTCCAAGTTTCTAAAGAGTCCTCTATTAATCTCACAGAGACAAAAGGACCCAGTTTCAAGATAGGACCAAATTAATGAATTGCATTCAGAGAGAGTGATTTTTATGTCGCATAGGGTCTTCCTTTTATAGAACACAAGGGAAACACACTCTCCAAACTATCTCGTGTGGGATAAACGACTAAAGGACAAACAATTAAGAAAAAGTTAAGGGCGGAGGAGAGAGAGGGAGAAAAAAGATAACAAATCTCCACCTTGGCCCAATCACCTCCAAAAGTTTTTTTTTAAAGAGTTCAAGGATGAAGCGAGATCAAATTGAGACAGTGTAGAAACTTTGATTCTGTCAGTGACTTTGTCATCATTTCAGCAGCATTGTCTTGAGTGTTGTTTTTCTGTAAAATGACGTCCCCATCTGCAAAAATATCACGAACGAAATGATAACATACCCCGATATGCTTCGTTCGTTCATGAAACATAGTATCCTTAGCCAAGTAAATCGCACTCTAGCTATCACAAAAAAAAATAGGAGATTTTTTCTTCATAAAAAAATCACCAAAAAATCTACGCAACCAAATGGCCTCCTTAACTACTTCAGCGAGAGCCATATATTCTGCCTCTGTAGTTGACAGAGCAATAGAATGTTGCAAAGTGGCTTTCCAAGATATGGCAGTGCCACCTACAGTGAAAACATAACCTGTGAGGGACTTACTTTTATCAAGATCATCTGCATAGTCAAAATCAACAAAGCCAACTACATCAGTGTTGGACCCTCCATAATGCAAGCATTTGTCTGATGTTCCACGAAGATACCTGAAAATCCACTGGACTACTTTCCAATGTTCTTTTCCAAGATTAGCCATATATTTGCTCACCACGCTAACTGCATGCGACAGATCAGGACGAGTGCAAATCATAGCATACATCAAAGAACCAACTGCACTTGTATAAGGGAACTTGGACATGAATGCCTTATCAGCTCCAATATTAGGACAAAGGCGAGAAGAAAGCTTAAAATGTGCAGCGAGAGGGGTACTAACTGGCGTGGAGTCTTTCATATTAAATCTAGAAAGTATCTTCTCAATATACCCCTTTTGACTAAGAGATATAGTACGAGCTCCTCGATCTCTGAGGATCTCCATGCCAAGTATCTTCGATGTTGCACCAAGATCTTTCATCTCATATTCCTTAATGAGCAGAAATTTTATATTCTGAATTTCAGTTGCATTCTTTGCTGCAATCAGAATGTCATCAACATAGAACAACAAATAAATGGGTGAGGCAGAAGATTTCTTCAAATAAACACAACTATCAAATTTGCTCGAGTGAAGTTCAACTTGGTAATAAAAGAGGTCAAGTTTTTATACCATTGGCGAGGAGATTGTTTCAACCCATAGAGTGACCTCTTGAGTTTAAAAATAAGATCCTTCTTCTCAGGATCAACAAATCCTTCAGGCTGCTCCATATAAATCTCCTCCTCGAGCTCTCCGTTTAAAAAAGTTGTCTTCACGTCAAGTTGCTCTAGCTCATAATCATGATGAGCAACGATTCCCAATAAAGCTCGAATGGAGCCGTGTTTCACCACGGGTGAAAACATATCTGTTTAATCAACTCCAGGGATTTGACTGAAGCCTTTAGCCACCACTCTCGCCTTAAAATGAGAATCATCAACGCTCGGTATCCCATCCTTGTGTTTGAACACCCACTTGCTACGAATAGGCTTCTTATGTGCAGGAATCTTTTACAAGGTCCCACGTTCTATTTTTCTTCAAGGACTCCATCTCTTCTTGCATAGCAATGACCCACTTGGATGCATCATGAGACTGAACAACCTCTTCATAATACAATGCTTCTAAAAAGCTATCAACGTCTTCGGCAATAGTTTGAGTATAAGCAACTAAATCTGCGTGGGCATACTGTGGTGGAGGCCAAATTTCACGTCGCGGTCTATCAACCGCAATGGAATGTGTTGGTGGATTAGTTTCAGAATCATTTTCATCAATAAAATCATCCTCAGAAGATGTAGATTTCAAAGGAGGAAACTACACCTCAACATGACTGGTCCCTGCATGAGAGTCTTGACTTGGTTGATAGTTGACGTCTTCTTTGTCGTGGGAAGGTCTCATCAACATAGCAGCCTCGTCAAAGACAACATCTCTGCTATAAATGACCTTCTTGTCCTCAAGACACCACAACTTGTAGCCCTTGACACCAGGTTTAAAGCCAAGAAATACACACTTGACCGATCTCGGAGCAAGTTTCTCTTTATCAACATGGACATATGCTGCACACCCAAAAATTTTAATAACAGAATAATCAGTGGGAGAACCAAACCATACCTCCTGTGGAGTCTTCTTCTCAATAGCTGTAGAGGGCGAACGATTAACCAAATAACTTGCCATCATAGAAGCCTCATACCAAAAGGAATAAGGTAAAGCCGCATTCGAAAGCAGACACCGAACCTTCTCAATCAACGTCCTATTCATGCGCTCTGCAACACCATTCTATTGTGGTGTATGACGAACAGTCAAATGCCTTTGAATTCCCTCAAAATTACAAAAAAGATTGAAGTCATTTGAGAAAAATTCAAGGCCATTATCTGTCCTCAATTTTTTTACAAATTTCTTGGTTTTGCTTCTCAACCATAATCTTCCATTCCTTGAGGCACTGAAAAGCCTCAGATTTATACCTCAAGAAATACACCCAGACTTTTCTGGAAAAATCATCAATAAAAGTCAGCATATAGTGAGCTCCACCATGGGATGGACCACTAGAAGGAGCCCACAAATCTGAATGGATATAATCAAGAATGCCCTTCGTAGTATGAATCCCCAAAGAAAACTTCACACGTGTCTACTTCCCAAACACGCAATGCTCACAGAAAATCCAGCTTGCTCGTGCACTGACCGCACAACAAGCCCCGATGACTAAGCTCGTCCATACCTTGCTGACTCATATGGCCAAGTCTCATATGCCATATCTTTGTAATATCATCGTCTAATGGAGTAGATGACGCAACTGCGACATCGTCCAAAACAGTGCTGCCTTCCATGCCATACAAGTGTGTATACCTCTTAAGCCCCTTCAAAACAACAAGAGCACCTTTCAAAACTTTTTAAATTCCACCTTCACCGACAAATTTTTACCCTTTGGAATCAAGAGTACTCAAGGAGATAAGGTTTCGTTTCATATTTGGAACATGCCTCACATTACCAAAAGTTTGAATAGTGCCATCAAACATACGAATCTAGACATTTCCAATACCCTGCACCTTTGCAAGGAGTACCATTTCCCATAACAACTGTACCATGAGAGACAATAGTATATGACGTAAATGCATGGTAATGCTGAAAAATATGAAATGTGCATGCGGAATCAAGAATCCAATCATCAAGATTGGTAGATTCACCATCAGAAACGGCCAAAAGTTCACCTGAATCTTGGCCTCCAATAACGTTGGCTTCCGCTTGCTGATATGCTAGTTGACCTTGCTCTTGGCCTCCAGCTCTCTTGCTCTTATTCTGCAAACTTGTAGCACTCAGACGTAATATGCCCCTTTTTCTTGCAATATTTGCAGGTCTTCTCACAATTCTTGGACTTTGATCTGCCTTGAGAGCCACCTTTTTCTTCTCCAGATCGCATCCTTGAATAAAAAGACCCTCAGCTTGGGTCACTGGACCATTTCCCATATGGTTCATAATCTCCTTGGACGATAAAGACTCATAAACCATTCGCAACGAGAGATTCTTATGACCATAAAACAAAGTATCTCGAAATGCAGTGTAAGACGCAAGCAAAGACATGAGCAATAAGCAACATAAATCATCTTCAATCAAAGTATTTGCATCCATCGCCTCAAGATCCCAAATAAATTCTTTAAATTTTGAAATGTGAACCTCAAATGATGTACCTTCCAACATGCGAAGACCAAATAGCCGCTGCTTTGTCAGCATCCGTTGAGTCATCGTCTTCACCATGCAGATTTCCTCCAACTGAAACTAGAGCTTATAAGCAGAGGTCTCCTTATGGACATCTCTCAAGATTTTCATTTGATAAATGCAAATGAATTTGAGTCAAAGCTTGACGATTACACTTGGACCATCTCTATTCAGTCCAACGTTTGGGCATTTCTTCAAACAGGGCATCTTCTAATTCCATTTGTACCAAGATAGCACGCATCTTGACTTGCTACATCGAAAAATTAGTCTTCTTATCTAATAGCGGAATTTCAACTTTAGCCGCCATTAGTTTTTGAGCAGACCAACCTAGCTCTGATACCAGTTGTTGAAATAGAAGAACGCACAGGACGTGCTTCTATAGCAGAAATCTTAAGGCACAAATAGTATAATTTCAGATAGTCCCAAAAAGAACTATATTCACAAGCAAGTCTATGGAGAAATAGACAACAGAACTCCAAGTTTCTAAAGGAGTCCCCTATTAATCTCTCGGAGACAAAAAGTCCCAGTTTCGAGACAGGACCAAATTAAGGACTTGCATTCACAGAGAGTGATTTTTATGTCGCATAGGGTCTTCCTTTTATAGAACACAAGGGAGACCCACTCTCCAAATTATCCCCCGTGGGATAAACCACTAAAGGACAAACAACTAAGAAAAAGTTAAGGGCGGAGGAGAGAGAGGGACAAAAAAGATAACAGATAAAAAGCTATAAAAGAAATAGAAATAGAAGAAGAGAGAGAGAAGAGGGAGAGAGGAGTGATGGATCGAGTTAGATGTAGTTAAAGAAAGACGAAGAAATAGGTTATAGTGAGAGAGACAAATCAATTAATAAAAAATGGATATTAAATGGCTTAAAAATGTAGAGACATCAAGTTTGAAATTTAGGAACAGTAAAGTTGACATCTGGAAAAGCAAAATTAGGCGACAGAGAAATATGTGACTGACACATCGCAAGGAGAGAAATGCTACCCACCGATCTCCCGGTCTCCTTAATAAATTCAATTTGCTCGATCGCCTGTCATACGAGTCGCAGTCAAAAGAAAAGCTTCGCTATGCAGAAATAAATGTCTCTGGTTGCATCCACGCGGAACCTCGCAACCAGTTGCCACGTAGTCCTAACATGCCTTGTGAAAAAACAAAAACAAGACCCAATATTTTTCCATCCACGACTGATCTCGGGTCGGACAAGAAGGAAAAAAACCTGCAACCAATGAACTCTCTGAAAAACCCGGCGACCGAGATATTTCATTATTAATAAAAATTCTAAGAAGGATACGCGTAATTTGCTTTTAAATAAAACTGACGTTTTGTATCTTTAGTAAGAACTCGTCTGGCCTTCATTGTCGCCAGAGTCAATATCCTTTTTCACGTTTGCGCGTGGACCAGGTTCTTTTTTTGCCAATTCCGTCGTTTTGCAAGAAGAATAGATGATGAAGTGTTTCGTTGGCAAGAAAGGCTGTGATAGGAACAGATGAGGAGAGAGAGAGAGAGATATGTGGAGAATTTTTTGTCTGAAAGTTAATCGACGGGCCTAGCTAGTTCCGACTGTTCACACTGGGATAAGAGAACAATTAGAGACTTCAAAATATCTATTTAACTCGGCGAAAAGAATCTGTTGAAACGTAGCCATTGACGTTTCAACCAGCGCTGCGACACGTTTCACGCTCCCGCACTGCCTGATGTAAGCCATGTGTGCCCCAGGCTCCCGTAACGAAGACTAGTAGTGTTTTATTCCACGAGGAAGCATTTTTTATGTACAACAAGGCAACTTCAGGGATCCACTTGACTTTTACATTAAAGAGAAAGAAATGGGCATTAGTTATCTTCCTCAAGCACTGTGCACGCAAATCTGATCGGCCGAGAGTAGCTGCCTGATCTTCTCCAGAGTATTGTCTAACTGGGCTTCTCCGCAGATGTCACTTTCCCTCTTTAGACTTCCACCGTAGCAAAAGAGCTTCTGCTCATCTTTCATATAATTCCAGCCTGAAGAACTACTACCGTGGTCACCTCCAAAGTCAGTGAGGCTGCTGATACTACTTAGAAGAGCGTTTCTCGCGATCGAGGAATCTGTGTTCTGAGACAAAAAGGCAATGGGATCGAAGAAAGAAGTGACGGGTTTCGTCTTCCGCGATGATGTACCCATTATCTTCTTCTTCAGTTTCGTGTTCCAGTAGTTCTTGATGTCGTTGTCAGTTCTCCCTGGCAGCTGGGCTGCCATTATAGACCACCTGAAGACAAGATATTTCCAATTTCGGTGAGAACTAGGGCTTTGACGAGAGAATTTCCATCTGCTATTTCTACCTGCTACCTATTTTAGCGAAGAGATTGCAAATTATCGAGTCCTCCTCCTCCGTGAAAGTTCCCGTGCCTTATGTTCGGCCTTAAGTAATTTAGCCATCTTAATCTACAGCTCTTTCCACATCTTTTTAGACCTGTACAGAAGAGAATCGTCAAAAAACATAAAAAAAAAACTTATCTCCGTTGCTTTCTTTCTTTAAACTTGCCGGCTTTCTGTGGAAGCGTAATCCAATTTCCGCCGATACCGAACTTGAGAATATGCTCCTTGAGTGTAGCGTCTTCTTCAGGACTCCAGGGCCCCTTCTTAACGTTTGTCTTATCGCAGCAGGGAGAGCGCCCCATGAAGTCTTCGATTCTCTAAAGGTCGAATATTGGGGCAAGAGAGTAGAGAGAAAGGGAGTGCCTTTGTGGGTAGAGAGAGGAAGTAGGAGTGAAGTCAACGGAGGGTTGCTGTTCGGCGCTGTTCGGCTTTATAAGCAAGCAAATCTCGCAACGGAGTGAGTCGAGGAAAAAGATAATAAAGGAGATGACGATGGCCGGAAATGATAGAACTTCGTCGAACGACCAAGATAAAACTACTCTCGAAAAAGGGTCTCAATCCAGCACTGGTTGTTTCTATGTCAGATGGAGACAGAGATGAGAGCTTGCGTGATTTACGATAGGTCGATATAGGTAGAGAGAGCGACAGAGACGACTAAGAAAAGTCAACCTAAAAACGGTGAATAAATTCCTAAAAAGTTACTGGTCTTATCAAATGCGAAACTGCGAAAATTTGATACGCTTTCTGTATAGCACCATAATGATAGGCCTTTCTATCTAAAAATATAGATATATTCTATCTCATATTCCTTGGTCAATGGAGCAAACAGAGCTATGGCCGACTGGCCGAGATATTTCCCTCGCTATTTTTCGTCCAAACAGGTCACCGTTTAACCGGTTGGTCTAACTGTCGGTCTTTCATTGTCGCCATTAACCCGTCTCTCGTTCGTGCTTTCGTTTTTCGGCAATCGCCCAGTCTTAGTTTGTTCTACTGTTGCAGTCGTCAGCGGAAACTAGTTGATGGGAGAGAGAGAGAGAGAGAGAGAGAGTGAGAAAGAGAGAGACAGAGGGAAAGGGCGAAAGACAGCGAGAGACGGAGAGAAATGGGAGAGAGACAGAGAGAGAAAGAATGATTTTAGCAAGAGCATTTAATTTGTTTTTTTTTTCTCTTTTCTTTTTCATTCTAAAAATGTGCTTAAAGCCCTATGTAGTAAGTAGTGGGCCCATATTTTTTTAGTGTAACGGCTCTCTATAATGGGGAGGACGATAATATCTCCCTAGTGAATAAGATACAGCAAGAAGAGGGCTTCCTCAAATCCCTTCTTCATTCAGCACTACTTACCTCAGTGCTTCTTACCTCTTACTTACATGGTATCAGAGAGGTGAGATCTAACCTATTATTGAGCAAGTAAAGCCTTCTAAGAAATCTGCTAATATTCTTTTCTCTGGTTTTTTTAATCGATTATACTTCTATAGTTCAAAATAGGAGCCTACAAGTGTTCAACCTTGGCTTTGAGGGAAGTATTTCTCTTGAATCATAAACTGCTCCTATTTTGGAAGATTCTGAAATTCTGATTGTGGATTTTTGTATTCTCGTTCGGAATTAATCTTGTTGATCGTGATTCAAGAAATGAATCTCAAGGTTACTAGATTAATTTCCTCATTTTAAAAGGAGGATATCAGTGAATTGACTCGTGAATCTTTGTTTGTGAATTCTCTTGGGAGTCCTCTAGACTTGTAAATCTTGTTTTGAACTTATTAGACAAATCTTGAGACTATAATTCAAGATGAATAGTCCACACAAAGATGATGTAGTTGTAGCTGACAAAGCCACCAACCAAAAGGACAGTGGAATAAGTGTGGACATAATCTTCTATGCTTCTAAATGGCTTTCACAGCTTTGTAAGACTGCAGAAAGGGATCTATTCATTGATCATAATGTTTTTCAATGGGATAGCTCAGATAGAAAGGATTTTGAAACCAAGAAATTTTAGATATGAAAAGACTTGAAAGGCAAATTTGGGATAAAGTCAATTCCACTTTTTCAAAGAAAGAAGATGATGCGAGAATTTATGAACTGCTAATAGTAACCACTCAAACCAATAAGGATCTAGGAAAGTATTGGAGTAGGCTAATGATCTCATAAATCTTTTGGAGGGAACTAGATTTGTATTATCCACCTCCAGTCCTTTGCTCGAGATGAGATGCTTGAGCACTACTCCCTCTCGCACCATAAAGTAGGATTACTCCCAACTCAACACTAATCGTTTCCTGACGCAGACCTCGAGGATCTTTGTTAGGTGAGATAGACAATTGTCGAAGTCATCTCCAAAGATAGAGAAATCGTCCATGAAGACCTCGAGACTATCGCCAAGGAAGTCAGAGAAGATCGCCGTCATGCATCTCTGGAATGTCGCAAGGGAGCGTTACATAATCCGAATAGCATCCCGTCTAAAATCAAACGGGCCAAAAGGGACATGTAAACATTGTCTTCTCTTGATCATCCGGATGAATTACAATCTAGTTATAGCCCGAGTATCCATCCAAGAAGCAAAAATAAACTCTGACCTGCTAGTCGATCGAGTATTTGATCAATGAATGGTAAGGGGAAGTGATCCTTCTTCATCACGACATTCAACTTCTGGTAGTTGATACAAACTCGCCACTTTATCGAAAGGCGCATGTTTGGATCTCCTCGCCCTTTTCATTCATGGTCACTATAACTCCTGCTTTCTTGGGAACAACATGCACCGGACTAACCCATTGGCTATCAGATATGGGGTAGATGATCTCCGCGTTAAGACACTTTAAGATCTCTTCTTTCACTACTTCCCATACCTTGGGGTTTAGCCATCTTTGGGATTCCCTAACAGGTCTAGACTCGCCCTCCAAAAATATGTGATGAGTACATAATGAGGGGTCCAATCCTCTTAAGTTCGCCAGGGTCCAACCGATTGCTTGTTTATTCCATCGCACTACGTCGAGTAACTGTTTCTCATGCTCCTAATTAAGTTGGGATGAAATGATCACCAGCTTTGCCTATTGTGTGTCAAGAAAAGCATACTTGAGTGTAGATGGGAGAGGCTTGAGCTCCACTATCGAGTCGTCCAAGGGTAGCTCCTTGAAATTGGCCTCCTCATTGATCGTCATGACTTTTTCAATGCAAGCATCAATGTCTCGATCATAAAAAAAAGGTCGAGGATGCCCAAATATTTGAAATCTTATGAAGGGTACTTCATTAGCTTCTTTATGTTGAACTTCACCGTGTGCTCTCTTACCTTCAGAATTACTTCTCCTTTCCCTAAATATGTGATGGCTTTAGCGGTAGCTAAGAAAAATCTTCCTAAGATGATCGAGGCTTGACTAAGTGACGAAACAAATTTGTGCTATCATTGAATGCACACCAATTCCTGCCAAAACTAATACCAAACTCACCAATTTTATGAAATTAGCATGAATTAAGAAGTATAATGGTGAATAAGGGTCGAATCCATAGAGAAACAAGAGAATTTTGAAATTAGATCAAATAAGACGCTGAAATGTGGTGATAAATTAGGGAAATTGATATTTTTAGAAAGAAGACTCAAAGGTGAATCCACAATATAAAAAATCACAGAATTTGGATCAAGATTTGTGGAGAAATCGTCAAGTGAATGAGATAGAAATTTCTGAAATTTAAAATCGCGAAAAACTGATATTGAAATTGAAATTGACTAAAATCATGATTCAAATTTGAAATCTAACGCTATACAAAGGATCATTAGAATGAAACTCAATCTTTAACCCAAGAGTGCACTCGAATTGATCCAATTACTCGCTAGATCAAAGGCTTTTCAATCCCGAATTCGAAAAATGATCGTTGATGTTCAAGAGCCAACTTCTTCCAATTCTATCTATGAAATCTCACTTTCAAGCACTCCGCGGACACATAAATTAATCTAGAAGCTATTGGAAGCAAGAGATTCAAGGGATTTGGTGTCTAGAAAGTTCGATCACTTGAAGAACCCAAGAATGATGTACATCATCAAGAACATCTCAATTTATAAGCAAAATTACGCGTGACCATTGGATTTGACTCTTCATCTTCAATTAACGGCCTAGATGAAACGATTGGATGCGAATCATTGCCATTAAGTCGCGTCAGTTAGATTAGAGATGAAGCACCAAGATTTTGCCACGTCGCATGTGAAGAAGAATCGTCACATGATCACATCCGTCCGACCAAAAATCAACGTCCGAGATATCGCCACGTGTCCATCGGAGTCCATCGGGCGCATTTTAAAACTATTAAGATCAACGGCTGAGATTAAAAAATTTTAAAAATGAATCGTCACCCAATCAGATTTCGCTGCATACCCATTCACTTAAGTGAAGATCGACGGTCTTCTTTTAATGTGTGTATCAGACACTCCTCATAACGCCACGTCACCTATGTATTTAAAACACAAAAACATAGTCCCACATGGCTTTTAAAAAATATTTCAGTGTGTATATGAGGTGAGGGCTTAAGAGGGAGATAGCGTTATCCTGAAAAGGAAGCTTATCTCTCTCGTCACACGCGAGCGCACGCACGTACGCACACGTGCACACACACACATGCACATGCACACGTGTGTACACACACACGACGTCATGTGGCGTGTCCATACACCGCCATGTGACGGCGCACTTTTTCGTCTGCGTGATAACATGCATATTTAACCTAAATTCTTATCTTATTTACCTAATATTCATGCTTATTTTATGTGATTATTTTGCATGTTATCATAGTTTTTATGAATTAGCTCCATTGGTATGCCATTCTACTAAAGTCCATATTTATGCATTATTTAGGGTTAATTATGTGCTTTATGGATGTTTAATCTTTCCCAAGTTTAAATAAATAGAAATTAATTACTTTCCTTAATTTAATTTAACTTTAGTAGATGATTAGAAGATTTAATTTCAAGAAGAGAATGTTTGGATGATATAAAATAGACTTCTTAAGAATTATCTATGATTATTTTGAATTCATCTTAAATACTTCTTTAATTTATATGTTTAGATGGCATAATATTAAAGATGAAGAAATTTGTGATCCAATGGAGAAAATTTGAGTCAAAAAGGAGTTATATTTTTAAAGATATTGATTTCTGAATTTTCTAGATTTTTCCGGAATTTATTTTGATTTTTACGAATTTTAATTCCTTTAAAAAATGGCAAAAAAGGCGTTTATTTCTCCATAGGACCCGCGCAGTTGACGTGGCGCGGCGTGGGACCCGTGCAGATGCAACATTGCACGCAAGGCCACGTGGCAGCGCCACGCGGACCCATGCGAGCGCCTGCGTGGTGTGGAGGTGGCGCAGACGCATGGCAGGGCCACACGAGTCCACACAGGCGCCTGGGTGGCACCTACGTGGCATGAGATGGGCTGGCAGGTGATGGGCCCACGGGTATAGTGGGCCCAGGTTAGATAGTTGGGGCGGTAATGCAAATGCGTTAGAGCGCCTCACATTTTATACTCGCCTATCCTATTAACTTTCTCCATGTGGGACTATGTTCTCGTGGTATTTTAAATTACACGATATGTGGCAGCGCTACGGACGTTGGATGTGATCGCGCTAAATAAAGCGCGTCGATCGCGTGGACCTGAGTCCACCCAATCGCCATCAGAAGCACGTGCGCAAAAGAGGACCGTCGATCGCGTAAGTGGACATCAGACGATCAAGATTTTATCGCGCTTCGGCGATCGTTGGCGACACATGGATCCATCAGGGGCTTCCGATCAAGATCGGACGGGGCGATTATCGTGGATTGTGGGATCGTGGCTCACGATCATCGCGCGATCATGGTCGTCGATCAGTCCTCACCGTATCAGACAGCCCATGATTTTCGCGCGGCATTTCCTCATAAAACGATGTTCTTCCCTATTTGTATCTTAACTCTTGATTAATCGTGAAGCAATTAAGCAATTTTGAAGGCATATCTTTGTACTTGATTTCATATTTTTGTACTTGATTTCATATTTTTGTATTTGTGAGTTTGGAATTATAAATTTTGTTTGACCGACCTTTGTGTGTTTTCAACGACCAAATAAAATGCTTCGTCACTGCGCCACGTCACCTGCCACATCAGCACGCGATATAAAAAAATATTTTTAATGAATTTAATTCTAATAAATCGATTTTAAATTCATAAAAATTCCAAAAAAATACAAAAAAATATCTAAAAATTAGAAAATTCATATCTTTTAAAATATAACTCCAAATTAATCCAAATTTGTTATATTAGATCAGAAATTAAATTATCTATCATTCTGAAAACTTAATGAATAACAAGAGATTAAATTTCTATTTCAAAAATAAATCCATTCCTTTAAGATTTTAAAACTTAGAAAATATATATGAGTGTATAAAAATTATTTTTCTTATTATTTAGCATTAAAAACTAATTAGAATCTCAAGTAAATATGGGATAATTTTAATCTTTAAAATATTCTTTTTAATTTATCATAATTAACCCAATTTAATGCATTTTGATATTATAATGAATTTTTCATAAAATGATAGATAAACACCCAAAAATATGATAACATGCATTAGAATGGAATGTTTTTATGTCTTAATTTGTATTAATAATCATATATTATCATGTTTAATTTGCATGTTATCACTAAGCTCCTTAGTGATTTTCATATCTACTACTAGGAAGTCTACCGGGAAATAACAATCTTCAATTCTCACAATCACACCATCTACTATGCCATGAGGTTTCCGTGCCGATCCATCCGCTAAACATAACTCTATAAGGAAAGGCTGCAACTCCCCTGCATGATGACGATCAAATACTACTTTATGGAGGATACTGATAGTAGCTTTGGTATCTAACAAGGATCGTGTAAAGGTCATTCCTCCAATTTCACTCATGATCATGGGTGCCCCAGGATCTCTCTTTTAATCGGAAGAGAATTCATAATAATTGAACTAATATTTTTGCTCAATTTGATCCTTTTAGGGCTTCTATGGGGGTGTGCATATTGCTTTAGGGAATTTTCCATAAGAAGGAATATGCTTAATGGCATCTACTAAAGGGATGGTAATGGTCACCTTTGGAAGGCTTCTAGTAGGCAATCATCAGTTTTACTCACCTTGGCTCTAGGGTGGCTTAATGCTTGAGGGTAAGGCACATGCAATTTGTATGTATCTAGATTTGGTTCAGCTCGTACCCTTTCTTCCTAATCCTCCAAACTATTGTCTTGCTCTACTACAACAGTTGGTGTTTCTTCATTTATCGAGCTCTTGTGCAAAGTATGGTGCTTACAAGGATCTCGGTAAGTCTTTGCCGCTCCGAAGGCTTGATATGGCTAATGCAGTCTCCACTGCCTCCTTGTCAACATGAACATGATTCAAATTATGCATTTGACTCGATGAGGCCCCATGATTCCTTGAGTTGATAGTGGCCTGCGATGGTAATTGGTTAGAAAAAGAAACCTACTTACCCTTCTTATTATCAATCGTGGCAAGAATGTTCATCTTGACAAAGTCTTGTATCTCGTCCACATGCGAATCCATTTTGTTCATTTGCTCCATCAATTGAGAGATTGCACCCAGAATCGGATCTGCAGATGGTGTGGTCGGTCATGGAGCTTGAGTGTATGATGGTTGTGACAGGATATACGTCGACTATCTTGTATTCGCGTAGGGTTGTGGTTGTGAATTTTGTTGCTAACCGGAGTTGTAAGATGGAGGATACACTTGATTGGTGTTCCTCCTCAATCATGCATGCTGCGAAGTGTAAGAGCACAAGTTTCGATGTATATTTACATTTCCATTACTACCCATTAATGTTAATTATTAATTTACTCGTGTTAATTAATTTGAACTATTATTACTTTGTTTTTCTATTATTATTAATCTGAATTATGACTAACTCACTAATTTTTTGTCATTCATGGGTGTACTTGGTTTCAGGAACGTTGAAGTTTATCTACTCATTCTTAACTTAGTTATCTGTATTTTTTAATTATTTGCCTGATTAACTTTTGCTAATATTATCCCCAAATTAACTCAAGTTTATACTACTAATCCCGTTAAGGGTACTATGGTAACTTCCCTCCTCTCCTCTAACCCAATGTGTTATATAGGAGTTAGGGTTTGAAAAAAGGGCTATTGCTTCCTGATCATGAAATAGCAAAATAGCAAAAAGCTCGGATCCTCTCCTAGAAAAACAAGTGCCGTCCTTTGCGATCTGATTAAAAGAGGATCGATCGTCATTTTCTTTCTTGTTCCTCACAAAAAATTGCCTACATTGAGCATCAGATTCATTTTGCAAAGGCCACCTCTACTAGGGTTCTCCGGTTCCGGTGTCGGTACCAGTTTGTTCTGAGAACCTAAACCTATACCTAACTTCGGTTCGGTGTTGGTGACGGTATTGTTCGGTGTCGGTTCGGTTAAACCTATACTTTCGGTGAAACATCATTAGAATTGAAAAATTATTAAAAAAACTTGTAACATCACTATTCATATATATATAACACATGTTTCATAAACTTTATCCATTAAATATAGTTAGGGAAAAAATAATAAAAAAATTTCATGAAATCGTCTCTCCCTCTCTCTCTCCCTCTCTCTCTCTCTACCTCTCTCCCTCCCTCTCTCTCTACCTCACTCCCTCACTCCCTCTCTCCCTCTCTCTCTCTCCCTCCCTCCCTCTCTCAGTCTCTCTCTCCCTCTCTCCCTTGTTCGCTCTCTCCCTCCCTCCCTCGCTCTCTCACTCTCCCTCTCCATTCGTCAGTCCCTCCCTCCCTCATTCTCTCTCTCTCCCTCTCCCTCTGTCCCTCGCCCTCTGTCACCCTCCTGCCCTCCTTTCTAACACCCTTTCTCTCTTGCGGGGCGGAAGAAGAAAACCAATTTTCTTCTGCCATGGAAATTTCTCTCTCTCCCTCTCCCTCTCCCTCCATCCTTCCCTCTCTCTGTGTCTTTGTCTCCCCCCCCCCCCCCGGTCCATCCTTCCCTCCCACACTCTCTTTCTCCCCCCGGGTCACTTCGTTCCTCTCTCTCCCTCCCCCTCCCGCCCTCCCTTCCGCCACCCTCTCTCTCTTGGGCGGAAGAAGAAAAAACAATTTTCTTCTCTCCCTCCCTCTCTCTGTCTCTCTCCCCTTTCGTCCCTCCCTCCCTCGCTCTGTCTCTCTCTCTCTCTCCTAGGAGAGAGAAAAGTACGGTTCCACCGAAACCCCAAACCGAAACCGACACGGGAAGAAAACCGGACTTCGGTTTGCTAGTTTTTCAACACCGACGGTGTCGGTTTCGGTTCGATCTTCGGTATTTTGGTATCAATATGGAGTTCTCTAACCTCTACATCCGACTAAGCTAGAAACTCTCCATGTTGCTTTAGCTGTTTGATCAGTTTATCTTACGTGTTCTTTGGTTATTATTGTTTAGTGTTTTCAATTTGCTTACCAGCATTTGGAACAAGGATCTATATTCTCATTTGGTCTGTGGCAGATTGGTCTCGCGCTCATAATCTCTATTCAGTATTAAAATTTTAATTGTGTTAGAATCAATCAATTCTGAGTTTTTGACTCGTCGTGCGCTTTCGGTTACATGCTTAATTTTAAAATTTACCTACACATACATATACATATAAACATTAATTAGATTACTTATTATCATTATACTTGAAAAGCTATATTAATTGCTTAAATTTGCTGCATCAAACTTGCTGTCACAATTTTTGTACGGTGTTTTAACTTAGTTGTGTGGTGATTTCGCATGCTTGTAGAAGTGATTTACAAGTCGTTCACTTTGGTATCCAACACAATTACTGTCTTAAGTATATCTACTCCATTGAGTTATTTCAATCTTCACGATTGGTTAGTCATATTCACAATCAGTAGAAGTCTTCCTTTATCTGTCGATTATTGCTTATCAGGTTGTTCACAGTGGGATCTAATCTAATTTGTGTGTATGTACCCTTTTTAATTTCTTTTATAATACCTCTCACATATTGTTTAGTCCATTGTGCATATAGTTGAAGCTCATCCACGTCATCGAGGTACTTCATTTAAAATTTGATTAGTCTCTCATAATTATATTGTTGATTATCTTAACGTTCAGCAGCTTGATATTAACAGTCAAGGGTAAGAGGTCATTTATTTATTTTTCTCAAATATACTATCTCTTTTGTTACTCAGTTTAAATTAAGGTATGTCTTATATATTGGCTAACCTAGTTGTTTTGTTTGCAGTGAAAGCATTCTCAGTTTAGTTAATTGTGTATGTGGGTTTATTAAGTGGTAGTTAGACAGTGGACCAAGGACGAAATGATTTATGCGGTCGTTGAAAACACACAAACGTCGGTCAAACAAAATTTATAATTCCAAACTCACAATAAAAAAATATGAAATCAAGTATAGTGTAACGATCAGGTCGATCCACAGAGAACACAGTTGACTTGGTCAAACTTATGTTTAAACAGAAATTTTAAGAAATAAAAGTGATATATAATTAATAGAAATGATATAAATATATGAGAGAAGATATTTTAAGAATTTAGAAAATGATTTGACAAAGAAAAGTCAAAAGTCAAATTCAAAGCATTGACTTTGACCAACCGTTGACTTTCTGTAAAATCAGAGAATAAAAAGAACGTCAAATATTATAAAAATTATATTTTCCTAAATAAGAGAGAAAATGGAAAATTTTGATTTATAATTCGTGATTTTTAGAGAAGAATTGGATTTATTATGATTTATTGAAAATCAAAGATCAGAAAAATCCCAAAATGAACACTTCAGTTTAAATCATCAAAGTGACTACCCAAATGATATCCAAATCTTGAAATTCATATATTAATAGAAATCTAACAACTAGAGGATTCCAAAGAGACCAAAATTGTCAATTTTCACCTTGTATTTTAAGAGTAATTGCCCCTGCAAGTCAACGCCAAAATTTGGATTGAAAATGAACAGTCGATGGTCAAATGTCAAATTGAAGGGTCAAATGATGATGAAATTTTACAATTTACTATCCACGGAAATTTGATGAAATAAGGAATCCAATGAAACCAAAATCAAATGATTTGGACTTAAGGTCAGGGAGAAATCCATGTTTCAAAATCAGCAAAAATCCGTACCTAATTTGGGAGATAATGAAGAACAATTTGATTTCTAAAATGAAATTAACTATCTAAATCTAATATAAACTACCTAAATTGTAAGGATAACGATCAAATCAGACTACTAACCCGATTGACGCGAAGATTTGGCATCAATTCGCGTTAATTGAAGAGTATTTCCTCAATTTCTTCTTCGGTGGGCGTTCGGCATTCAAGGGGAGATTCCGATCAATTATTGCAATGATTCGTGATCAATCCTGCCTCAATATGATCGGAATTGAGTCTAGAACGCAAGGGGATCACGAAGAACTTAATATTTTTCTCCTAAATTGCTTAATTTCTTCATGATTCAATTAAAAGTTCAGTTACAAAGAGGAAGAACATCGGTTTTTATAGGAAAATCGCGTGAAAATCGCGGACCATCTCATTTGGTGAAGAAGAATGGATGGCCGCGATCGCGCAATTTACTTGGGCCACGATCCCACGATCCCTGATTTTCCGCCCATCCAATTTTCATCGAAGCATCTTGATGAGTCCACGTGTCCCCCCACGATGAGCTTAATGCATGATTAACCGCAACCGTTCGATTTCATTAATGAAATCGACGGTTTGCATTAACCACGTGTGTTGATCCTTGATCATGTGGACTCCGGTTCACGCGATCGACACGTGATAATTCCCGCACGTTGATCTGACGCGTCTTGAGCGGCCAAGTCACTGGTAAAACCTTAGAGACAGATTAGTCCCACACTGAGGAGAAAGATGGAAAGCAACGGGTATATAAGGGAGAACCACCTTATCCTTTTGTGTCGCCCAGATGGGCCTACTACACCCCAATATACCTGGGTCCACTAACCTGTGGGTCCATCACTTGCCGGCCCGAAGCCCTCCTTGCGCCACGTAGGTGTCCACGTGGCCTCCCGTGGCTTCGCCATGTGTCCGCCATGCGCCACATCAGCTCCACGGGTCCCGCGCAATAAAATCAACCCTTTCTGCTATTTTTTTAATGAAATAAATCCAAAAAAATACCTAACAAATCAAAATAAAATCCTGAAAATTCTGAAAAATTAAGAAATCCATATCTTCATTTATATAACTCCTTTCTAACTCAAATTTTCTCCATTGGATCACCAATTTCTTCATCTTTAATATCATGCCACCTAAAATATAAATCCAAACAAGAAAATAGGATGAATTCAAAATAAACTTAAATGATCCCTTAAAAATTCTATTTTCTATCATCTCATCATTCTCTTCTTGAAATTAATTCTTTTAATCATCTACTAAAGTCAAAATAACTCAAGGAAAGTGATTAATTTCTTATCATTTAACCTTGCAAAAGATTAAACATCAATATAGCACATAATTAACCCTAAATAATGCATAAATATGGACTTTAGTAAAATGGCATACCAATGGAGAAAATTCATAAAACTTTGATAACATGCATCATAACTACATAAAATAAGCGTGAACATTAGTTAAATAAGATGAGAATTTAAGTTAAATACACATGTTATCAACTAACTGTGGAACAGTCAATTTTCCCATCTACACTAAGTTAACACTGATCGAAGAGTCAACTCTGCATAGTTAGAGTCAACTCTAGTAAGTTAAAGTCAACCTAATTAGTTAGAGTCAACCCAAGTCATACAAAGTCAACTTGATTTGTCAAAGTCAATCTGATGCAGGACCAGGTGCGAAACCGGTCTAACACCGCGATACTAGGGGTGGACTAGGGGAACGCTAATATGATGAATTCAACTAATGATGCAGCCAAGCAGAGTGCCGTCTCGGTGTCACCTCCGTAGACCCTGGGGCGCGCCGAGTAGAGTTCGTCCGGGAGTCCTTCCGATCCACGTCCTCGAGGACGATGGGCCGTGAGTCGTCGAGGGGAGCTCGACCGTCAACCCGATGGGTTGGACCGCGGTAAGACCCTATCAAATCGTCTAAGCACTCGCCGATACTAATTCCCGATGGCGGCGGAGACAAGTGCGGGAAACACTGAAGGAGATATAAACTTCAAAGTAAAGAAGGAGGGGAATGAGTGCCTAACCTGCGGGGCGCGAGCCCGGTCGGTCGAGACGAGGGAGGCAGCTGTAACGTGGCACGGTCGAACGACAGGCGGGCTGGATCAACGTTGAGGGGGTCGGCAGCGTTCTGCACCGATAAGGGGTGGTGTATCCGGTCGGTCGCGTGAGCGAATGAGCAGAGCTCGGTGATGACGGGAGTGTCGATGAGCACGGGCGCGCTAGGACGAGCAATGGGCGTGCGTTTGAGGGGCGTAATTGGATGGAGCAGCCCTGGGCGGACTGGCGGCGATCAGAAGACCTTCGGATGGGACACTTTAGTTACGCGCAAGCAGCGTAAGAGTGAAATCGGCGCAAGCGGCGTGTGAGGGAAGTGCGTTGGGGGGGAAAAAAATGTCGCCGTGTGACTGAAGCCGGGTACCTGCCAGGTGGGCGCAGGTGTCGCGTCAGATCGGGAAGCGACAGGGAAGAGGGCGGAGTGTGAAGGTTGGCGGCAGGGGAGTAGATTTATTTGTTGGCAGGTTTAGCTTCGGGATACAAGTTCGGCGGGTGTATTTGGCGGCGTATGGGCGTGGCAGGTACGAACGTTTCGTTTGTGGAAACGTGGAAGGCGTATCGACGTGGAGGGGCCAAGAATGGGAAAAAAAGGAGGATAACTGTCGGACGATGGCTGATCCGAAATTCAGGGGATTCACGAGGGAGGTGGGTCAGGAATCGGGGTGGGAAATCCCGTCGATTTCTTCAGGCGTGGGGATGCGTACAGAGTGAGTGAGGACGACGGTGGGAAGGGGGGTGATAAGACGGCGGGATTTCCGGATTGTTCGGAAGGATGACGAAGGTGAGAAGGAGATGAATCGGCCGGATGTTAATTTCGGGGTAGAGCGAAATAGTAGCGGGAAAGCGAGACGGCGGAAAGGTAAGGGGAAGGAAAGGAAATGGCAGGGTTACCAGGGAGAGGCGATGATCTGGGACGGGGATGATGGGGAAGAAGGCAAGGCGGGAGTTGGTGATGGCGTAGAGTCCTTCCAAGGGGAGATGCGTGGGAATGCAGGGGGGAGGGGAAGCTCGGATAGGTGGAGAGGAAGACGGTGTAGAATCTGATCGAACGTGGAGCGGAGGGGGAGAGGTAGGGAGGAGAGGGGGCTGGACTGACGGAGATGGAAGGGGGGGTTGGAGGAGATGGAGGTGGTGGTGCGACGATCTGGCGGCGCGGCAAGTAGCGGCGGCCTAAGGCGGCGGCAACAGCGGCGGCAACGGCGGCGGCGGCTGGACGGTTGCACGATGATACCAGTGAACAAGGCAAGGGGAGGCGGCGGTCTTGGCGGCGGGCACGGCGGCGGCACATGGTGGTGCGGCGGCGGTGGCGGCAGTTGGTCTCCTTCCTTGTTCTTCCTTGAGCAGCCACTTGAGAGGGATGAGGATCCTTTCTTTCTTCAAATGACGGCTAGGGTTTGTGGGGGGGTCCCTTCCCCTCTTATAGAGCCCATAGTGGGCCGAGAGAGGAAAGGGCCCACTTGAGGCCCACAACCCACACCTAAAACATACTCATAGAAATTTAAAGGTTCACAAAGGAAAATGGCCTCACGAATGGGATCCCGAAACGGAGAGAACCCACCTAACGGCCTAAAAGAGAAGGAAGAAGAGATGCAAAGGCCCGCTTAAACACGTGCGGGCTAAATAAGTTCATAATAAAAGAAAAGACGGGAAAGATAACTCCACACGCGCGCGAGCCCTGTGAAATGTGTCGTGGCGAGATGAGGTCCTCACTTGGTATAGTGAAACTCGGCATCCTTCGTCTTCGCGTGTCGAGAGGGCTGGACGCGCGCAGGTGTCGGCTCCTCCGGCGCCGTTGTGTCATGCCTTGGTGGCGACGGGGGTCGTACGCCACCACAATCCTTAGTAGTCAAGGTCAACTATAATCAATCAAAGTCAACCTTCACAGTCCAAGTCAACTTTGATTAGTCAAGTCAACCCTATTCAGTCAAAAGTCAACCCAAAGTCAACTAGAAGTCAGAGAGTCAGAAAAGTCAACTCTGGTCAAAAGTCAACCCAACGTCAAATAGCCGTTAGAAAGTCAACTCCATTGCAGAAAGTCAACTCTTGTTAGAAAGTCAACTCTTGTCAACAAAATCAAATCGTGTCAGAAAGTCAACCCTGATTAGAAGGTCAACTCATATAGAAAGCAGCAGTTATATAGACATTCTCTTAGATTTACACACACATGGAGGACGGGAGAATCTCATTAGTTGAGACAAGAAGGAGTCAAGACTTCGAGAGCGAGAAGACCAAGTGGAGCCTGAAGACGAGGTCTCAATTTACCGGTGGTCGGCGGTACTAGCAAGAGAGGCACGACAAGGCGTGAAGGGACGAGCGATCGTGTGGAGATAGGCCTGAGGGAGTCAGGGCGTCCAGGAGTCGAGGAGGTCGAGGCCTAGTGGGTAGTGTCGTAGGGTCAAGTAAAGGTAAGTGTTAGGTTTACCATTGGGGGCAAACCTAAATCCTTGTATTGAACATTGTCCTTCACCCATTTGAAGGGTGAGAGGATTAGGTTTCTTTTGGTGAGGATTGAGGATCCGAGTCGACATCACTCGGGAATGGACTAAGGGACGTTAGGTCCCCCAACCAGTATAATAATATTTGGTACATCAAGAGGACAAGAAGAGAGAGCTTAACCAATGAATCTTAGCAGAAGAAAAGTAGAGATTAAAAATTAGAATTAACACATAAACCTAATTAACCCCCCCCCCTCTTAGGTTAAATCACTACCCTATTGGGAGCTTGAGTGTATGATAGTTGTGACGGGATATACGTCCACTATCATGTATTCGCATAGGTTTGCAGTTGTGAATTTTGTTGCCGACTGGAGTTGTAAGATGGAGGATACGCTTGATCGGTGTTCCTCCTCAATCATGCATGCTGTGAAAGATTGTTATAGAAAATAGGGTGATAATTATAATAAATTGGGTAAGTCATAACATGGATTTTAGACATGAATTTACATGATTATCAATGCAAATAAAGGCATTAATGATTCCATTTGTATGCATGTTATCATATACTAAGTACATTTCAATCATTTTACATAATTTCATGTTATGATCTAAAAAGACATCAATTTATGGATAATTATACATGATTTAACAATATGATTCTAATCATAATTATATTTGAGATCATAATTATGTTTACATGATTAAAGTATAAGAGAAAAGATCTTTATTTATATTCATGTATTTTTCTAAAGCTATTTTCGAAGATACATGAATGTATTTATTTAATTTAAATTCATTCTATTTTTATTTTAATATTTTGACTTTTTATAATGATAGATTATTCAATTTCTCATCAAAAAAAACAAATTTGAATTAATTTGGAGTTGTATTTTGCAAGTTATGATTTTTCTAATTTTTAAGAATTTTCTAGAATTTTTCTGAATTTATTTAACTGTATTTTTTATTTTAAAATGATTAAAAGAATAAAAAATGGGTTTTATTACCGTGCACTGATGTGGCGGACCGAATCCACGTGGCGACGCGCGGACGAGTGTCCGTGTGACACGTGGACACGTGTGTGTGCATGTGTGTGTGTGTGTGTGACGTGTATGCGTGATACGCATGTGTGTGCGTGACACGTGCGCGGAATTTATAAATGGGTTAGGAGCATCCGTAATCGGATTTACGCTAACCTCTTAAATCCATAGATCTTATAAACCCGATGAAACCTTTTAAAATATTCCATGTGAGATTATGTGAACATGTCTTTTATTTCAGGTGACGTGGCGTTATTTAAGACATCCGATCACGTGATTTAATCACGTGCATCGGATGTCACTTGTTCAAGGGGTATGTGGCAGCATCCTATGAGACACCGATTCGATTAAATGAGTTTTAATCTCGACGGTCCATCAGAGGAGTTATAACGGTCACGATTAATCACGATCGGTGGACCTTCCGATTGATCGCCACCGCCCGATGAAGATCCAACGGACGAATCAAAACGACACATCTCCTCTACGCGTGACGTGGACGCATCCGGATGCTCCATCGAAGATCGGACGTACGCGACTAAATCATGACAATTCACCAAACGACGCGTCATCTCACTCGTTGATCGTGATGAACAGTTGCATCCAACAGTTATGGCCAATTCCTTCTATAAATTCGAATGTTCTTCGCAAGGAAGAACTACCCTTGGATTTTCGAGCGAATCGAACTGTCTAGACACCACAATCTGACCTTTTGATTTCTTTAGCTTCTTGACACGTTTTCACATCTGAGGAGTGTTTGAAATCAGAAATTGATCGAGGGAGTAAGGAGAAATCACATCTTGAATTCCATCTTCGTCTTCGAAATCACAGAATGAAAAACCATGAATCCGGAGATTAATTGGATCATTTCGAGCGTGACTTTGGGTTAGATTACGTATTTTCATCTTAATCTTTCGTCATTTAGCATTATATTTATATTTTGAATCATAGATTAAGTTTAATTTCAGTTTAATTTTGGTTTTAAATCAATTTCGCGATCAAATTTTCATCTCAACTTCAAATTTCGATTACTCTGCAAATTCTAATCCAAATCACTCGATTTTTTATTCCATGGATTTGCAATTGAGTTATCTTTCTTAATATTATAAATTTCCTAATTTCTAAACTCAATTCGTTGTCTGATTTGATCGAATTTCAAAGATATCTCTCAAATTTCCCTAATTCTTCGTGGATTCAACCCTTATTTACCATTATACCATTCAATTCATGAATTAATCTTTAAATTGATAAGTTTGGAATTTATTTTGACATGACATTGTGTGTATTCAACGACCGCACACATTCGTATCGTCAGTAAGCACTTGGATAAGTTGATCTTCCATGTTGACTTGGCCCTCCTTGTGGGCCTTGTCTATTCATGCTCTGCCCTTGACTTGCCATTACGGGACAATCTAGCTCAACATGGTCGAGTCTTGAGCAATAGGCCCATTGCGATGCTTCTTTTAGAGCGATGGGTGCAAGTCCTTCACAACCATTGCGGATGTGGAGCTGATCCAACAAAAGGTTCTAGACCTCTGCCATCTTATCGATCCTTTCAAGGAGCATGCATGTCTTTACTGATTTTGTGTCAATTAATCCTCCCTTCAGCGTTGCACCTCTTCCAAATGGTTTTTTCGCATTGTGATGGCCATTTTCTGCCACTATCTTGATCAATTCCATTGCGTCGTCTTCAAATTTGCTCATGAAGGTGCCTCCGCTAGCTACATCTAAAAGATATCTATCTTGCGGACCTAACCCATCATAAAATATCTATGTAAGATCATGGTAAGACACTCCATGGTGAGGATACTCCCTAATGAGGTCTCTAAGTTGCTCCCAAGCTTCATGAAATGTTTCACTCGAGCCTTGGGTAAATTTGCGAATAGCCTTCCTAACGGAGGTGGTTTTTCCTACATAATAGTATTTCCTAAGGAATTCCTCCTCCATCTCAGTTCAAGTGGTGAATTCTTTCCCTAACTTTAAAAACCAATCTTTAGCTTTATCTCTATGGGTAGTGGGAAAGAGATTCATTTTCATCACGTCTGCCAAAACATTGTGAATTTGATTGATCTCAGGCACTTGACTAAGCTCGTCTACATGTCTATAGGGATCTCCAAAAGTTCTACCATGGAAGATAGGTAACATACTCATCACATGGGAATCTATCCTAAAATTTGTATTTCTATTAAGTGGTACATGAATACGAGTGACGGGTCTTTGGAGGACAAGCCTAGGGTAGTCACTAAAGCGTCTCCTAACATTTCCCTCATCATTCTGAGCCATTTCTTAGGTTGAAGAAGATGTGGTAAAGGAAGGTGATTGCGAGGAGCGTTCAAAAAGATCTATGTGTAAAGGGTTATTCCTTGCTCTCCAATTAGACCGTCGTCTAATTAATGCATACAAATATATAAGAGATAACTATAAAATTATTCAACAATGACAAATAATCGTACCTGAGCATCGCTATCCGTGAGAGTTACGCCCTATCAATTCGAGTATGAAGAGATGATCGTCCGTAATCCGTAGAGAAGGGAGGAATCACTTAACCTCATCAAAATTGAGTATCTAAAAGATGTATTTCTACTTCAGATAGCTTAGAATACCATCAATGTGAGTTAATATCAAAAAAGAAATCTGAAAATCAGAGTTGATCGAGCCAAAATTGATGATTTTTTTCTCAAAAATACATCATAATTCCCCGGCAATGGTGCCATTTGAGGAGACAATTTTATGCGCTCGTAGAATACACATAATCTCGTGTCAAAACAAGTTCCAAACTCACCTATTTAAAGTTATAATAACAAATTAAAGAGTATAATGGTGAATAAGGGTCAAATCCACTGAGAAAGAAGGGAAATTTTGAGATATCTTTGAAATTCGATCAAATCAGATGATGAATTGAGGTGAGAAATTAGGGATTTTAGTATATTAAAAAAGATAACTCTAATACAAATCCATGAAATTATCAGAGAAATCGAGATTTGAAATTGACAAAGAAATTCGATCGTGAAAATAGATGAAAAGTAGAATTAAACAAATTTACGATTCAAAATATAAATCTAATGCTAAAGGAAGATAGATTAGGATGAAAACAAACAATCTAACCCAAAGTTGCACTCAAAATGATCCAATTAATCGCCAGATTCAAGGCTTTTCTTTTCGCGATTTTGAAAATGAAGTTCAGCGTTCAAGATGTGATTTATTCCAATTCTTTCAATCAATTCTTAATTGTAAACACTCCTCTGACACAAAAAAATGAGTCTAGAAGAAGTAGAAATCAAATGATTCTCATATTTTGGTGTCTAAACAATTCGATTTGCTCAAAAATTCAAGAACAGTCTTTCCATCTAAGAACATTTCGAATTTATAGGCAAATTTGGGCGCAACCATTGGATGTGTCGATTCCATTTGATCAACGGATGAGACTAAACCACGATTCATGAATCGACGTCTTTAAGTTGCGTCCGTTCGATCCACGATGGAGCATCCATATTGTGTCACGTCATGCATGAAGAAGAAGCGTCGTTTGATGTTGTTAGTTTGATCTTCATCGGATGATCGCAATGAATCCATGTGTCTATTGACAACATGCAATCTTAAAATTCAAGAATATGATTATTAAGTGAAATTAAGGCATAAAAAATTTTATTTTTATGCATGTTATCATACTTTGAGTGCATATCTATCATTTCATGCAATTTTAAGTGATAATATCAAACTGCACTATTTTAGGGATAATTATACATTTTTAAGAATATATTTTGGATTAAGATTATCTCATCTATATTTGAGATTATAATTGGGTTTTAATGCTAAATAATAAGATAAAAATAATTTTTCTATACTCATTATGAAAAAAAATTTCTAAGTTATAATTTTTAAGAGAAATGAGTGTATTTTTTAAATAGAAATTTATTCTTTTGTTATTTTTTAAATGACTTTTTAGAATGAAATATAATTTAAATTTTGATCCAATGAAACAAATTTGGATTAATTTGAAGTTGTATTTTGAATTATATGAATTTTCTAATTTTTAGGGATTTTTCAAATTTTTTTTGAATTTTTCTAAATTTAAAATTAATTTATTTAATTTAAATTCACTTTTATTTTCGCACAGGTGATGTGGCAGCATGTGGAACATCCGATCGTGTGATTAAAGCACAATCATTGATCATCACTTAAAGATGATGTGGCAGCACATGGAGCATCCAATCATGTGATTAAATCGCGATCGTCGATCATCACTTACGGCGGGGGGTACGTGGCGCATTTCTACTCGTCGGCAAATCACTTTAAAAATAATTTAATCTCCGCCGTTCATCAAAAGAGTTATAACGGCTGAGATTAAAACCGACGAAAACGCATCTGGAGCGTTAGATCAAGATCAGACGGATGGTGTTTCAAGCGTTACTTCTAAAGCGCGCGACGTGGCGAAATCTCAGCGGTCCATCTCTAATCTAGCGGATATGACTTAATCGTAATGATTCGCATCTCTGCATTTCATCATAGCAATTGATTGAAGATTAAATACTCCGTTCGACTGTTATGCCCAAATTTGTTATAAATTGAGATGTTCTTCGACATTGTAATGCATTCTTGGATGTTTTTGAGTAATTGAACTGTTTAGACACCACCATCCTTAACTCTCTTGTTTCCTATCACTTATAAACTCATTTCCACATCGACGATGTGGTTAAAAGTGAGATTTTGTCAATAGAATAGGGAGAATTTGCCTCTTGAACACCGATGATTATCTTCCAAATCGCGAAATGAAAAGCCTTGAATCCATGGATTCATTGGATCATTTCGATCGCTATTTGGGGTTAGATTATATGTTTTCCTCCTAATATTTCATCATGTATCATTAAATTGTAATTTAGGATCATAGATTTAGTTAATATAGTTTTAAATTTTGGATTTCTCTCTCTTCGTGTCCAAAAATTTCTACCTAATTTGCTCTTTGATTTCTCCATGAATTTTGATCCAAATCTAGTGATTTTTTATTCCATGGATTTGTCTTTGAGTTATCTTTCCAAATATATCAAAATTCCTAATTTATCACCTCAATTCATTGTCTAATTTTATCAAATTTCAAAAGATCTCTCAAAATTCTCTTATTTCTCCGTGGATTCGACCCTTATTCACCACTATGCTATTCAATTCATGATTTAATGTTTAAATTGGTGAGTTTGGTACTAATTTTAATACAAATTGGTGTGCATTCAACGACCGTACCAATTCGTTCCGTCATCCATCGGGCCCATTTAATCTCAACCATTATAACTCTCCGAATGAACGGTTGAGATTAAATCGTCTTTAATTGAATCTTCGCCTAATCAGATGTCGCCACGTACCCCCACGATTAAGTGACATTCGATGATCATGATTAAACCGTGCGATCGGACGTTGCTCGTTGTGCACGTCACTTGTAAATAAAAACAAACACAAATAGTCCCACATGGAATAAATTATAATTTTTAATCGCGTGTATAAGATATGAGAGCTTGATGGGAAAGTGTAAATCCATAAAGAATGCTTTAACCCATTAACTACTCTCACGTGCACACGCGAGCACACACGCGCACATACGTTCACACACGCACACGCACGAGCACACGTGTCACACACGATTTAGTACGGTCGTTGAAACACACGATCGTCAATCGAAAAAAATTTATAACTCTGAACTCACGATGATTTAAAAATCAGAAATCAAGTACAGCGATGAGATCGGGTCAAACCACATAGAGCACGATTGACTTTTATCGAAAGAGTTGACTTGGTCAAACTTAACTCTAATTAGGGTGTTTTATAAATGAAAAGGATATATTATCAATGGAAATGATACTAATTTCTCATTTGGTCAAATGAGAAATTGAAGGGTCAAACCTTGATAAAAATTGACAAATAAGATATCCACGGAAAGCTGATTGAACAAGGAATCCACTTAAATCAAATTCCAAATAAATTGGACTTAAGATCAAGGAGAAATCCTTGTTTGGAAATCAGCAAAAATCTGTGATGAAATTTGGGCAAAATGACGAAATTTTCGTATTCCTAAACTCTAATTACCAATCTAAATCTAATCTAAACTATCTAAATTGCAAGGATTATGAAGGAATCATACTACTAACCTGATTGACATAAATATTGAGCCTCAAATTTCTTTGATTGCTGAGTATTTCTCTGATTCCTTCTTCGTCATGATTTTGACGTTCTAGGGGCGATTTCTAAATCATTTTCTCACAATGATTCGTGATTAACTTGCCTCAATCCATGCACGATTGAGTCTAGAACGCAAGAGAATCGACAAAGAACTTAAGATTTTCCTCCAAAAATGCTGAATTTCTTCACGTTCAATCAAAATTTACATTTCCGTAAGAGAGAACTTATATTTATAGAAGAATTCATCGCGAAATCTCTGGGCCGTCCGATTCGTTGAAGAATGCTTGAATGGCCACGATGCTGCCACGTCGTGCGCAATAAATGGACCATGATCCCATGACGTGAGCCCACTTCCTCCTTGATTTTTTTGTCGTCCGATCTTCATCGGAGCGTCCACAAGCAACCGTGTGTCACTTCAAAATTTTGCTGAGTGCGAAATTAAATTGCAACCGTTGGATTTCACTAATGAGATCAACGGTCACGCATTTGTCATGTGTGTATGATCAAGATCTGGTGGACCGAAAATCGACGAGCTCGACGCGCCCTTTCACATGCTTTAATCCAACGCTTCTCGAGATGCCACGTCGCATGCATACATAAAGAACACTTCTTGAGTCCCACATGGAAGGAATCAAGCGATTTTTTTGCCTATATAAGGGGAGAGCGCTTAAGCGCTTTGCGTCGCCCACTGGGCCTAGTATGCCCCTCTATCTATTTCTTGGGCCCACTATACCAATGGGCCCAATAAGCTCCATCAGCATCCTTCGCGCCACGTAGGTGCCCATGTGGGTCCATGTCGGCCAAGGTGGCGCCGCCACGTGTTCGAGTCGCACCACGTCAGCTCCGCATGAGTCTCGCGCTTATAAACCCCTTTTTTGCATATTTTTTAGGCCTTTAAAAATTCAGAAAAATTCCTGAAAAATCAAAATAAAATCCAAAAAAATATGAAAACTTCATAAACTTCATAACTTTCAATTTAAAAGGCCTTTTTACTCAAATTTTTCTATTCGATCACAAATTTCTTTTTCTTTAATCCCATGTCACCTGAAATATAATTTTAAACAAGAAAATATGATGAATTCAAAATAATATAAGGTCAACCCCTCAAAGTTTGACTTTGATTTCTCCATCATTCTCTTCTTCTAATCTCTTCTTTTAATCATCTACTAAAGTCAAAATAAAAAAAGAGTGGATAATTTTAAGTTTTTTGATCTTGAGAAAGGTCAAACATCAATAAAGCACATAATTAACCCTAAATAATAAAAAATGTGGACTTTAGTAAAATGGCATGCCAATGGAGAAAATGTCATAAAACTCTGATAACATGCATCCTAAATTACATAAAATAAGCATGAATATTAGTTAGATATGATAGTATTTCAAGTTAAATATGCATGTTATCATGTACGTGCATCGCCTTGTGGCGATGTCCTGCCACGTCAGCTTGTGAAATATAAAAAATTTTTTTTAATTCTTTTAAAAATTGAAAATAGAATTAAATATATTCCAAAGAATTCCAAAAAATTCATAAAAATTAGAAAATTCATAACTTTAAAAATACAACTTCAAATTAATCCAAATTTAGTTTTTTTGGATCAGAAATTGAATTATCTATCATTATAAAAAGTCAAAATATTTAAATAACAAGAGAATTAATTTTAATTTTTAAAAAAATATACTCTATTCCTCTTAGAAAATAAATTTAGAAAAATACATGAGTGTAAAATAAAAATATTTTCCTCTTATCATTTAATCATGAAAATATAATTATGATCTCAAATATAAATATGATTAGCACTACATTATTTAATTATGCATAATTATCCATAAAATGATATATTTTTATAGATCATGCCATAAAATTACATAAATTGATAGAAATGCACTCAAAATATGATAGCACACAATTTATGCATGAATTTACATGATTATTAATGTAATTTATAGGCATTAAATATACATGAATTAACATGCATACAAATAGAATATTTAATGCCCTTAAATTGCATTAATAATCATGTAAATTCATGTATAAATTGCATGTTATCAGAACCCCACAGTGTTCTGCAAGAGCACTTCTCCTAGCAGTGTTATACTTGCATTTTATGTCAATAATATCCTGATCGCCAACAACGACACCATTAGGATTACTTGCGTCATGACCTTCTCATAGATGCATCTTAATGTACAAGATTTGGGTGTTCCCAAAATACCATGTTTGCATTGAGTTTACTTATCAATGGGGATAGTTGGTTCTTAACCAATGAAAGTATGCCCATGATCTTCTTCAAGAGGCTGGACTCCCTAGCTACAAACCCTAGTTGTCCCAATTGACAATAAGCCTATTTCTTGGGATTCTTCTCCTCATTTTCTCGTAGACATTCATATTTATTGTTGACTCATTAGAGAGCTAATTTATTGAAATGATTACTCACCCATATAGTGCTTATACAAATAGGTCTTTGATTACATGCAATTTATACATGAATTTAGATGATTATTATTACAAACTTAAGCCATTAAATATTCCATTTATATGCATGTTATCATATTTTGACTGCATATCTATCATTTCATATAATTTTAGGTTATGATCTAAAAATATATCATTTTAGAGATAATTATGCATAATTCAATAATATAGTTTTATTCCCGTCTATATTTGAGATCATAATTATATTTTCATGATTAAATAATAAGAAAAAATATTTTATTTACACTCATGTACTTTTTCTAGTTTTATTTTCTAAGAGGAATGAGTGTATTTTTTTAATAAAATTTTGTTCTCTTGTTATTATTTAACAAGAGAATAAAATATTTAACTTTTTATAATGATAGATAATTTAATTTCTGATCCAAAAAAATAAATTTAGATTAATTTGGAGTTGTATTTTGAAAGTTTATGAATTTTCATAATATTTAAGATTTTTCTAGAATTTTTCTCAATTTAGTTTAAACCTATTTTTCGATTTTTAAAAGAATAAAAAAATGTTTTTATATATCACGAGCTGATGTGGTGGAGCATCGCCACGTGGCGACATGTGTACATGCCACGTGGCAGTGTAGGTGTGCATGTGTGCACTCGCAAGTGTGTGCGCGTGTGAGTAATGTTTATACAAGTTTAGGTTTCGGCCCCAACGGTGACCCTAACACTCACCTTTACTTCATCCTACGGTACTACCCACTAGGCGTTGACCTCCTTGACTTCTGAACGTGATGTAGGATAATTTAGAAGATGAATCTAAATCCTACAATATGGGGAGGATCTATGAATGATATCACTAGGAAGTGAATTTATAAATCAGTGAGAATATATTATAGAATAACTCAAAGTATTAAGACATGTGATAATATTAGTAAAGAAGATATTATGAGCTTAGGAATAATGAAATGATAAAGATGGTGAAAAGAATAATTATAGAAAAGAAAGGAGAGAATAATGGGAGGATATAAAAGGATGTTAAGATAATATGGAAGAGAGAATATAGGATTGAAGATATAAAGTAGATATTATAAGTAAGAAGAGAAGAAATAAATAGAAAATATAGATTAGATGAAATAGGGTAGATGAGATAGTGGTGACGATAGAGAATAATAGAACGGAAATGACGAGAAGATAGATATGGAGATATTAAATATAGTAGGGCGTTACGGGAATTAAAAGCGACAGGAATGATGGCGATGAGGAATGGAGGTGACGGTTGAAGCAGTGACGAAAATGACAGAAGTGTTGGACTTACGATTTAGAATCTTGAACTTTATCACGAAGATGAATAGGACGATTACCTGATACGTGACGGAAAGTGATGGCGATGGCTTCTCGTAAGGATCCGGGACAACCTCGAATTGCTTCAGGTTTGAAGTGGAGAAAGACGACAGAGTGGGAGGGAGAAAAGAAAGAGAGATAGAACGCGGAGAGAAGAGTTTCGGAAGGGAGAACGGTGGAGACACAGGGAAGAAACGATGAACATGAAGGGTAAGCATACCCAGATAGAACCAAATTTTATCAAATAACAACAACTGTTTCTTCTCTTACAATCTTTCCTTTATAGAAGACGGAGAGGAGGAGCGTAATGAGACGACGCGTCGCTTCAAATTTCCGTGTATGAACAGTTACACCGTCCACCGAGGTCTTGATGAGGAAATCGCCAGTTAGGAAGTTGTCGGTTATGGAAATGGTGGAATGTTCGGGCTTCCATCAGATGGCGTCGGATTCTTTCTGATTTTAGAGTTTTTGTTGCAGAGAATATCGCCGAGGAGTCTTGTCAGAACGTTCTTTAATCGTCTGTTCTATCATTTTCTTTCTTCGCCGGTCAACGCCCGCGGTAACTTCCTGTGAGTCAGCGCATTTTGGAGAGATTGTCGTCCGCGCTGATGAAGTGGGAGCTTCTTTCGTAGGCGTGACTCGAGCTCGTGTCGCTCGTGGTGACTATTTGCTATTCGTCGTCACTTTAGCATCTGTGCAGAAAGGAAGACGCGCGGCTATCCGTTGAAACTTGATAGCTCGTGTAACCGGAATTCGTCCGGGGCAGTCGCTTCAAGAATAATTTTGGCTATCTCCCGAACGCCCTCTTTACAGCCATCGGGATTGAGGTTATCGACCTTCGTTCCTTCTGTGCAGACGATCGTCGATGTAGATGCTTGGCGTGTAGGTAGGAGCAATAGATGACGCTTTCAGCGTCGCAAAAGAGGAGAGTAAGCTCGTGGAGCGCTGACTTGTGAACGAGACGCTTCCTGTTCTCGTCGAGGATAGAGGGCTTCTCTGATTCTCTGTCTTTCATCCTCTTCTTTTCTATCTCACTTCTTCATTTCGGACGCGTGATGTTTTCACGGTGACAAGGGGTCGCCGGTTCTTTCTTTCATGGTGGTGAATAATCGTCTTTTAATTCATCTTCAGTAAGCTTTTCTTGTCTTCTTTTATTCGCCAGAAGAAATAGCGGGGAGTATAGAAAATGGTTAGCGCCTCAGCTCAAGGAGGCGTTTTCTCCTATTAACACCATCATCATAAGCCATTTATGCTGACACTTGTTCTTCAGCCGTAGAGATATTGCTCAGGAGCTCCTTCTTCCTTTAAGTCTATTCTCCTTCTCAAACGCGATTGATCCTCCAGAAGTTTGGAGATGGAATATCCTTCCACGGTCACGGATAAAACCATGCGCATCGTGTTGGCCGTGTCCGTCAAGCTTTCAGAATTTGTTGCATGATGAATCGTGGGAAGGTCTTGACTTCTTTGATATTATTTAAGGCTGTGGAGCTCTTACTGTTCTGTAGGGGTTGTGAGGACCCTTTTGAAGCAATTATCCTCATATTGTATTACACTTAAATGCTTTTCATACTCATCGATCTTCACATATGCAGGGGTGTAATCAGGAACAAGGCTTTGTCTTGGAATAGAAAAAGAAGATAACTTCTTCCATGGTTTATTAATGTATAGATCTCTTATAAAATTTCTCACTATAGGTGGTATTCAAGGAGATAAGGAAGCTAAGAACAAAGGGATTCCTATTGACTTCTTGAGATCATTGCTTTATAAATGTACAAGGTACCTATGATATGGTGGAGAAGGTTTGGAGATTAAGGACCCTATTTCAAAATAAGATGGTGGTTGACTTGGTCCATTCAAGGGATTCTACTTATCTAAGGATAAGGCTAATTTCTTTTGACCAAGTCAATCTTTAGATCAGTGTAAAATAGGAAGGAGGGAAGTTAATTCCCTTAAGATCTACACTCTCTTTAATTATTAAGAGAGGCCTTCTTCATCCATTTAATTAATGGATAATTTATCAGGTTGGTGGATAAGAAGAGGAGGAGGAGGAGAATAGGTTCACTTAGAACCCTTGTGTTCATGTTCCAAAATAATTCTCCATCAGAACGCCTCAACTCCCTCAGACTGATCTCCACACCAGATTGTGCTTCTCTGCAAGTCCTGTCGTGCCTCCTTCAATTGTGCCGCCGAACTTCGGTAATGTAAGACCTTGTCTTTTGATTCCTTCTAGACTTCTCGCTCCGTAGACTCTCTTCCTCAATATCTCAACTAATGAGACTTGTCCAAATATCTGAGTATATATATGAATGCAAATGTATATCTATTTAGATGATATTAATTATATGAGATGCAACCAATGAGATATTAGGCAAGATAGAATTCAGAACTAAACACTTACAATTGAAGACTTGTTTCCTAACTCACTTGAAATTGATTGATTTTGGCTAAGTATGGTCAACTTTGACTCATCGGTTTGACTTTGACTTACTAGGGTTGACTCTAACAATGTATGGTTGACTTTGACTGAGTAGGTCAACTCTGACTAATCGAGTTGTCTTTGACTAAGTAGGGTCAACTCTGACTATGTATAGTTGACTTTGACTATGTATGGTCAACTTTGACTAATAAATTTGACTTTGACTAAGTATGGTCAACTTTGACTAATTAGGTTGACTTTGACTAAGTAGGGTTGACTCTGACTAAGTATGGTTGACTGTGACTTACTACACTTGATTGTGATTGTGGAGGGTTGACTTTGTGTAATAGTATTGACTTTACCTTAATAGAAGTTGGTCACTCTCTTATTTCCATTGAAAGTAAGAGGGAACTAAACAACTGTATGTGTATATATATATATATATATATATACTATGTAAACAGAGAAGTAAAGAGATGGAGATAAGCTAAAATATTTCGGTAGAGAATAAATATAAGCTTGAATTATATGTAATGGAAACAAAGAAATAAAGAAATAGATAAAGACTAAACTATTTCAGCAAAGAATAAATATAAGCCTGAATCATATATATAGCAAACAGAGAAATCACGAAATTGATAGAACCTAAACTATTTCAACAGAGAATAATTATAAGCTTGAATCTACCCCTTACAAGTTATGATGAATATAGAAAGCTTGAATGATATAGTTATTGTTTCGCTTGGTCAAGACTAATAATCACCCAAAAACACTTTACCAATAATCAAGTATGTAGATCAAGCTTAATCGACTGTACCTCTGAAGGATTAATGTTAACTGAGAAAATTGTAAAATTATGTCTGTGGAATCAACTTAATATCACTTAGATATATAAAACAACAAGATGAAAATAACAATAACCACTGATGTGAACTAAGAGATATGTATATATTTATATATATCGAATACGTGCAGAGTAGAGTTGGAAACTATATTGACTAAAATAAACCAATGTGAATGCGATTGGACAGATATAATGTAGAACATAAGACGTCAATAAGAGATATGGATTGCAGGGAAATATATATATATATATATATATTGAATGATTACAAACTAAAATGCCATATCAATCTAGGATGCAGAAAACTAAGTTGAATGTGATTGAATAGATAAAGAGTAGAATGAGCACAACAATTGGGAATGTGGATTACAGGGAAATCTCTGTAAATTGAATGAATGCAAAATATATTTCACGAACAATATAGGATGCTGAAAATTCAAGAGTTGGACTAATTGTGATTGAACAGATATAATGCAAAAAGTTAACAATTAACAGTCAGGGATATGCATTAAAGGGATATATAATATGTCAAATGACTACTAATTAATAGTAAATATGTCACAAAATGATTCTCGTGAATGAAAAGGAATTAGGTTCAAAACTAGAATGATATGCAATCGGATAGATGGAATCTGGAAGATAAAGATTAGAAATCAATGGATGTTCATCAATCTGAAAACTTGAGATTTAAGGATAGAAAAACAATGACCGATAGACAAGGATATCTTGCTATCAGCTGAGTGCCAAAGATGCATGTTCGAGTCGCTGTCAGACTATGGCATGATGTGAGTCGTGTCTGCCACCATGAAGAACAATAAGTTGAAAGTTTGTCGTCTCCTTGATGGCGATCACCCAATGAGAATTTTGCTTTTGATCTCCGGATGTTTTCACTTTCTCACTTCTTCAAGTTGCACAACCCGAGAGTGAGAAGAACAATAAAAAAACCCTAAGTCCTTTAGAATAAGTCAGTTTTGAAGAGTGAAACCGTAGTTACAGTAATACCCTAAATAGTATTAACACTATATAGACTAGATCTAAGCATAAGGATGATTAAAATATAGGTAGAGATATTAAAATATAAACCTTAAATAAACATAGGCATACTAACAATCTATAGGGGTTATATTTATAGTTATGATCAGCTACAAAATGAGTATAACTGATTGAGTGTATGCATGAGGAGATAGAGGAGATTATCACTGCTTTTCCTGAAATCAAACACACTCATTAGCCTCAAATGAGAGCATTAGTGGGTTAGTCCAAGATAATCATGGGAAAGATAAAACAGTAATGCTTCAAATTAATAACATATAAAAGAAAATTAATGATTCAAAATAAAATTAATTCCTCAATTATACGAGTGGCAATTTAAGAAAATGTTTAGGTCAAAACTATCTCTCTAACATTATATACTCATCAAATTATCAGAACTTATGTCATGTGAGAATATTTATGTTTGTTTTTATTCACAAGTGACGTGGTGCAATCTCAAGCGGATGAGTTGTAGAGCGGGTGTAGAAGTAAAGGAGGGCATGATTTAATCTAGATCGTTGGATTTCATTTACTTGAGGGGGTACGTGGCTGCATCGGATTAGGTGACGATTTGTTTTAAGATGATTTAATCTCAACTGCTCATCTGGGGAGTTATAACGGTCAAGATTAAATGCACCTCGATGAACACGTGGACTCATCTTGATTGCTCGATGAAGATCAAACGGTGGACGTTAAGCAATGCTTCTTCTTCACGCGTGACGTGACAAAATCTGGGCGCTTCATCGTTGATTAAATGAACGCGACTTAAAGACGACGATTCGCGAATCAGCGTTTGATCTGAACTGTTGATCAAAGATGAAGATACGCATCCAACGGTCGCGTCTAACTTCTCTATAAATTGAGATGTTCTTCAACGGAAAAACTTGTTCTTGGATGTTTCAAGCAAATCAAACTATTTAGACAACTTAGTCTTGGAATCTCTTGTTTTCTACTTCCTCTAGACTCATTTTCACATCCGAGGAGTGTTTGAAATCAAGAATTGGTGGAGAGAATCAGAAGAAATCACCTCTTGAACGCCGAAATTTGTTTTCGAAATCGTAGAATGAAAAGCCTTGAATCCAGAAATTAATTGGATCATTTTGAGTGCGACTTTGGGTTGGATTATGGGTTTTCATTCTAATCTTTCTTCCTGTAGCATTAGATTTTAATTTTGAATCGTAGATTTGGGTCAATTTTAGATTTAATTTTAGTTTTTACCACGAATCATGATTGATTTTCTTTCTCCATTTCTCAATAAATTCTGATCCAAATTTAGTGATTTTTTATTCCTTGAATTTGTCTTGGAGTTATCTTTCTTAATATACTAAAATCCCTAATTTCTCACTTCAATTTATCGTCCAATTTGATCGAATTTCAAAGACATCTCATAATTTTCCTTATTTCTCTGTGGATTCTATCCTTATTCACCACTATACTCTTTAATTAGTGATTTAATCTTTAAATTGGTGAGTTTAGAACTTGTTTTGAAACAAGTTTGTGTGTATTCAATGACCGCACAAAATTATTTCTTCAATCTTCTTAATTAGTTATGTGCAATGGATATTATGTAGCCTACAAGCCAACCATACTTTCATCTTTCATTTATATTCATCGAAATGAACTTTTTATTCATTATCATTCTTGTGTAATGTTTGCAATGAAATCCATGAACATATGTAATGATCAAGTGAATTATGATGATATCATAATACAGTGATCATTGGGCTTTAAACATATGTTCTAAATATTCCTATGTGTGGGATATTAAAAAAGGACATGTAATTATCAAGAAAGAATAACACTATATGATCCGACTCATATGATGAGTATGGTTTATCCTTTGGCCATCAATATAAAAACACCATGGATATGTAGTGGGTACTCTTTAGAGAAAAATTTCACTAAATTGATCTATATAAATCTTTGTATGGTATTATGCCAAAATGTCAATCAAGATTATTCATGTCATAGTTATGTACGTGGTCCTTTGACCTAAGACACCGAGACATCTTGGGAATGGATGCTCATGCTTTAACTATGACTTACCAATCCCTAGCAATGGGATCACCAAAACATCATAGATTGGATACGATATGAAGTCCTCGAAGGTGATTGAGTGGTCAAGATGGGATCGCTCGCCCTCTGTATAAAAGGAGATTCACTTAAGGAATGAGATGCAGTTAAATCCTTGGCCAAGGTAATAGAAATATTAAAGAAGTTGTTCTTGATGATTTCTTACTCGCATAATTACTTAAATTGAGTAATATATTACGGTTTGATAGTTAACCATATCCTAAGTCATTCATGAGTCTCGTGCGGATAAAGGACTATATGTACACGGTAACTAATGTCGGTAGGGTTCTATGGAGGAGTTCTGATATACTCCATATCTCCCAAAGTATGTGGTGTAACTTGGCACCCACGGGGCTAGCGATTGAATTAAATCAATCCCTAGTCAATTAATCTATATGTTGATATAGTTAATTGATAAGGAAGACCAATAAGTGTTATTGGATCAATAGAGTCATTAATTGGCTAGATATATGGATCTAGAGGGTCACAAACATAAGGTCAATAGGCGTTGATGGATATAAGGATTTTTGTGAAAAGTTTTTGCATTCCCAAAGTCTATAAATAGGGTGAGAACAACCATAATAACAGTGCCCATGAAATCCTAGTAGAAAACTCTCCCCTCTCTTCTCTTCCTCTTGTGGTGACGAGTGTTCTATAAGAGATCTAATCGTCTAGTGATGGTGTGGATATTTCTAGAGACCAAACGCTTGAGCGGCTTGAAGAACTCCTTTAGATGATCTCTATAAGTATAAATTTTATTCTATACTAAATGATAAGATCATCTATTTTTGGTGCTTCAACTTTGTTAAATGTTTGATTCAACATCTTTTTCTAGAATTGATGTTTTAATCAGAACTTTGGAGAGCTTGTCGAGCATTAGATCCTATCAACGTGTACGTCATGAAATTTTTTTAGCACACCTCTCTCTACCTTTTGCCTATATGAAGCGAGCCCTGATAACATGAATTTATAACTTAAATTATTATCTTATTTAACTCATATTCATGCTTATTCTATGTAATTATGATGCATGTTATCTTAATTTTATGAATTTTCTCCATTAGTATGCCATTATACTAAAGTTCATATTTATGCATAAATTAGGGATAATTATGTGCCTTCTTAATGATTAATCTTTTTGCAAGGTTAAATTAATAGGAATTAAGTACTTTCCCTGACTTATTTTCACTTTAGTAAATGATTTAAAAGATTAATTAGAAGAAGAAAATTATTGGATGATTAAAAGAGAGGGATCTTAATGAATGCCTTCAGGTTATTTTTAATTCATTCCATATTCTTCTTTTAAATTATATTTTTAGATGGCATGATATTAAAAAGGAAGAAATTTGTGATCCAATAAAGAAAATTTGAAATTAAAAGGAGTTGTATTTTCAAAGTTATGAATTTATGAAGTTTTTGACTTTTTTCTGATTTTTATGTGATTTTTAATTGATTTATTCCTTAATTTAAAATGGAAAAAAAGGGGTTTATTTACCGCAGGACCGCGGAGCTGATGTGGCACAGTAAGCTGACGTGGCGCACGGAATCCACGCGGATCTGACGCAGCACGCAAGGCCACATGGCAGGGCCGTGCGAGCCCACGCGGAGCTCAAAGTGGCGCCATGTGGCGCGGATGCGTGGCAGGGGCACGCAAGTCCACACAGACACCCGGGTGGTGCCACGTGGTAGTGGGGTTGGCAGGTGAAGGGCCCACGGGTTAGTGGCCCTAGTAAGATTATTGGGGCGGTAACGCAAACGCCTTACCACCCCTCTACCTTTATATGCGCCAACTCCATTATTTTCCTCCGTGTGGGACTATGTCCCATTTAACATTTTTGAATGCAAGACACGTGGATGAATCGCGTGATGGATATTATGTGGCCTATAAGCCAATCACACCTTCATCAATCTTGTTTATGTTCGTTGAAATGAAATTTATTCATTGTCATTCTTGTGTGATGTTTGCAATGAAGTCCATGAGCATGTGCAATGACTAAGTGAATTATGATGAGATCATAATATAGTGATCGCTAGTCTTTAAACATATGTTCTAAACATTCCTATTCGTGGGATATTCGAGAAGGACATCGAATTATCTGGAAAGAATAGCACTATCTGATCCATCTCATATGATGAGTATGGACGATCCTATAGCCATCGGTGTGGAGACACTAAGGATAGATAGTGGGTGCTCCTTGGAGAAAGAGTTCACTGAATTGATCCGTATGAATCCCTGAATGGTAATATACCTAATTGTCAATCAGGTTGATTCATGTCATGATTGTGTATGTGATCCTTTGACTTGAGACACCAAGTCAAAGGATGATCGTGTTTTGATTATGACTTACAAATCCCTAGTCACGGGATATCTAAAACGTCATATATTAGATACGACATGAAGTCCACGAAGATGATTGTGTGGTCAAGATGGGATCATCCACCCTCGGTATATGAGGAGATCGACTTAAGGAATGAGATGCGGTTAAATCCTTGGCCAAGGTAGCAGAAATATTAGAGAAGTTGTTCTCAATGATTTCTTACTCGCATCAGTACTAAATTGAGTGACGGATTAGGGTTTGACAATTAACCATACCCTAAGTCATTCATGAGTCTCGTGTGGATGAAGGATTATACGTACACGGTAACCAATGACGGCAGGGTTCCATGAAAGAGTTCTAATATACTCCATATCTCCTAGAGCACGTGGTGTAGCTTGGCACCCACCGGGCTGGCGACTCAACCTGTCGATTGGGTTAAATCGATCCTTAGTCAATTAATCTATATGTTGATATAGTTAATTGATAAGAAGGACCAATAAGTGTTATTGGGTTGATAGAGTCATTAACTGGCGACATATATGGACCTAGAGGGTCACACACATAAGGTCAATGGACGTCGGTGGATATAGACATAATAATAAGGGTTTTTGTGAAAAGTTCACATTCCCAAAGTCTATAAATAGGGGAGAACGACCATAATAGAGGTGCCCATGCAAGCCTAGTGCAACTTCTCCTCCCTCTTCTCTTCCTCTCATGGTGACGAGTGTTCAAGAGGAGATCCGATCGTCTGGAGACTGTGTGGATACCGCTAGAGGCCGGACGCTTGAACGGTTGAAGAACTCTTTCAAATGATCCAAGTAAGTATGAATTTTATTCTATACTAGATGATAGGATCACCTAGAATGGATGATGAGATCATCCATTCTTGGTACTTCCACGATGTTGAATGTTTTGATTCAACACCTTCCGCTGCAATCATTATTTTGGACAAAGATTTGGAGAGCTTTTCGAGCCTCAGATCCCAGCATCGCGTGCATTGGATTTTAATCACGTCGTGTAAGACGCGTCCATCGAGTGGACTCAGGTCCACTCGATCATCAATCACAGCACGTGCGCTAAACCCGACTTAAGTGAGATTGATCTACCTCTCACCTGGCGACGCGTGGATGCTTCGGGAGCATCTGATCTTCATCGGATGCACGATAGTGAAAATACTGCATGATCTTCATTGGACGCATCATGAGCGCACGATCGTGGAGATCTTCATCGGAGGATGGCTATCGGATGGCTGGATTAAGAAAGTTCATGAACCCCGATCGCCGCGCGATCAAGGCCCCATCGTCGCACAATTGGAGCCATGATTGCTTCGCAGTGATGGCCCACGATCATGGGGCGATGGTGGCCATCAATCGGCCCCTCTTACCGGATCAAACGGTCCAATTTTTTCGGGCAAAATTCCCTATAAAAATTGATGAACTCTCTCCTTTGTAACTTAACTCTTGATTGAATCGTGAAGGAATTAAACAATTTTAAAGCAAGATCTCGAGTTCTTCGTGATCCCCCCACGTTTAGACTCGATTGCAATCCAATCGGAGCGGTATTAATCACGAATTTCCATCCGATTTCATCAAATTTTCCCCTTGAACGCCGAACGTCCGCGAGGAAGAAATCGAGCAAATTCTCTTCAATCCGCGTGAATTGAAGCCCCATCTTTGCGGCAATTGGGTTAGTAATGAGATTCGGTCGATTATCTGGTGGTAATTTGAGTTTTTATTAGTTTTAGACCGTTAATTTTGAGTTTTAAGTCATAGTGTTCTTCAATTTTACATAATTTAAGTCCGAAATTTTGTTGATCTTGAAAATAGGATATCTCTCTCATTATAATTTCGGATCACTAATTTTGGTTTATTTGATTTCTTATTTCATCAGCTTTCCGTGGATAGCAAATTCGTCAAATTCCGAGATCATTTGACCTTTCAATTTAACGTTTGACCAAGCACTGTTCATTTTCAATCCGAATTTGAGCGTTGACTTTCAGGGTCAATTACTTTAAAAATATAAATCAGAATTTGATAATTTTGGTCTCTTTGGAATCCTCGGGCTCTTAGCTTTCTATTGATATATCAATTTCAAGATTTGGATAACATTTGACTAGTCAATTTGAAGATTTTCTCTGAAGTGTTCATTTTGGGGATTTTTCTGATCTTTGATTTTCAATAATTCATAAGAAATCTATTTCTTATCGAAAAATCACGAATCTTATATCAATAAATTAAATTTTCTATATATATTCTTAATATATAATTTTTGTAATCTTCTGACATCTTTTGATTCTCTGATTTTACATAAATTCGACTGTTGGTCAAAGTCAATGCTTTGACTTCGACTTTTGGCTTTTCTTTGTCAAATCTGAGATCTTAAATCTTAAAATTCCCTATTTAGTATATTTATTTCATTTCTATTCATAAAATCTCATTTCTACTTCTTTAAAACCTCTTTTAAACCTAAGTTTTACCAAGTCAACTCTACAATAAAAGTCAACCTTGTTCTCTGTGGATCGACTAGATACTTACACTTTACTTGATTTTCTATCTTTGTCATTGTGAGTTCGGTATTATAAATTTTGTTTGACCGACATTTATGTGTTTTAATGACCGTATAAAACTCTTCGCCAAGCCCCTAGGTGCAACCTTCTTTATCATTGCCACAATCATCTCTTTCTTGAAGCATATTTAGATTTCAACAACACAAGATATCATGGTGAGCATAAGTCTAACTGTGGTTTATGCACCTACATGCAACAAGATCTTATGACTTGTTGAAGTCAAAAGTCATGCACAGTCATTCTCTCTAGTGCAAAGCGAAGTACTGAGTTATATCCTATACTTACATGGAGATACAATGGGTATTTTGGCCAATTCATGATCATGGCTTTCCAATACAAGGGACTCTGTCAATATTTTGTGATAATGAAACCATGATAGAAGGAATCTGATGTAGGATATTTTAGAAGAGGTATCTAAATCCTACAATAGGGGAGGATCTATGAATGATATCAGTGAGAATAATGTAGGATAGATACTTTAAAATAAATAGAACTATATGTGGGAAGGATAATAGGAGAATAAATGGATGATAATGGTGATAAAATTATATGTTAGTAGAGAAGAGAGATAGAATGGATGATATTAATGCGATAATAGAGAATATAATTAGAGGAAGAGTGATATTATTATATTGTATAATATGAGATAGTGGATGAGGGAAGAGAGAAAGGATAATAAGAGAAGCGAGAATAGAGAAGGTACGGTGGATAGGATAGGACGGAAATAGGGAAACGGGAATCTCATGTGGACTTACGGATCTTAATATGAACTATCACACGAGTAAAGATTGAGGATGAATACCTGATGAAAAGAAGGAAGAAGCGATGCTCCCGAATCGCTTCACTGAACCGGATTTTCCTCGACAGACGACAGAACGGGAGGGAGAAATGGAGAGGAAGATAGAACTCGGAGAGGAGAGAAGGTGCGAGAGGGATGATGGAGACACAGGGAAGACGATGAAACACAAAGGTAAACACGAACCAAAAGGTAACCGATTTATCATTAAACAACTTATTTTTCTTTACAGTCGATTCCCTTTTTAAAGGAGAAGAAGATAGAAGTTTACGAATAAAGAGACGGGTCGCGGAAGGAGCGGCAGTTGTTGCGGTTTCTTTACCTCCTCGTACGTTAATTTCAGGTTTCTTTTTTGACGGGATAACCACGTGTGCAGAAACGCCCGCGGGAAGCATTTCCGTAAGTCAACGCCCACGATAGTTTTTCTCTAGAGCGCTTATAAATATGCAGTTCGCGATTTACTCTTCGGAACCAGTTGAGCCCATTGATATTCTGTCGTCGGGATTGTGGGGAAGCTGTGGCGACGTGGAGAGAGTTTAATCGCTGAGGATAACGACGAGAGTCGTTTGCTGGGCTTTCCTTGGTTATATTCCCAGTTATTTCCTTTTTTCTCGCTGGAAGTCAACGCTCGTGGTATCGTCTCTCTTGCGTACTTGTACAGCAGAATAAGAGTCTCCCTTTAGTGATAGTTACGGCCTATCTTCATGAACGCCTTCTTGTCTCTGACGTTTTGAAATTCCAGTGGAGGATATGGATAGGAGGCTGAGACGACCGGCGATAGCTATGACGGTCTTCTCTTCTTCAAACCGAACTTCCGTTTCTTTAAGTACGACTTCCATGTAGGCTGAACTGCTGATGAAAAGATAGATAGGAGGCGACGAATAAATAGATAGCTCGTGAGATTAGATCGGAACGGTCATCTAGTCGGGATAGTGATTGTGCACCCGTGTGGCTGAGTCTGGATCTTTTATCATACAGCTTACTTTCTGAAGATTAAGGAGGCGACACTCACGCTCAAAGAGGAGAGCGGATCGAGTCCTTTACGCGATCGCAAAACAAGGCCTCTCTGCCAGCGAACTTCTGGAAGATGTCGACGGTGGCAAGTGGGAGATAGTCCTGTCAAGATTTTTCTTCTTCCTTTTCTGTCTCACTTCTTCACTTGGACTCAGTCGTGAACGATGACGCGTGACGCTTTCATGATGATAAAGAATTGACGTGGTCCCGAAATGGTCAAGGATGACTTGGCGGCAAACGCAATTCGCGACGAAGATGGAAAGGTAAGGATTTGGTTTCGTGGAGAGAATATGGGAGTTAGACCATAAGATGCTCAACAATCTTTGCTTCGTCACGGTTCCACTCCAATAGGGAGATTATAAGTGCCTTCCATGATGACTGTAGAATGTTATTTAAACCCTTTTGATGTTGATAGATTCTCTGAATGAGGTATATGAAGGCTGAGACGGAGGTTGATATTGAGGACAGCTTTCCTTCATACTCTTCACGCCTGATTCTATCATGCTCGTTGCTCTCATGATGGCTGAAGGACAAGATATGTAAACTTGTTGGCCTTGACTTTTCTTGGAGGGCTTGAATACACCATTGTCTTGATAATCCACAGTCGTGAAGCTTGCTGGCACGTGAAGCTTATTGATAGAAATCATGGAAGTATTGATAAGTGAGAACTGTCATGATAGATATCATGCTGCCTTGTAGGAATTCCTCTTTGTTCTTGGGTAAAATAAGAGATAGTTTCTTCTATTAGATCTCTCCTAAAATCTAACTATAGGTGGTATTCAAAGGGAGAAGGAAAATAACAAATATGTTTCTATTATTTTCTTTGAGATCATTAAATATAACTATACAAGGTTACCTATGACATAGTGGATATGGTTTGGCAAATAGGAATCTATATCAAAGATAAAAGGGTGGTTGACTTGGTCTTTCAAAGAATTCTAGGTTTCTAAAGATAAGGATTAAATGTTTGACCAAGTCAATCTTTAGATCAGTATAAAATAGGAAAGGTGGGAAATAATTCCCTTAAGATCTACACTCTCTTTAATTATTTAGAGAGGTCTTTTTTTATCCATTTAATGAATGGATAATCTTTCAAACTCATGAATTAGGAGGAGGAGGAGGAGGAGGATAGGTTCACTTAAAACCCTTGTGTTCATGTTTCAAAATAATTCTCCATCAGAATCCCATCTTTCTTGAGCACATCAATCACATTGAGATAGGATGCTTGGTGGTCTCATCATTAGTTCTTATGTTACCTCATCCAATAACCTTTGTGAATATTCTTATTAAGGATTTATCCATTACGTCATATGACTCCATCTCTCACAAGCGAGGTTTGTTTGGTCTGTATGCTCCAGCTTGATGGGGAGGGTGAGACAATATGGCCCTGGTGGCATTCTTATAATTTTTGGGTTTCCTACTCTCTCTCCTCCTTTCAATAGATGTGCCTCTCTTCTCTCCTATAGATTAATCTACCAATCTATTCACTCTCTATATTTCCTCATAGTTTTTCCTCCTTTGGAAGTAGTTTGTAGGACAAGTTTCTCAAGGAGAATACAAGGATTATAATATCTTTCAGAAGTTAATCCAAGAAAATGCCTAAAATATCTTCTTATACTAAGAACAGTTATAATATCAATGAAACAATTAACTTGTATACTACCCTTTAGATGGTTACAATTGTGAATAAAAATAAAACAGAAGTGAATCAAAAATTAAAAATTATTTTTTAAGCATTCCCCTCATATGGCATGTGCGGTTCGCTTATGAGGTCAAGTTCAAAAATTGTGAGGGTTCTCTAGTACGTTCTTCTACAATCTATTTTGCAATCTTCAACTACATTCATAGAGCATATGGTTCCCATATGGAACTAATCTTCTTGGGTTGACTTGGTCAACACACGTATATTACCTACTCATCGGTATTTTAAAAATACAAATTATGTTCCCATAATTTCATTAAACTTTGAAATTATGCCAATCAAAAAGCTTATTTAGGAAGATAAGGACTAATGTTGATCATTTGACCTCAATTTGACTTCAAAAAAGACACCAATTAGCTCATTGACCACTAAAATCTTTTATTGCTTCCCTTATGTTTCTTTACTTAATTAATTCCATGAATAGAGTTCAACCATGAAAATTTAATTTATCTACTTCCAATATCATTAATTACATTCTTAATTATTGAGATTTTTTTACCAATTCAAAGCAATATTGTAATAAGCATGTCTAGATCACTATATTCATATGGGATTCTAGATCTTGCAAAAAGATATAATGATGAAGTTTTATGGAACTAATTTTATCATCAATCTAGGGAACAACCATCTTCATTTTATTACTTAAATGAGTTGATATCCGCTTGCTCTATCACCTCCATCAATCTCCTCTTCCACCTCCCACTACCTCTATTCTTGAAAAAATATTCTCTCCCTACATATCCTTGCCCCTTAATAAGCTGATTTTTGGGGTTTAATTATGCCATTTTTGCAAAAAAAATTAAACTTATACATAATATATCTAAGATTTTAACCTTAAAAACAAATAACCAAGTATAGAATGAGAAAGGGATTGAACCACAAAATAGACCAATCACTAGATCGAAAAAAAAAATGTAATATTTTTTTAGAAAATGGATCTGATCTATAAAAAAAAGAGAAATGTGTGATGAGCAAAAGGGATGCAAGCAATGATCCAAAACACTCAAATCTCCTATGGAAGATAAAAATATTCTAGATCATAGATTGTGACAATGTTGTTTGAAAGTGTTTTCATGATATAGAAGATGAAGACTGAGAGAAACAAATCTCAAATCTATGCATAATCAATATTTTACCCTAGCAATGCTCTTGTTTCAATCACTCATTTGAGAGCTGGTACATTTTGCTCAAACTTGGCCTCTTGTGTCCGACATGAGGAATGACAAAAACAAGGAAGAAACTCATTAGAAATGATACTTCGATCACAAATGACAATATGTAGCATCCTTCTTTCCTCCGGATGGCCCATGCTAGAGGTGTACAAGTCAACTTTCTTTCTCTCCTTGTTGGCATGGTTGAAACGCCAAAATTCTACGTTGTCTTTTGCGCACATTCTCCTTCTTTGATACCTCGTATGTCAGAACTTGAATTCCAAAATCTGAAAAAGGTAGAATGATTACTGAGGCGATCCTTCTGAAAATTTTGACGATGAATCATATTTCGCCACGTGTGCATTCATTTTCTATGCAGCTTGCATCTACTTTTGTGGCAGCCAATCAGAGGTCATTGGATCGTGCTTTGTTGCCGGCGATCAGGTCATGTCAGTGAGAACATCCACATTGACCGATGAAAAAAAGACTCTTTTTTCATTGGTTGATGCTCTGTCAATGTCAGCATCATCTTCAATTTTGCTAAAGATTCACCTATCATACCTAAAATAGAAATAAAAAAAAGAGTAATTAGTCCCATCATGGTGCTAATCAGTGGTAGAAACCGATGATGAGTGCCATTATGATCACAGCTGTGATTGTGCCATGTGGTGTGATCATGTAAATTCCTCAAATATAGTTAAAAATGTGAAAATTAATAAAACCATTAATAACTTTAAACAATTTAAAAGTCATTTTGAGTTAAAAAAATTCCCAAAAAATAGCAGAAAAATCAGAACTTCTTTCTAAAAATAACTTTAATTATTTCAGACCATGATAACATGCATGTGTAAATATTTTCATGTAAGTAAATGCATTTTAATTTGAAAGTAAATAGAAAATTCATGTTTTGACATAAAGAGTTATTTTTCCTGATCAATGAATGTCATAAAATATTAATGGAATGTTATCAAATCATGAAATATTATGAATGTCCTTGTATCATAAAGATTGTCAAATTAATTCATGATGACATACATTTATAATCAATTTACATGTTATCTTAGTGGGCCCCTCTCCAGCCCCGTTGTAGCCGTTGCTGCAAATACATTTATAATTAATCAATTTGTCCCGTTCTCTCTAGCCCTTGCTGCAATAAGAACCTGGCTACTCTATACTTGCTAGTCTGCTTTCATTTCTCATTTTCCTGGCCTACGGCCCATCCTGCAACGGGGCTTTAGAAAAAGAGAGGATTGCATCGACAACTTTGCCGTAATGTGTGACTCGTCTGATCTACTCTTCTATTTTCGTTGCTGGCACTAATTTCAGTTGTTGTTACTGTAGGGGGCAAGCTTTCTTTATGGTGGGGGGGGAGTATTTCTTAATTCTCTCAGACAGTTTTAGGTCTGCTGGCACTGTCTTTGCAATGGCGTCCTGTGGGACCTGGCAGGCGCGTCTACTGCTAGGAAAACTCGAAATACTCCCTTTGATCTGTTTCGAATCCTCTCTTTCCAAATTCAGCCGTCTTCTATTTTTGGTAATCAACCCCGAAAGGAAACGGTGCTGTCTTTCTCTTCGAATTTTGAAATCAATAATTTAACCGCTGACGGTTTCGTCAGCGGTCCAGCAGTCTAATTAGTAATCACCGGTCGTCGCGCCACTCTAATCAGTAGTCTTGGGACTCTTAAGGCCCGCCAGTGTCTCCATTCCGGCACTGTCCTGCACCTTTTTGAGTCCCCTTTTTGAGAATAAGAAAAGTCCCCTTTTTGAGAAAGTTGCCGTTAACCAACTCCACCGACCCTTCCCTTCTCCTAACCCTAGCATTCTTCTGGTCGCAGAACGCCTTCTCTCCTCTCTTCTGTCCAGCGTCTCCAGCGACTTTCTCTAGAGGACGTCGATCTATCATCCTTCTCTAAAGGTGACTGGTGAGCTTCCTCCTCGTTGTCGACTTCTGTCTTATATCCTATTTTTGGTCATCTGCAAGATATTTCGTTGCAAGCTGCCGTTCTGGGTGAAACTCTATGTACTGGCAGCTTGTTTATTTCCACGGGATACTCCAGTTTGAATCAATTTCAGTAAGAAAGACCTGCTATATACTGATCTCACTATTCAATTCAAGTTATATTGAACTCTCAGAAAAAAAAACCGCCGAATGAGAGGGGATTTGCTTGTTTGTAAGTACTTCGAGTTAGGGTATATGTTATGTTATCAATGCAGTAAGATAGCCGGGAAGATTTGAGAATAAATGCCGAATAATTTAGTAAATCCGGTCACTGATATCTCTATATTTTTAGCTACGTTCAAATTCTATTTTTTGTCTGTATGCCGAGGATATTTTAGCAAACATTGTTGATATCATAGATCAGTAGCATATCCTGTATTGGGACCCAGTTGTGAAAGTACCATACAGAGTATAAAAATAAGTGCTACCCTCTCTGTTGCCTGTTCTACGGTATGAAGATTAGGCAAAATAATGTTTAGTCCAATAATCTTTTCTTGTGATGCATTCCCTTCTCGATCCATCTCTCCTTATTAAACCTGTCTTACATTGACGATTTCAATCTGAAAAAATGCAGGTTTCGGTGCTCCTTGAAGTGCAGACATTGCTGGAAGTATCCTCAGGCACAGGAAAGCCTAGGATCAGCAATGAGCTTTTTCACGTCATCTGTGAAATTTTCAGGTCTTAAGTGAGTACCCCTGACTTCAGCTTTATGGTCCAGTGGATTTATGATCATCAACTTCATTTCTTTGTCTTTAAAAAACAGAATAAAATTTTCCATCGTTGCTCATGATTTGGGGAAAGATATCTGATTGATTAGGTACCTGAGGTGGAATGAAATCATAAAAGTGCTCTCATATGATGCTATATCATATGTGAGGATGAGTTCTTGCAACATAATGAACCTTTTCGACCCATATGTAGAATTCTGGACTTGGCCCTAAAAGTAAAAGACCACGATGTCAATCAGGTTTGGACTGTGTTTTCTGGAAAATCACAAGATTTTCGTACAAGTATAAGTATTAGTATGAGTAATATTTGTATTAGTTGTAGTAGTAGGGGAGAGGGAGAGAGTCCCCTAGCAATATCCTTGATGCCCTTCCATATTGCTCCCTTCTCTTTTTTATTGTCCCCTAGCAGTTACTTGACCGTAACTTTCTTTTGATTGGGCTAAGAGATAGTCTTGTCAGTTGGAACATCATGAGTCCTGTGATTCCTCATTTTCTTTGTTATGTAATCAGATGATTCTTACCATCACACCCCTCTAGAGATTTCACCTCTCCCCCAGGATGAAGCTGCAGGATATGGTTGTCAATTGCAGGGGATTACCCTCAAGTTGCTTCAAAATCAGGCATGCCCTTTCACTTATATTAGGTTCCTCTGGGAAAATTCCTTTCCTTCATAGTGTCTTAGGGTTCACAAGGCATTTGTGATATTTAGACAAATTGGGTGGTAATGGCTGTAGTGAAGCCAAATATCCTACTGTCTTCTTATGGAAGTAATATGGAATACCATATGCGCTGCACAGAAATTTGGTAGATCCAACCTGTAAGCTACTGGTCCAATTTGGTCTAGTATCATGTCAAGAAGTTTAGCAAGGCTAAGACATTAACCAAAAGCCTCTTGAGAGATAGACTCCCAAGAGAATGCATTGTTGTTGAGAATCTGGGTCAATTACCATGCTTAAGTTGCAAAATTTTTTAGGAGTTGTATATAGTAACCTGCCAAACCCAGGAAGCTACATAATTCACTTACATTTGCAGGATTGGGTGAATTTTTTTGCTATTATTAGTGATCCTTTAATCGGAAAGTAATGGCCCCAGTTCTCCATATAATCTTCCCAAGGTGACGCTTTTCTTGATTGATTTCTAATTCATGTTCCACTTAATAGCAGAAGACTATGCTCAGTTGTGTCTTGTGTCCTCAATGGATTTGCTACACATTAGAAAATTTTCTAAAGATCAAGACGTTTGATTTTTAAAAGGGCTTGAAGACATATGTCGTAAAAGATCAGGAAACAATTGTCAGCCCAATGTAGGATCTGGCCCAAGGTGAAGCCTATATAAGGCTAGCCTGGGGCTGGAAATCAGACAGCTAGTAATCCGAAAAATCTCCATTTAGCCCTAATCCTCCTTCCCGCAGAATCCCCTAACTTCTTTGCTATTACTTACTGTCGCAGGTCCTCTCCCTCTTCAGTGTAGCTTGGTGACTTCTTTCCTGTTTAACCAACTCCCTGGACTTGATATCTTCTCTCTCAATCTCTTGAAAAGAATTATTGTTTCAGTACCAAGAATCACCTTTCATTTTGAATTCTGGAATTCAAAGGTTGTATCAGATTGAAACATTCTGGATTATTTGGATAAGCTAAAAGCCATCATCTTGAACTCATAGTGGTCCTCATGAATTCTAAATGCTGTTCTCGAATGTCTGCATTGTTCTCACAGTTTGATATTAGCCTCATTTGAGGTTGAAATTGTGGAAGATTTTTCTGTTATGAAGATCCTCCATTTGTCGATCTACACAGGTATTAGCAGAAAGAAAATAAGAAAAAAAGGAAAAATTGACTAGAGAAAAATGATAGGAAAAAGAACAAAAACATATGAAAAAGAAGAAGAGGGAAGAAATAGAAATGATGATATGTAGAAAACTCTGAAAAGATTGTGGGGGAGAAAGGCAAAACTAAAAGAGGTGGTTTGTCACATCTCAGCTATGCTTTCATGTTCTATTTTTCGATCAAATTATGTCTACTTATAACTGATGTTTTTCTATACATGGCCATGTGTTAGCTGCAATGGAGGTTCTAAGGCATATCGACCTCAGGTCAGTACTCTGCAATCTGCCATCAGACCTTCCCAAGAACACAACTTAGAGTAAGCACATTTTAGAAATTCTACTTGTCAAAAACTAAAGTATTGGTTCTTTATCTCAATGTTTGTTTTCTTAATTGTAGCTTCTGCTATCTTTCGCTTCTCATATGGTGGTTGTTATATTATTTCAGGGATTGAATTGTAAGTGCCAAACATGATATGCTCTACTGACATAGTGGTGGGAGCCCGTTTTATTTGAGGTAATCATATCCTCAGATTGTCATAGTCTTGCCTTAAATCCCATGTCCTGCAACTAGCATTCAAAGGCATTCATTGTTTCTGGATATTCCCTATGTTGTTCCATATAGTTCTTGCTGCGTCTAATATTTGTATCTAATATTAGTTTTGGATTTCTATGGAGCTTCTTGAGATTCAACATATAGATGGCCAATAAATCCTGTTTCTTCATTTTTTTGTCAGATTTGAAGCCATTTGGCTTCAGAACACAATACCGGAGGAAAAAATTTTGAGAAATGGTATCTGGCAAACATTTGGAAATATCGGCATAAAATGGAAAAGAAGAAAAAAACTGAAAGAAGAAAAAAGGAAAAAGAAAAAAGGACTGATAAAAAATGAAACGAAAAGAGAGGAAATGAAATTTTGGAAAAGAGAACAGGGGAAGAAATACAAATAATGACTAATAGCAAACTCTGAGAAGATTGCTGGCGGAGAAAGGCCATACTAAAGGAGGTGGCATGTCTGATCTTTGGTCTGCTTTCATTTTGTGACTCTCTATGCAATTATGTCTATTTATAACTGACTTTTTTTCCCTGTAGATGGCCACGTGCTAGCCGCAATGGAGGTGCCAAGGCGTATCAACTTCAGGCGGGTACCGTGCAATCTGCCTTCAGACCTTGCCAAGAACACAACTTAGAGTATGCACATTTTAGACCTCCTAATTGTCAAAAACTAAACTATGGGTTCTTTAGCACAATGTTTGTTTTCCTAATCATTGCTTTTTCTATCTTTCGCTCCTCAGGGATTGACTTGTAAGCACCAAACATGATATGCTCTGCTGACATTGCAGGGAGCTTGTTCTATTAGAGGTAATCATATCCTCAAATTGTAATTGTTTCACCTTAAATCTCATGTCCTGCAACAAGCATTTGTAGGCGTTCGTTGTTTTTGGATCTTTCCTTTGTTGTTCAAATTAGTTCCTGCTGCTTCTTGATTTGCATAAAATAGGAAAATAAGGATTTCAAAGCAGCTTCTTAGGATGCAGAATATTTATGGCAAAGAAATCGTGCTTTTTGATGTCAATTTCAGATTTGAAGCTGTTCAGCTTCAAAAGAAACTGCTGGAGGTCAAAACTATGAGACATGATAGCTGGGCTGCATTTGAAAGTATCTGCATAAAATGGAAAAGAAGAAAAAAACTTAAGGAAGAAAAAATAAAAAAGAAAGAAAGAAAAGACGAAAAAAAAGAGGAAAAAAGAAAGAAAGAGAAAAAAAAAAAGAGAATGGGCCTGAGAAAAAATTAAAAGAAAGAATAGAAATAAAATTATGCATATGAAGAGGGGAAGAAATAGAGCTAGTAAGTTATTAAACACTATGAAAAGATTGCTGGAGAAGAAAGGCCCAGCTAAAAGAGGTTGTTTGTCGAATCTTTAGCGGTGCTTTTGTGTTCTATCTGTCTATGGAATTATGTCTACTTATAACTGATGTTTTTCTTTTCACAGCCATGCACTAGCCGCAATGGAGGCATTAAGGCATATCGACTTAAAGCGGGTGCTATGCAATCAAAGTGTCAGACCTTCCTAAGAACTTCGCTTAGAGTCTGCACATTTTAGGACTCCTACATGACAAAAGATGGCAAATAAAGTATAGGTTCTTTAGCGGTATGTTTGTTTTAGTAATTGTACCTTCAACAGTTTTTGGCTCCTCATATAGTGGTTGTTATGATATTTCAGGGATTCACTCGTAAGAGCCAAACATTAAATGCTCTGCTGACATAGTGCGGGAAGTCATTGAGTTAGAGGTACGCATATCCTCACATTGTCTTAGAATCGCCTGAAACCTCATGTCTTGGAAAAGGCATTCGTAGGTGTTCGTTGTTTTTGGATCTTCGCTTTGTTGCTCATTGAGTTCTTGTTGCTTTTTAATTTGCATAAACTGGGAAAGAACATATTTCAAAATAGCTTGTTGAGATTCAAAAACTAGATGGCAAATAAATCCCGTTTCTTTATATTTTTTTCAGACTTGAAATTCTTTGGCTTCAAAAGACAATGCAGGAGGCCAGTCCATGAGAAATGATAGCAGGCAAGCATTTGGAAGTATCTGCATGATACAGAAAAGAAGAATAAAAAAGGAACGAGGAGGAGAAAGAGGAAAAAAAGAAAGAGAAAAAAGGAAAAAGGGAGAAAGAGGAAAAAAAGAAAGAGAGGAAAAAGGAGGAAAAAGAGGAAAAAAAGAAAAAGAAAAAAAAGGAAAAGGAAAAAAAAGAAAGAGGAAAAAAAGAAAGAGGAAAAAAAAGAAAGAGGAAAAAAAAAGGAAAAACGAAAAAAAAGAAAGAGGAAAAGAAAGAGAAAAAAGAGAGAAAGGGACTGAGAAAAAATTAAAAGATAGAATAGAAATAAAATTATGAATATGAAGAGGGGAAGAAATAGAGCTAGTGAGTTTTTGAACACTCTGAAAAGGTTGCTGCAGAAGAAAGGCCAAGCTAAAAGAGGTTGTTTGAAGAATCTTAGCGGTGCTTTTGTGTTCTGTCTGTCTACGGAATTATGTCTACTTATAACTGATGTTTTTCTTTTCACAGCCATGCACTAGCCGAACTGGAGGCATTAAGGCTTATCGACTAAAAGCGAGTGCTATGCAATCAAGGGTCAGACCTTCCTAAGAACTTCGCTTATAGTCTGCTCATTTTAGGACTCCTACATGACAAAAGATGGCAAATAAAGTATAGGTTCTTTAGCGGTATGTTTGTTTCAGTAATTGTACCTTCAACAGTTTTTGGCTCCTCATATAGTGGTTGTTATGGTATTTCAGGGATTCACTCATAAGAGCCAAGCATTAAATGCTCTGCTGACATAGTGGGGGAAGTCATTGAGTTAGAGGTACGTATATCCTCACATTGTCTTAGAATCGCCTGAAACCTCGTGTCTTGGAAAAGGCATTCGTAGGTATTCGTTGTTTTTGGGTCTTCTCTTTGTTGCTCATTGAGTTCTTGTTGCTTTTTAATTTGCATAAATTGGGAAAGAACATATTTCAAAGTAGCTTGTTGAGATTCAAAATATAGATGGCAAATAAATCATGTTTCTTTAATTTTTTTTTCAGACTTGAAATTCTCTGGCTTCAGAAAACAATGCAGGAGGTCAATCTATGAGAAATGATAGCATGCAAGCATTTGGAAGTATCTGCATGATACGGAAAAGAAGAATAAGAAAGAAAAGAGGAAAAAAAGAGAAGAAAAAAGAAGAAAGAGGAAAAAAAGAAAGGGAAAGAAAGAGGATGAGAGAAAAAAAGGAGAAAGTGGAAAAAGAAAGAGAGAGGAACAAAAAGAAAGAGGAGAAATAGGAAGAGAGGAAAAAAAGAAGGAGAAAAAAAGAAAGTGAAAAAAAAGAGAAAATGACTGAAAAAAAGTTAAAAGGTAGAATAGAAATAAAATTATGAATATGAAGATGGGAAGAAATAGAGCTAGTGAGTTTTTAAACACTCTGAAAAGGTTGCTGCAGAAGAAAGGCCAAGCTAAAAGAGGTTGTTTGTCGAATCTTAGCGGTGCTTTTGTGTTCTGTCTGTCTACGGAATGATGTCTACTTATAACTGATGTTTTTCTTTTCACAGCCATGCACTAGCCGCACTGGAGGCATTAAGGCATATCGACTTACAGCGAGTGCTATGCAATCAAGTGTCAGACCTTCCTAAGAACTTCGCTGAGAGTCTGCTTATTTTAGGACTCCTACATGACAAAAGAGGGCAAATAAAGTATAGGTTCTTTAGCAGTATGTTTGTTTTAGTAATTGTACCTTCAACAGTTTTTGGCTCCTCAGATAGTGGTTGTTATGGTATTTCAGGGATTCACTCGTAAGAGCCAAGCATTAAATGCTCTGCTGACATAGTGGAGGAAGTCATTGAGTTAGAGGTACGCATATCCTCACATTGTCTTAGAATCGCCTGAAACCTCGTGTCTTGGAAAAGGCATTCGTAGGTGTTCGTTGTTTTTGGGTCTTCTCTTTGTTGCTCATTGAGTTCTTGTTGCTTTTTAATTTGCATAAATTGGGAAAGAACATATTTCAAAGTAGCTTGTTGAGATTCAAAATGTAGATGGCAAATAAATCATGTTTCTTTATTTTTTTTCAGACTTGAAATTCTCTGGCTTCAGAAGACAATGCAGGAGGTCAATCTATGAGAAATGATAGCATGCAAGCATTTGGAAGTATCTGCATGATACGGAAAAGAAGAATAAGAAAGGAAAGAGGAAAAAAAGAGAGAAGACAAAAGAAGAAAGAGGAAAAAAAGAAAGGGGAAAAAAAGAAAGAGGAACAAAAAAGAAAAAGGAAAAAAGAAAGAGGAAAAGAAAGAAAGAGGAACAAAAGAAAGAGAAAAGAAGAAAGAGAAAGAGGAAAAAAAGGAGAAAAAAAGAAAGAGAAAAAAAAAGAAAAAAAAGAGAAAGTGACGGAGAAAAAGTTAAACCATAGAATAGAAATAAAATTATGAATATGAAGATGGGAAGAAATAGAGCTAGTGAGTTTTTAAACACTCTGAAAAGGTTGCTGCAGAAGAAAGGCCCAGCTAAAAGAGGTTGTTTGTGGAATCTTAGCGGTGCTTTTGTGTTCTATCTGTCTACGGAATTATGTCTACTTATAACTGATGTTTTTCTTTTCGCAGCCATGCACTAGCCGCAATGGAGGCATTAAGGCATATCGACTTAAAGCGGGTGCTATGCAATAAAGTGTCAGACCTTCCTAAGAACTTCGCTTAGAGTCTGCACATTTTAGGACTCCTACATGACAAAAGATGGCAAATAAAGTATAGGTTCTTTAGCGGTATGTTTGTTTTAGTAATTGTACCTTCAACAGTTTTTGGCTCCTCATATAGTGGTTGTTATGATATTTCAGGGATTCACTCGTAAGAGCCAAACATTAAATGCTCTGCTTACATAGTGGCGGAAGTCATTGAGTTAGAGGTACGCATATCCTCACATTGTCTTAGAATCGCCTGAAACCTCGTGTCTTGGAAAAGGCATTCGTAGGTGTTCGTTGTTTTTGGGTCTTCTCTTTGTTGCTCATTGAGTTCTTGTTGCTTTTTAATTTGCATAAATTGGGAAAGAACATATTTCAAAGTAGCTTGTTGAGATTCAAAATGTAGATGGCAAATAAATCATGTTTCTTTATTTTTTTTCAGACTTGAAATTCTCTGGCTTCAGAAGACAATGCAGGAGGTCAATCTATGAGAAATGATAGCAGGCAAGCATTTGGAAGTATCTGCATGATACGGAAAAGAAGAATAAGAAAGAAAAAGAGGAAGAGAGAGAAGACAAAAAGAAGAAAAGAGGAAAAAAAGGAAAAGGGGAAAAAAAGAAAGAGGAGCAGAAAAAAAGGAAAAAAAGAAAGAGGAAAAAGAAAGAAAGAGGAAACAAAAAAGAAAGAGAAAGAAAAAGAAAAGAGAAAAAAAGAAAGAGGAAAAAAAGGAAAAAAAAGAAAGAGAAAAAAGAAGAAAAAAAAAATGACTGAGAAAAAGTTAAAAGATAGAAGAGAAATAAAATTATGAATATGAAGATGGGAAGAAATAGAGCTAGTGAGTTTTTAAACACTCTGAAAAGGTTGCTGCAGAAGAAAGGCCCAGCTAAAAGAGGTTGTTTGTGGAATCTTAGCGGTGCTTTTGTGTTCTATCTGTCTATGGAATTATCTCTACTTATAACTGATGTTTTTCTTTTCACAGCCATGCACTAGCCGCAATGGAGGCATTAAGGCATATCGACTTAAAGCGGGTGCTATGCAATAAAGTGTCAGACCTTCCTAAGAACTTCGCTTAGAGTCTGCACATTTTAGGACTCCTACATGACAAAAGAGGGCAAATAAAGTATAGGTTCTTTAGCGGTATGTTTGTTTTAGTAATTGTACCTTCAACAGTTTTTGGCTCCTCAGATAGTGGTTGTTATGATATTTCAGGGATTCACTCGTAAGAGCCAAACATTAAATGCTCTGCTTACATAGTGGGGGAAGTCATTGAGTTAGAGGTACGCATATCCTCACATTGTCTTAGAATCGCCTGAAACCTCGTGTCTTGGAAAAGGCATTCGTAGGTGTTCGTTGTTTTTGGGTCTTCTCTTTGTTGCTCATTGAGTTCTTGTTGCTTTTTAATTTGCATAAATTGGGAAAGAACATATTTCAAAGTAGCTTGTTGAGATTCAAAATGTAGATGGCAAATAAATCATGTTTCTTTATTTTTTTTCAGACTTGAAATTCTCTGGCTTCAGAAGACAATGCAGGAGGTCAATCTATGAGAAATGATAGCATGCAAGCATTTGGAAGTATCTGCATGATACGGAAAAGAAGAATAAGAAAGGAAAGAGGAAAAAAAGAGAGAAGACAAAAGAAGAAAGAGGAAAAAAAGAAAGGGGAAAAAAAGAAAGAGGAAAAAAAAAGCAAAAAAAAGAAAAAGGAAAAAAAAGAAAGAGGAAAAGAAAGAAAGAGGAACAAAAGAAAGAGAAAAAAAAAAGAAAGAGAGAAAGAGGAAAAAAGGAGAGAAAGAGAAAAAGAAAAGAGAAAAAAAGAGAAAGTGACGGAGAAAAAAGTTTAAACCATAGAATAGAAATAAACATTATGAATATGAAGATGGGGAAGAAATAGAGCTAGTGAGTTTTTTTAAACACTCTGAAAAAGGTTGCTGCAGAAGAAAGGCCCAGCTAAAAAGAGGTTGTTTCTGGAATCTTAGCGGTGCTTTTGTGTTCTATCTGTCTACGGAATTATGTCTTCTTATAACTGATGTTTTTTTCTTTTCACAGCCATGCACTAGCCGCAATGGAGGCATTAAGGCATATCGACTTAAAGTGAGTGCTATGCAATCAAGTGTCAAACCTTCCTAAGAACTTCGCTTAGAGTCTGCACATTTTAGGACTCCTACATGACAAAAAGATGGAAAATAAAGTATAGGTTCTTTAGCGGTATGTTTGTTTTAGTAATTGTACCTTCAACAGTTTTGGGCTCCTCATATAGTGGTTGTTATGCTATTTCAGGGATTCACTCATAAGACCCAAGCATTAAATGCTCTGCTGACATAGTGGGGGAAGTCATTGAGTTAGAGGTACGCATATCCTCACATTGTCTTAGAATCGCCTGAAACCTCGTGTCCTGGAAAAGGCATTCGTAGGTGTTCGTTGTTTTTGGGTCTTCGCTTTGTTGCTCATTGAGTTCTTGTTGCTTTTTAATTTGCATAAATTGGGAAAGAACATATTTGAAAGTAGCTTGTTGAGATTCAAAAACTAGATGGCAAATAAATCCCGTTTCTTTATATTTTCTTCAGACTTGAAATTCTCTGGCTTCAAAAGACAATGCAGGAGGCCTATCCATGAGAAATGATAGCAGGCAAGCATTTGGAAGTATCTGCATGATACCGAAAAGAAGAATAAGAAAGGAACGAGGAAAAAAAAAAAGGAAAAAAAAAGAAAGAGGAAAAAAAAGAAAGAGAAAAAAAAGGAAAAGGAAAAAAAAGAAAGAGGAAAAAAAGAATGAGAAAAAAAAGGAAAAGGAAAAAAAAGAAAGAGGAAAAAAAGAAAGAGAAAAAAAAGCAAAAGGAAAAAAAACGAAAGAGGAAAAAAAGAAATAGGAAAAAAAAGAAAGAGGAAAAAAAAAAGGAAAAACGAAAAAAAAGAAAGAGGAAAAGAAAGAGAAAAAAGAGAGAAAGGGACTGAAAAAAATTTAAAGATAGAATACAAATAAAATTTCGAATATGAAGAGGGGAAGAAATAGAGCTAGTGAGTTTTTGAACACTCTGAAAAGATTGCTGGAGAAGAAAGGCCAAGCTAAAAGAGGTTGTTTCTCGAATCTTAGCGGTGCTTTTGTGTTCTATCTGTCTACGGAATTATGTCTTCTTATAACTGATGTTTTTCTTTTCACAGCCATGCACTAGCCGCAGTGGAGGCATTAAGGCATATCGACTTAAAGTGAGTGCTATGCAATCAAGTGTCAAACCTTCCTAAGAACTTCGCTTAGAGTCTGCACATTTTAGGACTCCTACATGACAAAAGATGGAAAATAAAGTATAGGTTCTTTAGCGGTATGTTTGTTTTAGTAATTGTACCTTCAACAGTTTTGGGCTCCTCATATAGTGGTTGTTATGCTATTTCAGGGATTCACTCATAAGACCCAAGCATTAAATGCTCTGCTGACATAGTGGGGGAAGTCATTGAGTTAGAGGTACGCATATCCTCACATTGTCTTAGAATCGCCTGAAACCTCGTGTCCTGGAAAAGGCATTCGTAGGTGTTCGTTGTTTTTGGGTCTTCGCTTTGTTGCTCATTGAGTTCTTGTTGCTTTTTAATTTGCATAAATTGGGAAAGAACATATTTGAAAGTAGCTTGTTGAGATTCAAAAACTAGATGGCAAATAAATCCCGTTTCTTTATATTTTCTTCAGACTTGAAATTCTCTGGCTTCAAAAGACAATGCAGGAGGCCTATCCATGAGAAATGATAGCAGGCAAGCATTTGGAAGTATCTGCATGATACCGAAAAGAAGAATAAGAAAGGAACGAGGAAAAAAAAAGGAAAAAAAAAGAAAGAGGAAAAAAAAGAAAGAGAAAAAAAAGGAAAAGGAAAAAAAAGAAAGAGGAAAAAAAGAATGAGAAAAAAAAGGAAAAGGAAAAAAAAGAAAGAGGAAAAAAAGAAAGAGAAAAAAAAGCAAAAGGAAAAAAAACGAAAGAGGAAAAAAAGAAATAGGAAAAAAAAGAAAGAGGAAAAAAAAAAGGAAAAACGAAAAAAAAGAAAGAGGAAAAGAAAGAGAAAAAAGAGAGAAAGGGACTGAAAAAAATTTAAAGATAGAATACAAATAAAATTTCGAATATGAAGAGGGGAAGAAATAGAGCTAGTGAGTTTTTGAACACTCTGAAAAGATTGCTGGAGAAGAAAGGCCAAGCTAAAAGAGGTTGTTTCTCGAATCTTAGCGGTGCTTTTGTGTTCTATCTGTCTACGGAATTATGTCTTCTTATAACTGATGTTTTTCTTTTCACAGCCATGCACTAGCCGCAGTGGAGGCATTAAGGCATATCGACTTAAAGTGAGTGCTATGCAATCAAGTGTCAAACCTTCCTAAGAACTTCGCTTAGAGTCTGCACATTTTAGGACTCCTACATGACAAAAGATGGAAAATAAAGTATAGGTTCTTTAGCGGTATGTTTGTTTTAGTAATTGTACCTTCAACAGTTTTGGGCTCCTCATATAGTGGTTGTTATGCTATTTCAGGGATTCACTCATAAGACCCAAGCATTAAATGCTCTGCTGACATAGTGGGGGAAGTCATTGAGTTAGAGGTACGCATATCCTCACATTGTCTTAGAATCGCCTGAAACCTCGTGTCCTGGAAAAGGCATTCGTAGGTGTTCGTTGTTTTTGGGTCTTCGCTTTGTTGCTCATTGAGTTCTTGTTGCTTTTTAATTTGCATAAATTGGGAAAGAACATATTTGAAAGTAGCTTGTTGAGATTCAAAAACTAGATGGCAAATAAATCCCGTTTCTTTATATTTTCTTCAGACTTGAAATTCTCTGGCTTCAAAAGACAATGCAGGAGGCCTATCCATGAGAAATGATAGCAGGCAAGCATTTGGAAGTATCTGCATGATACCGAAAAGAAGAATAAGAAAGGAACGAGGAAAAAAAGGAGAAAGAGGAGAAAGAGAAAAAGGAAAAAGGAAAAAAAGAAAGAGGAGAATGAGAGGAAAAGGAAAAAGAAAGAGGAAGAAAGAGAAAAAGCAAAAGGAAAAACGAAAAGAGGAAAAAAGAAATAGGAGAAAGAGGAGGAAAAAAACGAAAAAGAAAGAGGAAAAGAAAGAGAAAAAAGAGAGAAAGGGACTGAAAAAAATTTAAAGATAGAATACAAATAAAATTTCGAATATGAAGAGGGGAAGAAATAGAGCTAGTGAGTTTTTGAACACTCTGAAAAGATTGCTGGAGAAGAAAGGCCAAGCTAAAAGAGGTTGTTTCTCGAATCTTAGCGGTGCTTTTGTGTTCTATCTGTCTACGGAATTATGTCTTCTTATAACTGATGTTTTTCTTTTCACAGCCATGCACTAGCCGCAGTGGAGGCATTAAGGCATATCGACTTAAAGGGAGTGCTATGCAATCAAGTGTCAGACCTTCCTAAGAACTTCGCTGAGAGTCTGCACATTTTAGGACTCCTACATGACAAAAGATGGAAAATAAAGTATAGGTTCTTTAGCAGTATGTTTGTTTTAGTAATTGTACCTTCAACAGTTTTTGGCTCCTCATATAGTGGTTGTTATGGTATTTCAGGGATTCCCTCGTAAGATCCAAACATTAAATGCTCTGCTTACATAGTGGGGGAAGTCATTGAGTTAGAGGTACGCATATCCTCACATTGTCTTAGAATCGCCTGAAACCTTGTGTCTTGGAAAAGGCATTCGTAGGTGTTCGTTGTTTTTGGGTTTCGCTTTGTTGCTCATTGAGTTCTAGTTGCTTTTTAATTTACATAAACTGGGAAAGAACATATTTCAAAATAGCTTGTTGAGATTTAAAAACTAGATGGCAAATAAATCCTGTTTCTTTATATTTTCTTCGACTTGAAATTCTCACGGCTTCAAAAGACAATGCAGGAGGCCTATCCATGAGAAATGATAGCAGGCAAGCATTTGGAAGTATCTGCATGATACCGAAAAGAAGAATAAGAAAGGAACGAGGAAAGGAAAAAGAAAGAGGAGAAAGAGAAAAAAAAGGAAAAGGAAAAAAGAAAGAGGAAAAAGAATGAGAAAAGGAAAAGGAAGAAAGAGGAAAAGAAAGAGAGCAAAAGGACGAAAGAGGAAAAAGAAATAGGAGAAAGAGGAGGAAAAACGAGAAAGAGGAAAAGAAAGAGAAAAAGAGAGAAAGGGACTGAAAAATTTAAAGATAGAATACAAATAAAATTTCGAATATGAAGAGGGGAAGAAATAGAGCTAGTGAGTTTTTGAACACTCTGAAAAGATTGCTGGAGAAGAAAGGCCAAGCTAAAAGAGGTTGTTTCTCGAATCTTAGCGGTGCTTTTTGTGTTCTATCCGTCTACGGAATTATGTCTTCTTATAACTGATGTTTTTCTTTTCACAGCCATGCACTAGTCGCAGCGGAGGCATTAAGGCATATCGACTTAAAGTGAGTGCTATGCAATCAAGTGTCAAACCTTCCTAAGAACTTCGCTTAGAGTCTCGACATTTTAGGACTCCTACATGACAAAAGATGGAAAAATAAAGTATAGGTTCTTTAGCGGTATGTTTGTTTTTAGTAATTGTACCTTCAACAGCTTTTGGGGCTCCTCATATAGTGGTTGTTATGCTATTTCGTGGATTCACTCATAAGACCCAAGCATTAAAATGCTCTCGACATAGTGGGGGAAGTCATTGAGTTAGAGGTACGCATATCCTCACATTGTCTTAGAATCGCCTGAAACCTCGTGTCCTGGAAAAGGCATTCGTAGGTGTTCGTTGTTTTTGGGTCTTCGCTTTGTTGCTCATTGAGTTCTTGTTGCTTTTTAATTTGCATAAATTGGGAAAAGAATATATTTGAAAGTAGCTTGTTGAGATTCAAAAACTAGATGGCAATAAATCCTGTTTCTTTATATTTTCTTCGACTTGAAATTTCTCGCTTCAAAAGACAATGCAGAGGCCTATCCATGAGAAATGATAGCAGTAAGCATTTGGAAGTATCTGCATGATACCGAAAAAGAAGAATAAGAAAGGAACGAGGAGGAGAAAGAGGAAAAAGAAAGAGAGGAAAAGGAAAAAGAAAGAGGAAAAAAGAATGAGAAAAAGGAAAAGGAGAAAGAGGAAAAAGAAAGAGAGCAAAAGGAAAACGAAAGAGGAAAAGAAATAGGGAGAAAGAGGAGGAAAAACGAAAAAGAAAGAGGAAAAGAAAGAGAAAAAGAGAGAGAAAGGGACCGAAAAATTTAAAGATAGAATACAAATAAAAATTTCGAATATGAAGAGGGGGAAGAAATAGAGCTAGTGAGTTTTTTTGAACACTCGAAAAGATTGCTGGAGAAGAAAGGCCAAGCTAAAAGAGGTTGTTTCTCGAATCTTAGCGGTGCTTTTGTGTTCTATCCGTCTCACGGAATTATGTCTTCTTATAACTGATGTTTTTCTTTTTCACAGCCCATGCACTAGCCAGCAGTGGAGGCATTAAGGCATATCGACTTAAAGTGAGTGCTATGCAATCAAGTGTCAAACCTTCCTAAGAACTTCGCTTAGAGTCTGCACATTTTAGGACTCCTACATGACAAAAAGATGGAAAATAAAGTATAGGTTCTTTAGCGGTATGTTTGTTTTAGTAATTGTACTCTTCAATCAGTTTTGGGCTCCTCATATAGTGGTTGCTATGCTATTTCAGGGATTCACTCATAAGACCCAAGCATTAAATGCTCTGACTGACATAGTGGGGGAAGTCATTGAGTTAGAGGTACGCATATCCTCACATTGTCTTAGAATCACCCCGAAACCTCGTGGTCCTGGAAAAAGGCATTCGTAGGTGCTCGTTGCCTTTTGGTCTTCGCTTTGTTGCTCATTGAGTTCTTGTTGCTTTTTAATTTGCATAAATTGGGAAAGAACATATTTGAAAGTAGCTTGTTGAGATTCAAAAACTAGATGGCAAATAAATCCTGCTTTCTTTATATTTTCTTCAGCACTTGAAATTCTCTCTGGCTTCAAAAGACAATGCAGGAGGCCCTATCCATGAGAAATGATAGCAGGCAAGCATTTGGAAGTATCTGCATGATACCTGAAAAGAAGAATAAGAAAAGGAACGAGGAGGAGAAAGAGGAAAAAGAAAGAGAGGAAAAGGAAAAAGAAAGAGGAGAATGAGAGGAAAAGGAAAAAGAAAGAGGAGAAAGAGAGCAAAAGGAAAAACGAAAGAGGAGAAATAGGAGAAAGAGGAGGAAAAACGAAAAAGAAAGAGGAAAAAGAAAGAGAAAAAAGAGAGAAAGGGACTGAAAATTTAAAGATAGAATACAAATAAAAATTTCGAATATGAAGAGGGGAAGAAATAGAGCTAGTGAGTTTTTGAACACTGAAAAGATTGTCTGGAGAAGAAAGGCCAAGCTAAAAGAGGTTGTTTCTCGAATCTTAGCGGTGCTTTTGTGTTCTATCCGTCTCACGAATTATGTCTTCTTATAACTGATGTTTTTCTTTTCACATGCCATGCACTAGCCGCAGCTGGGAGGCATTAAGGCATATCGACTTAAAGTGAGTGCTATGCAATCATGTCAAACCTTCCTAAGAACTTCGCTAGAGTCCGCACATTTTAGGACTCCTACATGACAAAAAGATGGAAAATAAAGTATAGGTTCTTTAGCGGTATGTTTGTTTTAGTAATTGTACCTTCAGCAGTTTTGGGCTCTCATATAGTGGTTGTTATGCTATTTTCGTGGATTCACTCATAAGACCCTAAGCATTAAATGCTCACGACATAGTGGGGGAAGTCATTGAGTTAGAGGTACGCATATCCTCACATTGTCTTAGAATCGCCTGAAACCTCGTGTCCTGGAAAAGGCATTCGTAGGTGTTCGTTGTTTTTGGGTCTTCGCTTTGTTGCTCATTGAGTTCTTGTTGCTTTTTAATTTGCATAAATTGGGAAAGAACATATTTGAAAGTAGCTTGTTGAGATTCAAAAACTAGATGGCAAATAAATCCCGTTTCTTTATATTTTCTTCAGACTTGAAATTCTCTGGGCTTTCAAAAAGACAATGCAGAGGCCTATCCATGAGAAATGATAGCAGGCAAGCATTTGGAAGTATCCGCATGATACCTAGAAAAGAAGAATAAGAAAGGAACGCAGGAGGAGAAAGAGGAAAAAGAAAAGAAAGAGAGGAAAAGGAAAAAGAAAGAGGAGAATGAGAGGAAAAGGAAAAGGAGAAAGAGGAGAAAGAGAGCAAAAGGACGAAAGAGGAGAAATAGGAGAAAGAGGAGAGAAAACTAGAAAAAGAAAGAGGAAAAGAAAGAGAAAAGAGAGAAAGGGACTGAAAAATTTAAAGATAGAATACAAATAAAATTTCTGAATATGAAGAGGGGAAGAAATAGAGCTTAGTGAGTTTTTGAACACTCGAAAAGATTGTTGGAGAAGAAAGGCCAAGCTAAAAGAGGTTGTTTCTAATCTTAGCGGTGCTTTTGTGTTCTATCCGTCTACGGAGATTATGTCTCTTATAACTGATGTTTTTCTTTTCACAGCCATGCACTAGCCGCAGTGGAGGCATTAAAGGCATATCGACTTCAGTGAGTGCTATGCAATCAAGTGTCAAACCTTCCTAAGAACTTCGCCTAGAGTCTGCACATTTTAGGACTCCACATGACAAAAGATGGAAAATAAAGTATAGG